>JANJGN010000652.1:0-340114 GCA_026770705.1 Isurus oxyrinchus
AATAGAGGCTTCACCCCTGCAGGAATATTGCACTGGCTGCGATGCAATAGAGGCTTCACCCCTGCAGGAATATTACACTGGCTGTGATGCAGTAGAGGCATCACCCCTGCAGGAATATTACACTGGCTGTGATGCAATAGACCCTTCACCACTGCAGTAATATTGCACTGGCTGCGATGCAATAGAGGCTTCACCCCTGCAGGAATATTGCACTGGCTGCAATGCAATAGAGGCTTCACCCCTGCAGGAATATTGCACTGGCTGCAATGCAATAGAGGCTTCACCCCTGCGGGAATATTGCACTGGCTGTGATGCAATAGAGCCTTCACCCCTGCAGGAATATTGCACTGGCTGCGATGCAATAGAGGCTTCACCCCTGCAGGAATATTGCACTGGCTGCGATGCAATAGAGGCTTCACCCCTGCAGGAATATTACACTGGCTGTGATGCAGTAGAGGCATCACCCCTGCAGGAATATTACACTGGCTGTGATGCAATAGACCCTTCACCACTGCAGTAATATTGCACTGGCTGCGATGCAATAGAGGCTTCACCCCTGCAGGAATATTGCACTGGCTGCGATGCAATAGAGGCCTCACCCCTGCAGAAATATGGCACTGGCTGCGATGCAATAGAGCCTTCACCCCTGCAGGAATATTGCACTGGTTGCGATGCAATAGAGGCTTCACCCCTGCAGGAATATTGCACTGGCTGTGATGCAATGGAGCCTTCACCACTGCAGGAATATTGCACTGGCTGCAATGCAATAGAGGCTTCACCCCTGCAGGAATATTGCACTGGCTGTAATGCAATAGAGTCTTCACCCCTGCAGGAATATTGCACTGGCTGCAATGCAGCCCAGCCTCTGACAGCGGCAGCAGGAGGAGGAGGATTGGTGATTGACAGGCTGTGTCGCCCAATCAGGACCCTCCTACAAGAATCATTGTCTCAGCTCGGGGTGCGCACGCGCGTCCCTATGCGAACGTCCAGGACGCGCCTGCGCATTCGGACATGGGGGGGGTGCGGAGGGGGGAGGTTGGGGCAGGAGGCGGTGAAAAGGGGCGGGGCAGGATAAGTCGCATGCGTAGTCTCTCCGCGGTCTCGCTATGCGCGGCATTCTGGGTAACCTCAGAGACTCGAGGGGTTTAAAAGGAAATTAAATAACGGCGAAAATATTCACCTGACGGCTCCAATTTTTCCAGAGCTCCTCTCCTACACGCGCCGGTCGCGACGGAAGGAGAGCTGAAAAGCGCGGACGTTCGCCGCCCTTTGGCGGCCGCTTCGGAGGTCACGTGATGGCTGTCCACCCCCCCCCCCCAACCTCCACCTCCCGCCTTCCTCCTGGTTTGATAGACGTGAGGACCCGACCAATCGCGAGTGAGGGGGCGGTGCCTGGAGGACTCCCGCGGCCGGAGCCGGCCTGGCAAGTCCTCCAACCAATCGGAGCGGGAGGGGCGTGGTCCGGGTCTGCTTGAGTGACAGGCCTGTAGGGCACCCTCAGGAGCCCAAGTCCCTCTGTCCAGGAGGGAGGGTGTGGGTGGGGGGGGGCTCTGTCTGTCTGTCTGTCTGGGTGGGGAAGGGGAGGGTCTCACCAGCCACCGCCTCTCCCCCACCCCCACCCACCGCCTCTACCCCCCCACCCCCAACCCCACCCACTGCCTCTCCCCCACCCCACCCCCACCCACTGCCTCTCCCCCACCCCCACCCACCGCCTCTACCCCCCCACCCCCAACCCCACCCACTGCCTCTCCCCCACCCCCACCCACCGCCTCTACCCCCCCCACCCCCACCCCCACCCACCGCCTCTACCCCCCCCCACCCCTCCACCCACCGCCTCTACCCCCCCACCCCCAACCCCACCCACTGCCTCTCCCCCACCCCCACCCACCGCCTCTACCCCCCCCCACCCCCACCCCCACCCACCGCCTCTACCCACCCCACCCCCACCCACCCACCGCCTCTACCCCCCCCACCCCTCCACCCACCGCCTCTACCCCCCCACCCCCAACCCCACCCACTGCCTCTCCCCCACCCCCACCCACCGCCTCTACCCCCCCCACCCCCACCCCCACCCACCGCCTCTACCCACCCCACCCCCACCCCACCCACCCGCCTCTACCCCCCCCAACCCCACCCCCACCCACCGCCTCTACCCCCCCAACCCCCACCCCCACCCACCGCCTCTACCCCCCCCACCCCCACCCCCACCCACCGCCTCTACCCCCCCCACCCCCACCCCCACCCACCGCCTCTACCCACCCACCCCCACCCACCGCCTCTACCCCCCCACCCCCACCCCCACCCACCGCCTCTCCCCCACCCCCACCCCCACCCCCACCCACCGCCTCTACCCCCCCCCACCCCCACCCCCACCCACCGCCTCTACCCCCCCCCACCCCCACCCCCACCCACCGCCTCTACCCCCCCACCCCCCACCCACCGCCTCTCCCCCACCCCCACCCCCACCCCCACCCACCGCCTCTACCCCCCCCCACCCCCACCCCCACCCACCGCCTCTACCCACCCCACCCCCACCCACCGCCTCTACCCCCCCACCCACCGCCTCTACCCCCCCCCACCCCCACCCCCCACCCACCGCCTCTACCCCCCCCACCCCCACCCACCGCCTCTCCCACCACCCCCACCCCCACCCCCACCCACCGCCTCTACCCCCCACCCACCCCCCACCCCCCACCCACCGCCTCTACTCCCCCCCCCCACCCCCACCCACCGCCTCTACCCCCCCCACCCCCACCCCCCACCCACCGCCTCTACCCCCCCCCACCCCCACCCACCGCCTCTACCCCCCCCCACCCCACCCACCGCCTCTACCCCCCACCCACCCCCCACCCCCACCCACCGCCTCTACTCCCCCCACCCCCACCCCCACACACCGCCTCTACCCCCCCCCACCCACCCCCCACCCCCACCCACCGCCTCTACCCCCCCCACCCCCACCCCCACCCACCGCCTCTACCCCCCACCCCCACCCCCACCCACCGCCTCTACCACCCACCCCACCCCCACCCACCGCCTCTACCTCCCCCACCCCCACCCACCGCCTCTACCCCCCCCACCCCCACCCACCGCCTCTACCCCCCCACCCCCACCCACCGCCTCTACCCCCCCCCACCCCCACCCACCGCCTCTGACCCCCCCCCACCCCCACCCCCACCCACCGCCTCTACCCCCCACCCCCACCCACCGCCTCTACCCCCCCCACCCCCACCCCCCACCCACCGCCTCTACCCCCCCACCCCCACCCACCGCCTTTACCCCCCCACCCCCACCCACCGCCTCTACCCCCCCCACCCCCACCCACCGCCTCTACCCCCCCACCCCCACCCACCGCCTCTTCCCCCCCCACCCCCACCCACCGCCTCTCCCCCACCCCCACCCCCACCCCCACCCACCGCCTCTACCCCCCACCCCCACCCACCGCCTCTACTCCCCCCCCCACCACCCCCACCCCCACCCACCGCCTCTACCCCCCCACCCCCACCCCCACCCCACCGCCTCTACCCCCCCCCCACCCCCACCCACTGCCTCTACCCCCCCACCCCCACCCCCACCCACCGCCTCTACCCCCCCACCCCCACCCACCGCCTCTACCCCACCCACCCCCACCCCCACCCACCGCCTCTACCCCCCCCCACCCCCCACCCACCGCCTCTACCCCCCCCACCCACCCCCACCCCCACCCACCGCCTCTACCCCCACCCACCGCCTCTACCCCCGCCCCCACCCCCACCCACCGCCTCTACCCCCCCCACCCCCACCCCCACCCCCACCCCCACCCACCGCCTCTACCCCGCCCCCACCCCCACCCACCGCCTCTACCCCCCCACCCCCACCCCCACCCACCGCCTCTACCCCCCCCCACCCCCACCCACTGCCTCTACCCCCCCACCCCCACCCCCTCCCACCCCGCCTCTACCCCCCCACCCCCACCCACCGCCTCTACCCACCCACCCCACCCCCACCCCACCCCCACCGCTTACCCCCCCCACCCCCACCCACCGCCTCTACCCCCCCACCCACCCCCACCCCCCACCCACCGCCTCTACCCCCACCCACCGCCTCTACCCCGCCCCCACCCCCACCCACCGCCTCTACCCCCCCACTCCCACCCCCACCCCCACCCACCGCCGCTACCCGCCCCCACCCCCACCCACCGCCTCTACCCCCCCCCACCCTCACCCCCACCCACCGCCTCTACCCCCCCCACCCCCACCCCCACCCCCACCCACTGCCTCTACCCCCCCCCACCCCCACCCCCACCCCTACCCACCGCCTCTACCCCCCCCACCCCCACCCCCACCCCCACCCACCGCCTCTACCCCCCCACCCCCACCCCCACCCCCACCACCGCCTCTACGCCCCCCACCCCCACCCACCGCCTCTACCCCCCCCCACCCTCACCCCCACCCACCGCCTCTACCCCCCCCACCCCCACCCCCACCCACCGCCTCTACCCCCCCACCCCCACCCCCACCCCCACCCACCGCCTCGACCCCCCCCCACCCCCACCCACCGCCTCTACCCCCCCCACCCTCACCCCCACCCACCGCCTCTACCCCCCCCACCCCCACCCCCCACCCCCACCCACCGCCTCTACCCCCCCACCCCCACCCCCACCCACCGCCTCTACCCCCCCCACCCCCACCCCCACCCCCCACCCACCGCCTCTACCCCCCCACCCCCACCCCCACCCACCGCCTCTACCCCCCCCACCCCCACCC
This sequence comes from Isurus oxyrinchus, assembly GCA_026770705.1. Classification (NCBI taxonomy): domain Eukaryota; kingdom Metazoa; phylum Chordata; class Chondrichthyes; order Lamniformes; family Lamnidae; genus Isurus; species Isurus oxyrinchus. Next base: position 4,743 of record JANJGN010000652.1, read on the forward strand.
CCACCCACCGCCTCTACCCCCCCCACCCCCACCCCCACCCCCACCCACCGCCTCTACCCCCCCCCACCCTCACCCCCCACCCACCGCCTCTACCCCCCCCACCCACCGCCTCTACCCCCCCCCACCCCCACCCTCCGCCTCTACCCCCCCCCACCCCCACCCCCACCCACCGCCTCTACCCCCCCCAACCCCACCCACCGCCTCTACCCCCCCACCCCACCCACCGCCTCTACCCCCCCACCCCCACCCCCACCCCCACCCACCGCCTCTACCCCCCGCCCCCCCACCCCCACCCACCGCCTCTACCCCCCCCAACCCCACCCACCGCCTCTACCTCCTCCACCCCCACCCACCGCCTCTACCCCCCCACCCCCTCCCACCGCCTCTACCCCCCCACCCCCACCCCCACCCACCGCCTCTACCCCCCCCACCCCCACCCACCGCCTCTACCCCCCCCCACCCCCACCCACCGCCTCTACCCCCCCACCCCCACCCCCACCCCCACCCACCGCCTCTACCCCCCCCCACCCCCACCCCCACCCACCGCCTCGACCCCCACCCCCTCACCCCCACCCACCGCCTCTACCCCCCCCACCCTCACCCCCAACCACCCGCCTCTACCCCCCCCACCCCCACCCACCGCCTCTACCCCCCCCCACCCCCACCCACCGCCTCTACCCCCCCACCCCCACCCACCGCCTCTACCCCCCCACCCCCACCCCCCACCCACTGCCTCTACCCCCCCACCCCCCACCCCCACCCACTGCCTCTACCCCCCCACCCCACCCCCACCCACCGCCTCTACCGCCCCCACCCCCACCCACCGCCTCTACCCCCCCCACCCCCACCCACCGCCTCTACCCCCCCACCCTCACCCCCACCCACCGCCTCTACCCCCCCCACCCCCACCCACCGCCGCTACCCCCCCCCACCCCCACCCACCGCCTCTACCCCCCCACCCCCACCCACCGCCTCTACCGCCCCCACCCCCCCACCCACCGCCTCTACCCCCCCACCCCCACCCACCGCCTCTACCCCCCCACCCCCACCCACCGCCTCTACCCCCCCACCCCCACCCCCACCCACCGCCTCTACCCCCCCCCACCCCCACCCCCACCCACCGCCTCGACCCCCCCCCACCCCCACGCACCGCCTCTACCCCCCCACCCCTACCCACCCGCCTCTACCTCCCCCACCCTCAACCCACCCCCACCCACCGTCTCTACCCCCCCCACCCTCAACCCCACCCCCACCCACCGCCTCTACCCCCCCACCCTCAACCCCACCCCCACCCACCGCCTCTACCTCCCCCACCCTCAACCCCACCCCCACCCACCGCCGCTACCCCCCCACCCTCTACCCCACCCCCACCCACCGCCTCTACCCCCCCACCCCCACCCACCGCCTCTACCCCCCCCACCCCCACCCACCGCCTCTACCTCCCCCACCCTCAACCCCACCCCCACCCACCGCCTCTACCCCCCCACCCTCAACCCCACCCCCACCCACCGCCTCTACCCCCCCCACCCTCAACCCCACCCCCACCCACCGCCTCTACCTCCCCCACCCTCAACCCCACCCCCACCCACCGCCTCTACCCCCCCACCCCCACCCACCGCCTCTACCCCCCCCACCCCCACCCACCGCCTCTACCCCCCCACCCCCACCCACCGCCTCTACCTCCCCCACCCTCAACCCCACCCCCACCCACCGCCTCTACCCCCCCCACCCTCAACCCCACCCCCACCCACCGCCTCTACCCCCCCACCCTCAACCCCACCCCCACCCACCGCCTCTACCTCCCCCACCCTCAACCCCACCCCCACCCACCTCCTCTACCCCCCCACCCTCAACCCCACCCCCACCCACCGCCTCTACCCCCCCACCCCCACCCACCGCCTCTACCCCCCCCACCCCCACCCACCGCCTCTACCTCCCCCACCCTCAACCCCACCCCCACCCACCGCCTCTACCCCCCCACCCCCACCCACCGCCTCTAACCCCCCACCCCCACCCACCGCCTCTACCCCCCCACCCCCACCCACCGCCTCTAACCCCCCACCCCCACCCACCGCCTCTACCCCTCCACCCCCACCCACCGCCTCTACCCCCCCCCACCCTCAACCCCACCCCCACCCACCGCCTCTACCCCCCCCCACCCTCAACCCCACCCCCACCCACCGCCTCTACACCCCCACCCCCACCCACCGCCTCTGACCCCCCCACCCCCACCCCCACCCACCACCTCTACCCCCACTCACCCCACCCCCACCCCCACCCAACCACCCACCGCCTCTACCTCCCCCACCCTCAACCCCACCCCCACCCACCGCCTCGTACCCCCCCACCCCCACCCCCACCCCCACCCACCACCTCTACCCCACTCACCCCACCCCCACCCCCCACCCAACCACCCACCGCCTCTACCTCCCCCACCCTCAACCCCACCCCCACCCACCGCCTCTACCCCCCCACCCCCACCCACCGCCTCTACCCCACTCACCCCACCCCCACCCCCACCCCCACCCAACCACCCACCCACCGCCTCTACCTCCCCCACACCCACCGCCTCTACCCCCCCACCCTCAACCCCACCCCCACCCACCGCCTCTACCCCCCCCACCCACTCACCCACCGCCTCTACCTCCCCCACCCCCACCGCCGCTACCCCCCCCCACCCTCAACCCCACCCCCACCCACCGCCTCTACCCGCCCCACCCACCCACCCACCGCCTCTACCCTCCCCCACCCCCACCGCCTCTACCCCCCCCCACCCTCAACCCCACCCCCACCCACCGCCTCTACCCCCCCCACCCCCACCCACCGCCTCTACCCCCCCCACCCCCATCCCCACCCCCACCCACCGCCTCTACCCACCCACCACCTCTACCCCACTCACCCCACCGCCTCTACCCCCCCCACCCACCCACCGCCTCTACCTCCCCCACCCCCACCGCCTCTACCCCCCCCCACCCTCAACCCCACCCCCACCCACCACCTCTACCCCCCCCACCCCCACCCCCACCCACCGTCTCTACCCCCCCCAACCCCACCGCCTCTACCCCCCCCACCCCCACCCCCACCCACCGTCTCTACCCCCCCAACCCCACCCCCACCCACCACCTCTACCCCCCCAACCCCCACCCACCGTCTCTACCCCCCCCAACCCCACCGCCTCTACCCCCCCCCACCCCCACCCCCACCCACCGTCTCTACCCCCCCAACCCCACCCCCACCCACCACCTCTACCCCCCCCAACCCCACCCCCACCCACCACCTCTACCCCCCCAACCCCACCCCCACCCACCGCCTCTACCCCCCCCACCCCCACCCACCGCCTCTACCCCCCCACCCCCACCCCCACCCACCGCCTCTACGCCCCCCACCCCCACCCCCACCCACTGCCTCTACCCCCCCACCCACCCACCCACCGCCTCTACCCCCCCCACCCCTCCACCCACCGCCTCTACCCCCGCCACCGCCCACCCACCGCCTCTCCCCCCCCGCCACCCCCCCACCCACCGCCTCTACCCCCCCCACCCCCACCCACCCACCGCCTCTCCCCCCCCCACCCACCGCCTCTCCCACCCCCACCCACTGCCTCTCCCCCCGCCCACCCACCGCCTCTCCCCCCCACCCACCCACCGCCTCTCCCCCCCCACCCACGAACCGCCTCTCCCCCCCCCACCCCCCACCGCCTCTCCCCCCCCACCCCCACCCACCCACCCACCGCCTCTCCCCCCACCCACCCCCCCACCCCCACCGCCTCTCCCTCCCACGCTCCCACCCACCCCCCCACCGCCTCTCCCCCCCACCCACCCCCACAACCTCTCACATCTCCCCTGTCAAGCCCCCTAAGAATCTTATATGTTTCAATAAGGTCGCCTCTCATTCTTCTAAACTCCAACGAGCACAGGCCCAACCTACTCAACCTCTCTTCATAAGAAAATCCCTCCCTACCCGGGACCAACCAAGTGAACCTTCTCTGGACTGCCTCCAATGCCAGGATATCTTCCCTTAGATAAGGGGACCAAAACTGTTCACGGTATTCTAGGTGTGGTCTAACCAGCACCTTGTATAGTTTTAGCGAGACTTCCCTATTTTTATACTCCATTCCCTTTGAAATAAAGGCCAACATTCCCTTTGCCTTCCCTATTACCTGCTGAACTTGTATGTTAGCTTTTTGTGATTCATGCACGAGGACCCCCAGATCCCTCTGTGCTGCAGCTTTCTGCAGCCTTTCTCCATGTAAATAATATTCAGCTCCTCTATTCTTCCTGACAAAGTGCAGAACCTCACATTTCCCCACATTATATTCCACCTGCCAAGTTTTTTCCCCACTCACTTCACCTGTCTCTACCCCTCTGTAGACTCCTTGTGTCATCATCACCACTTACCCTCCCACCTATTTGTGTGTCATCCACAAACTTGGCGATAGTACATTCACTTCCCTCATCCAAGTCTTTAATATATATTGTAAATAATTGTGGCCCCAGTGCTGATCCCTGTGGCACTCCACTAGTTACAGGTTCCCATCCTGAAAATGCCCCCCTTATCCCAACTCTCTGTCAGCAGCTGAATTGAAACCTTGAAGGTCCTGAGGGGGGGGGTCTCAGACAGGGTGGGGTGTGGAGAGGAAGTTTCCTCTTGTGGGAGAATCTAGAACGAGGGAGGGGGTCACTGTTTATAAATAAGGGGGTCGCCCATTTAGGACAGAGAGGAGGAGAGATGTCTCCTCTCCGAGGGGGGCTGAGCGTTTGGAGCTCTCTCCCTCACAAGGAGGTGGGAGCAGAGTCTGTGAATAGTTTTAAGGCCGAACCGGACAGATTCCTGATTCACGAGGCGGTGATAGGTTATCGGGGGGGTTGGGCAGGGCGTGTGGGGGGCTGAGGTTGAAATCAGCTCAGCCACCATCTTATTGAATGGGGGGGGGTAGCAGGGCTCGAGGGGCTGAGTGGTCTCCTCCAGCTCCTAATTCATACCTTCGTACACGTATCCCTCCACTGCAGTGCCGTTTTGCAAAGCACAACGCATGGGCTTGTGTGGTTAATGCTGACGCTGGACGTGGGTGCAGCCCATGCGAGAAAGGTTTTCTAGAGCAAAGAGGCCTGAGTTAACATGATAATGTAACAGCAAAATGATGCAGAAGCTGGAAATCGGAAACCAACACAAACAATACCCGGAAAAACTGAGCAGGGGGGTCTGACAGCATCTGTGGAGAGGAAGACAGTTAACGTTTCGAGTCCGTGTGACTCATCGACAGAACGGAGGACATGGAGAAATGAGGGGGAATATAAGCTGGTAGAGGAGGGCGGTGGGACAGGCAGAGCTGGAGATGGGGCCAGTGATAGGTGGAGGCAAAGGCAGAGACAAAAGGACAAAAGAGTGTGGACGGTGGTGATATTGTCTAAGGAATATGCTAATGGGGACATTAAGGGTAGCAAGCAGGAGTATTGGAGGGTCAGTAATTGAGGGTGTGCTGCACTGTTGGAGGGTCAGTAATTGAGGGTGTGCTGCACTATTGGAGGGTCAGTAATTGAGGGTGTGCTGCACTGTTGGAGTGTCAGTAATTGAGGTTGTGCTGAAGTATTTGAGTGTCAGTAATTGAGGGTGTGCTGCACTATTGGAGTGTCAGTAATTGAGGCTGTGCTGCACTATTGGAGTGTCAGTAATTGAGGGTGTGCTGCACTATTTGAGTGTCAGTAATTGAGGGTGTGCTGCACTATTGGAGTGTCAGTAATTGAGGGTGTGCTGCACTATTGGAGTGTCAGTAATTGAGGGTGTGCTGCATTGTTACAGTGTCAGGAATTGAGGGTTTGCTTCAGAATTGGCGTGTCAGTAATTGAGGGTGTGCTGCAGTATTGGAGTGTCAGTAATTGATGGTGTGCTGCATTACTGGACAGTCAGTAATTGAGGGTGAGCTGCACTATTGGACTGTCAGTAATTGAGGGTTTGCTGCACTATTGGAGTGTGATTAATTGAGGTTGTGCTGAACTACTGGAGTGTCAGTAATTGAGGGTGTGCTGCACTATTGGAGTGTCAGAATTGAGGGTGTGCTGCATTATTGGAGTGTCAGTATTTGAGGATGTGCTGCGCCACTGGAGTGTCAGTAATTGAGGTTCTGCTACACTATTGGAGTGTCAGTGATTGAAGGTGTGCTGCACTATTGGAGTGTCAGTAATTGAGGGTGTGCTGCGCTATTGGAGTGTCAGTAATTGAGGGTGTGTTGAACCATTCGAGTGTCAGTAATTGACGGTGTGCTGCACTATTGGAGTGTCAGTAATTGAGGGTGTGCTGCACTATTGGAGTGTCAGTAATTGAGGGTGTGCTGCACTACTGCAGTGTCAGCAATTGTGTTTGTGCTACACTATTGTAGTGTCAGAATTGAAGGTGTGCTGCACTATTGGAGTGTCAGTAATTGAGGGTGTGCTGCACTATTGGAGTGTCAGTATTTGAGGGTGTGCTGCACTATTGGAGTGTCATTAATTGAGGGTGAGCTGCACTATGGGAGTGTCAGAATTGAGGGTGTGCTGCACTATAGGAGGGTCAGTAATTGAGGGTGTGTTGCACTATTGGAGTGTCAGTAATTGACGATGTACTGCACTATTGGAGTGTCAGTAATTGAGGGTGTGCTGCACTATTGGAGGGTCAGTAATTGAGGCTGTGCTGCACTATTGGAGTGTCAGTAATTGAGGGTGTGCTGTACTATTGGAGTGTCAGCAAATGAGTTTGTGCTGCACTATTGGAGGGTCAGTAATTGAGGGTGTGCTGCAGTATTGGAGTGTCAGTAATTGATGGTGTGCTGCATTACTGGACAGTCAGTAATTGAGGGTGAACTGCACTATTGGAGTGTCAGTAATTGAGGGTTTGCTTCAGAATTGGCCTGTCAGTAATTGAGGTTTGCTGCACTATTGGAGTGTGATTAATTGAGGTTGTGCTGAACTACTGGAGTGTCAGTAATTGAGGATATGCTGCACTATTGGAGTGTCAGAATTGAGGGTGTGCTGCATTATTGGAGTGTCAATATTTGAGGATGTGCTGCGCCACTGGAGTGTCAGTAATTGAGGTTCTGCTACACTATTGGAGTGTCAGTGATTGAAGGTGTGCTGCACCATTGGAGTGTCAGTAATTGAGGGTGTGCTGCGCTATTGGAATGTCAGTAATTGAGGGTGCGCTGCACTGTTGGAGTGTCAGTAATTGAGGGTGTGCTGCACTATTGGAGTGTCAGGAATTGAGGGTGTGCTGAACCATTCGAGTGTCAGTAATTGAGGGTGTGCTGCACTATTGGAGTGTCAGTAATTGAGAGTGTGCTGCACTATTGCAGTGTCAGCAATTGAGTTTGTGCTGCACTATTGGTGTGTCAGAATTGAGGGTGTGCTGCACAATTGGAGTGTCAGTAGTTGACCGTTTGCTGCACTATTATAGTAGCAGTATTTAAGGATATGCTGTACTATTGGAGGATCAGTAATTGAAGGTGTGCTGCACTATTGGAGTGTCAGTAATTGAGGGTGTGCTGCGCTATTGGAGTGTCAGTAATTGAGGGTGCGCTGCACTGTTGGAGTGTCAGTAATTGAGGGTGTGCTGCACTATTGGAGTGTCAGGAATTGAGGGTGTGCTGAACCATTCGAGTGTCAGTAATTGAGGGTGTGCTGCACTATTGGAGTGTCAGTAATTGAGGGTGTGCTGCACTATTGGAGTGTCAGTAATTGAGGTTGTGCTGCACTATTGGTGTGTCAGAATTGAGGGTGTGCTGCACAATTGGAGTGTCAGTAATTGAGGGTTTGCTGCACTATTGGAGTGTCAGTAATTGAGCGTTTGCTGCACTATTATAGTAGCAGTATTTAAGGATATGCTGTACTATTGGAGTCTCAGTAATTGAGGGTGTGGTGCACTATTGGAGTGTCTGTAATTGATGATGTGCTGCATTACTGGAGAGTCAGTAATTGAGGGTGAGCTGCACTATTGGAGGGTCAGTAATTGAAGGTGTGCTGTACTATTGGAGTGTCAGTAATTGAGGGTGTGCTGCACCATTGGAGGGTCAGTAATTGACGGTGTACTGCACTATTGGAGTGTCAGTAATTGAGGGTGTGCTGCACTATTGGAGTGTCAGTAATTGAGGGTTTGCTTCAGAATTGGTCTGTCAGTAATTGAGGGTTTGCAGCACTATTGGAGTGTCATTAATTGAGCATGTGCTGAACTATTGGAGGGTCATTAATTGAGGGTTTACTTCAGATTTGGCCTGTTAGTAATTGAGGGTGTGCTGCACTATTGGGGGTCAGTAATTGAGGGTTTGCTTCAGAATTGGCCTGTCATTAATTAAGGGTTTGCTGCACTATTGGAGTGTCATGTAATTGAGGGTGTGCTGCACTATTGGAGTGTCAGTAATTGAAGGTGTGCTGAACTATTCGAGTGTCAGTAATTGAGGGTGTGCTGCACTATTGGAGTGTCAGTAATTGAGGGTGTGCTGCACTGTTGGAGGGTCAGTAATTGAGGGTTTGTTTCAGAATTGACGTGTCAGTAATTGAGGCTGTGCTGCAATATTGTTGTGTCAGCAATTGAGGCTGTGCTGCGCTATTGGTGTGTCAGTAATTGAGGGTGTGCTGCACTATTGAAGTGTCAATCATTGAGGGTGTGCTGCAGTATTGGAGTGTCAGTATTTGAGGATGTGGTGCACTATTGGAGTGTCAGTAATTGATGGTGTGTTGCATTACTGGAGAGACAGTAATTGAGGGTGAGCTGCACTATTGGAGTGTCAGTAATTGAGGGTGTGCTGCACTATTGGAGTGTCAGTAATTGAGGGTGTGCTGCACTATTGGAGTGTCAGTAATTGAGGGTGAGCTGCACAATTGGAGTGGCAGTTTTCGAGGGTGTGCTGCACTACTGAAGGGTCAATAATTGAGGGTGTGCTGCAGTATGGGAGTGTCAGTAATGGGGTTGTGCTGCACAATTGGAGTGTCAGCAATTGAGGTTGTGCTGCACTATTGGAGTATCAGTAATTGAGGGTATGCTGCAATAATGGAGGGTCTTAAATTGAGGGTTTGCTGCACTATTAGAGTATCAGTAATTGCGGTTGTGCTGCACTACTGAGTGTCAGTAATTGAGGGTGTGCTGCACTATTGTAGTGCCAGTACTTGAGGATATGCGGTACTATCGGAGGGTCAGTAACTGAGGGAGTGCTGCACTATTGCAATGTCAGCAATTGAGTTTGTGCTACACTATTGGAGTGTCAGAATTGAGGGTGTGCTGCACAATTGGAGTGTCAGTAATTGAGCGTCTGCTTCAGAATTGGCATGTCAGTAATTGAGGCTGTGCTGCAATATTGTTGTGTTAGCAATTGAGGCTGTGCTGTGCTATTGGAGTGTCAGTAATTGAGGGTGTGCTGCACTATTGGAGGGTCAGTAATTGAGGGATTGCTTCAGAATTGGCCTGTCAGTAATTGAGGGTTTGCTGCACTATTGGAGTGTCAGTAATTGACCGTTTGCTGCACTATTATAGTAGCAGTATTTGAGGATATGCTGTACTATTGGAGGGTCAGTAATTGAAGGTGTGGTGCACTATTGGAGTGTCAGTAATTAAGGTTTGTGCTGCACTATTGGGGTGTCAGTAATTGAGGTTGTGCCGCAGTATTGAAGTGTCAGTCATTGAGGGTGTGCTGTACTATTAGAGTGTCAGTATTTGAGGATGTGGTGCACTATTGGAGTGTCAGTAATTGATGGCGTGTTGCATTCCTGGAGAGTCAGTAATTGAGGGTGTGCTGCACTATTGGAGTGTCAGTAATTGAGGGTGTGCTGCACTATTGGAGTGTCAGTAATTGAGGGTGTGCTGCACTATTGGAGTGTCAGTAATTGAGGGTGTGCTGCACTATTGGAGTGTCAGTAATTGAGGGTGAGCTGCACAACTGGTGTGGCAGTTTTCGAGGGCGTGCTGCACTACTGAAGGGTCAATAATTGAGGGTGTGCTGCAGTATGGGAGTGTCGGTAATTGGGGTTGTGCTGCACAATTGGAGTGTCAGTAATTGAGGGTGTGCTGCACTGAGGAGTGTCAGTAATTGAGGGTGTGCTGCACTATTGTAGTGCCAGGATTTGAGGATATGCGGTACTATTGGAGAGTCAGTAACTGAGGGAGTGCTGCACTATTTGGGTGTCAGTAATTGAGGGTGCGCTGCACTATTGGAGTGTCAGTAATTGAGGGTGTGCTGCATTATTGGTGGGTCATTAATTGTGGGTGTGCTACCATATTGGAGTGTCAGTAATTGAGGGTGTGCTGCACTATTTGAGGGTCATTAATGAGTGTGAGCTGCACTATTGGATTGTCAGTAATTGAGGGTGTGCTGCACAATTGGAGTGGCAGTTTTCGAGGGCGTGCTGCACTACTGAAGGGGTCAATAATTGAGGGTGTGCTGCAGTATGGGAGTATCGGTAATTGAGGTTGTGCTGCACTATTGGAGTGTCAGTAATTGAGGGTACGCTGCACTGTTGGAGTGTCAGCAATTGAGGTTGTGCTGCACTATTGGAGCATCAGTAATTGAGGGTATGCTGCAATAATGGAGGGTCTTAAATTGAGGGTTTGCTGCACTATTAGAGTATCAGTAATTGCGGTTGTGCTGCACTACTGAGTGTCAGTAATTGAGGGTGTGCTGCACTATTGTAGTGCCAGTACTTGAGGATATGCGGTACTATCGGAGGGTCAGTAACTGAGGTAGTGCTGCACTATTGCAATGTCAGCAATTGAGTTTGTGCTACACTATTGGAGTGTCAGAATTGAGGGTGTGCTGCACAATTGGAGTGTCAGTAATTGAGCGTTTGCTTCAGAATTGGCATGTCAGTAATTGAGGCTGTGCTGCAATATTGTTGTGTTAGCAATTGAGGCTGTGCTGCGCTATTGGAGTGTCAGTAATTGAGGGTGTGCTGCATTATTGGAGGGTCAGTAATTGAGGGATTGCTTCAGAATTGGCCTGTCAGTAATTGAGGGTTTGCTGCACTATTGGAGTGTCAGTAATTGACCGTTTGCTGCACTATTATAGTAGCAGTATTTGAGGATATGCTGTACTATTGGAGGGTCAGTAATTGAAGGTGTGGTGCACTATTGGAGTGTCAGTAATTAAGGTTTGTGCTGCACTACTGGGGTGTCAGTAATTGAGGTTGCACTGCATTATTGGTGGGTCATTAATTGTGGGTGTGCTACCATATTGGAGTGTCAGTAATTGAGGGTGTGCTGCACTATTTGAGGGTCATTAATGAGTGTGAGCTGCACTATTCGATTGTCAGTAATTGAGGGTGTGCTGCACTATTTGAGGGTCATTAATGAGTGTGAGCTGCACTATTCGATTGTCAGTAATTGAGGGTGTGCTGCACAATTGACGTGTCAGAAATTCAGCGTTTGCTGCACTATTGTAATGCCAGTATTTGATGATATGCGGTACTATTGGAGTGTCAGTAAATGAGGGTGTGTTGCACTGTTGGAGTGTCAGTAGTTGAGGGTGTGCTGCACTATTGGAGTGTCAGCAATTGAGGGTTTGCTTCACAATTGACGTGTCAGTAATTGAGGCTGTGCTGCAATATTGTTGTGTCAGCAATTGAGGCTGTGCTGCGCTATTGGACTGTCAGTAATTGAGGGTGTGCTGCACTATTGGAGTGTCAGTAATTGAGGCTGTGCTGCACTATTGGAGTGTCAGTAATTGAGGGTGTGCTTCACTATTGGTGTGTCAGTAATTGAGGGTTTGCTTCAGAATTGGCCTGTCAGTAATTGAGGGTTTGCTGCACTATTGGAGTGTCAGTAATTGACCGTTTGCTGCACTATTGTAGTAGCAGTATTTGAGGATATGCTGTACTATTTGAGGGTCAGTAATTGAAGGTGTGCTGCACTATTGGAGGGTTAGTAATTGAGTGTGTGCTGCATTATTAGAGTGTCAGTGATTGAGGGTGTGCTGCACTATTGGAGTGTCAGTAATTGAGGGTGTGTTGCACTATTGGAGTGTCAGTGATTGAGGGTGTGCTGCACTATTGGAGTGTCAGTAATTGAGGGTGAGTTGCACTATTGGAGTGTCAGTAATTGAGGGTGTGCTGCACTGTTGGAGTGTCAGTAATTGAGGGTGTGCTGAACTATTGGAGTGTCAGTAATGAGGCTGTGCTGCACTATTGGAGTGTCAGGATTTGAGGTTGCACTGCGATATTGGAGGGTCAGTAATTGTGGGTGTGCTGCCATATTGGAGTGTCAGTAATTGAGTGTCTGCTGCACTATTGGAGTATCAGTAATTGAGGGTTTGCTTCAGAAATGGCGTGTCAGTAATTGAGGCTGTGCTGCAATATTGTTGTGTCAGCAATTGAGGCTATGCTGCGCTTTTGGAGTGTCAGTAATTTAGGGTGTGCTGCGCATTTGGAGTGTCAGTAATTCAGGGTGCGCTGCACTATTGGAGTGTCAGTAATTTAGGGTGCGCTGCACTTTTGGAGTGTCAGTAATTCAGCCTTTGCTGCACTATTGGAGTGTCTGTAATTGAGGTTGCACTGCACTATTGGAGGGTCAGTAATTGTGGATGTGCTGCCATATTGGAGTGTCAGTAACTGAGGGTTTGTTGCGCTATTCTGGTATCAGTAACTGAGGCTGTGCTGCAGTATTCGAATGTCGGTAATTGAGTGTGCGCTGTGTTATTGGAGTGTCAATAATTGAGGGTGTGCTGCACTATTGGAGTGTCAATAATTGAGGGTGTGCTGCACTATTGGAGTATCAGTAAATGAGGGTGCGCTGCACTATTGGAGGATCAGTAATTGATGGTGTGCTGCAGTATTGGGGTATCAGTTATTGAGGGTGCACTGCGCTATTGGAGGGTCAGTAATTGTGGGTGTGCTGCAATATTGGAGTGTCAGTAACTGAGGGTTTGTTGCGCTGTTGTGGTGTCAGTAACTGAGGCTGTGCTGCATTATTCGAGTGTCGGTAATTGAGGGTGTGCTATACTATTGCATTATCAGTAATTGAGGGTTTGCTTCAGAATTGGCGTGTCAGTAATTGAGTTTGCACTAGACTATTTGAGTGTCAGTCATTCAGAGTGTGTTGCACTATTGGAATGTCAGTAACTGAGGCTGTGCTGCATTATTGGTGTGTCAATAATTGAGGATATGCTGCACTATTGGAGTGTCAGTAATTGTGCTGCACTATTGGAGTGTCAGTAATTGAAGGTGTTCTGCACTATTGGGGAGTCAGTAAATGAGAGTGTGCTGCACTATTGGAGGGTCAGTAACTGAGGTTGTGCTGCACCATTGAGTGTCGGTAATTGAGGGTGTGCTGCACTATTTGAGTGTCGGTAATTGAGTGTATGCTGCACTATTGGAGTGTCAGTAATTGAGGATTTGCTGTACTATTGGAGTGTCAGTAATTGAATGTGTGCTGTAATATTGGAGTGTCAGTAATTGAGGGTTTGCTGTACTATTGGAGTGTCAGTAATTGAGGGTGTGCTGAACTATTGGAGTGTCAGTAATTGAGGGTTTGCTGTACTATTGGAGTGTCAGTAATTGAGGGTTTGCTGTACTATTGCAGTGTCAGTAATTGAGGGTGTGCTGAACTATTCGAGTGTCAGTAATTGAGAGTGTGCTGCACTATTGCAGTGTCAGCAATTGTGGGTATGCCGCACTATTGGAGTGTCAGCAATTGAGGGTGTGCTGCACTATTGGAGTGTCAGTAATTGAGGGTGTGCTGCACTATTGGCATGTCAGTAATTCAGGGTGTGCTGCACTATTTGAGTGTCAGTAATTGAGGGTGTGCTGCATCATTGGAGTATCAGTAATTGAGGATGTGCTGCAATATTGGAGAGTCATTAGTTGAGGGTGAGCTGCAGTATTTGATGGTCAGTAATAAAGATTGTTCTACACTATATGAGTGTCAGAATTGAGGCTGTGCTGCACAACTGAAGTTTCAGAAATTGACCGTTTGCTGCACTATTATAGTGCCAGTATTTAAGGATATGCTGTACTATTGGAGGGTCAGTAATTGAAGGTGTGTTGCCCTATTGGAGTGTCAGTAATTGAGGGTGTGCGGCACTATTGGAGTGTCAGTAATTGAGGGTGTGGTGCACTATTAGTGTCAGTAATTGATGGTGTGCTGCACTATTGGAGTGTCAGTAATTGAGGGTGTGCTGCACTATTGGAGTGTCAGTAATTGAGGGTGTGGTGCACTATTAGTGTCAGTAATTGATGGTGTGCTGCACTATTGGAGTGTCAGTAATTGAGGGTGTGCTGCACTATTGGAGTGTCAGTAATTGAGGGTGTGCTGCACTATTGGAGTGTCAGAAATTGATGGTGTGCTGCATTACTGGAGAGTCAGTAATTGAGGGTGAGCTGCACAATTGGAGGGTCAGTAATTGAGGGTGTGCTGCACTATTGGAGGTCAGTAATTGACGGTGTACTGCACTATTGGAGTGTCAGTAATTGAGGGTGTGCTGCACTATTGGAGTGTCAGTAATTGAGGGTTTGCTTCAGAATTGGCCTGTCAGTAATTGAGGGTTTGCAGCACTATTGGAGTGTCATTAATTGAGTATGTGCTGAACTATTGGAGGGTCATTAATTGAGGGTTTACTTCAGATTTGGCCTGTTAGCAATTGAGGGTGTGCTGCACTATTGGGGGGTCAGTAATTGAGGGTTTGCTTCAGAATTGGCCTGTCATTAATTGAGGGTTTGCTGCACTATTGGAGTGTCAGAATTGAGAGTGTGCTGCACCATTGGAGGGTCAGTAATTGAGGGTGTGCTGCACTATTGGAGTGTCAGTAATTGAAGGTGTGCTGAACTATTGGAGTGTCAGTAATTGAGGGTGTGCTGCACTATTGGAGTGTCAGTAATTGAGGGTGTGCTGCACTGTTGGAGGGTCAGTAATTGAGGGTTTGCTTCAGAATTGACGTGTCAGTAATTGAGGGTTTGCTGTACTATTGGTGTGTCAGTAATTGAGGCTGTGCTGTGCTATTGGAGTGTCAGTAATTGTGGGTGCGCTGCACTATTGGAGTGTCAGAAATTGAGGGTTTGCTTCAGAATTGGCGTGTCAGTAATTGATGCTATGCTGCAATATTGTTGTGTCAGCAATTGAAGCTGTGCAGCGCTATTGGAGTGTCAGTAATTGAGGGTGTGCTGCACTATTGGAGGGTAATTGAGATTTTGCTTCAGAATTGGCCTGTCAGTAATTGAGGGTTTGCTGCACTATTGGAGTGTCAGTAATTGACCGTTTGCTGCACTAATATAGTAGCAGTATTTGAGGATATGCTGTACTATTGGAGAGTCAGTAATTGAAGGTGTGCTGCACTATTGGAGTGTCAGTAATTGAGGTTGTGCTGCACTATTGGAGTGTCAGTAATTGAGGGTGAGCTGCACAATTGGAGTGGCAGTTTTCGAGGGTGTGCTGCACTACTGAAGGGTCAATAATTGAGGGTGTGCTGCAGTATGGGAGTGTCAGTAATTGGGGTTGTGCTGCACAATTGGAGTGTCAGCAATTGAGGTTGTGTTGCACTATTGGAGTATCAGTAATTTTGGGTATGCTGCAATAATGGAGGGTCTTAAATTGAGGGTTTGCTGCACTATTAGAGTATCAGTAATTGCGGTTGTGCTGCACTACTGAGTGTCAGTAATTGAGGGTGTGCTGCACTATTGTAGTGCCAGTACTTGAGGATATGCGGTACTATCGGAGGGTCAGTAACTGAGGGAGTGCTGCACTATTGCAATGTCAGCAATTGAGTTTGTGCTACACTATTGGAGTGTCAGAATTGAGGGTGTGCTGCACAATTGGAGTGTCAGTAATTGAGCGTTTGCTTCAGAATTGGCATGTCAGAAATTGAGGCTGTGCTGCAATATTGTTGTGTTAGCAATTGAGGCTGTGCTGCGCTATTGGAGTGTCAGTAATTGAGGGTGTGCTGCATTATTGGAGGGTCAGTAATTGAGGGATTGCTTCAGAATTGGCCCGTCAGTAATTGAGGGTTTGCTGCACTATTGGAGTGTCAGTAATTGACCGTTTGCTGCACTATTATAGTAGCAGTATTTGAGGATATTGTGTACTATTGGAGGGTCAGCAATTGAAGGTGTGGTGCACTATTGGAGTATCAGTAATTAAGGTTTGTGCTGCAATATTGGGGTGTCAGTAATTGAGAGTGTGCTGCACTATTGGAGTGTCAGTAATTGAGTGTGTGCTGCACTATTGGAGTGTCAGTAATTGAGGGTGTGCTGCACTATTGGAATGTCAGTATTTGAGGGCGTGCTGCACTATTAGAGTGTCAGTATTTGAGGATGTGGTGCACTAATGGAGGGTCAGTAATTGAGGGTGTGGTGTACTATTGGAGTGTCAGTAATTGAGGATGTGCTGTACTATTGGAGGGTCAGTAATTGAGGGTGTGCTGCATTTCTGGAGGGTCAGTAATTGAGGTTGTGCCGCAGTATTGAAGTGTCAGTCATTGAGGGTGTGCTGTACTATTAGAGTGTCAGTATTTGAGGATGTGGTGCACTATTGGAGTGTCAGTAATTGATGGCGTGTTGCATTCCTGGAGAGTCAGTAATTGAGGGTGTGCTGCACTATTGGAGTGTCAGTAATTGAGGGTGTGCTGCACTATTGGTGTGTCAGTAATTGAGGGTGTGCTGCACTATTGGAGTGTCAGTAATTGAGGGTGTGCTGCACTATTGGAGGGTCAGTAATTGAGGGTTTGCTTCAGAATTGGCCTGTCAGTAATTGAGGGTTTGCAGCACTATTGGAGTGTCATTAATTGAGCATGTGCTGAACTATTGGAGGGTCATTAATTGAGGGTTTACTTCAGATTTGGCCTGTTAGTAATTGAGGGTGTGCTGCACTATTGGGGGTCAGTAATTGAGGGTTTGCTTCAGAATTGGCCTGTCATTAATTAAGGGTTTGCTGCACGATTGGAGTGTCAGTATTTGAAGGTGTGCTGAACTATTCGAGTGTCAGTAATTGAGGGTGTGCTGCACTATTGGAGTGTCAGTAATTGAGGGTACGCTGCACTATTGGAGTGTCAGTAATTGAGGGTGTGCTGCACTGTTGGAGGGTCAGTAATTGAGGGTACGCTGCACTATTGGAGTGTCAGTAATTGAGGGTGTGCTGCACTGTTGGAGGGTCAGTAATTGAGGCTGTGCTGCACTATTGGAGTGTCAGTAATTGAGGGTGTGCTGCACTATTGGAGTGTCAGTAATTGAGGGTGTGCTGCACTATTGGAGTGTCAGTAATTGAGGGTGTGCTGCACTATTGGAGTGTCAGTAATTGAGGGTGTGCTGCACTATTGGAGTGTCAGTAATTGAGGGTGTGCTGCACTATTGGAGTGTCAGTAATTGAGGGTGTGCTGCACTATTGGAGTGTCAGTAATTGACCGGTTGCTGCACTATTATAGTAGCAGTATTTGAGGATATGCTGTACTATTGGAGGGTCAGTAATTGAAGGTGTGGTGCACTATTGGAGTGTCAGTAATTAAGGTTTGTGCTGCACTATTGGGGTGTCAATCATTGAGGGTGTGCTGCAGTATTGGAGTGTCAGTATTTGAGGATGTGGTGCACTATTGGAGTGTCAGTAATTGATGGTGTGTTGCATTACTGGAGAGACAGTAATTGAGGGTGAGCTGCACTATTGGAGTGTCAGTAATTGAGGGTGTGCTGCACTATTGGAGTGTCAGTAATTGAGGGTGTGCTGCACTATTGGAGTGTCAGTAATTGAGGGTGAGCTGCACAATTGGAGTGGCAGTTTTCGAGGGTGTGCTGCACTACTGAAGGGTCAATAATTGAGGGTGTGCTGCAGTATGGGAGTGTCAGTAATTGGGGTTGTGCTGCACAATTGGAGTGTCAGCAATTGAGGTTCTGCTGCACTATTGGAGTATCAGTAATTGAGGGTATGCTGCAATAGTGGAGGGTCTTAAATTGAGGGTTTGCTGCACTATTAGAGTATCAGTAATTGCGGTTGTGCTGCACTACTGAGTGTCAGTAATTGAGGGTGTGCTGCACTATTGTGGTGCCAGTACTTGAGGATATGCGGTACTATCGGAGGGTCAGTAACTGAGGGAGTGCTGCACTATTGGAGTGTCAGTAATTGAGGGTGTGCTGCACTATTGGAGTGTCAGTAATTGAGGTTGTGCTGCACTATTGGTGTGTCAGAATTGAGGGTGTGCTGCACAATTGGAGTGTCAGTAATTGAGGGTTTGCTGCACTATTGGAGTGTCAGTAATTGAGCGTTTGCTGCACTATTATAGTAGCAGTATTTAAGGATATGCTGTACTATTGGAGTCTCAGTAATTGAGGGTGTGGTGCACTATTGGAGTGTCTGTAATTGATGATGTGCTGCATTACTGGAGAGTCAGTAATTGAGGGTGAGCTGCACTATTGGAGGGTCAGTAATTGAAGGTGTGCTGTACTATTGGAGTGTCAGTAATTGAGGGTGTGCTGCACCATTGGAGGGTCAGTAATTGACGGTGTACTGCACTATTGGAGTGTCAGTAATTGAGGGTGTGCTGCACTATTGGAGTGTCAGTAATTGAGGGTTTGCTTCAGAATTGGTCTGTCAGTAATTGAGGGTTTGCAGCACTATTGGAGTGTCATTAATTGAGCATTTGCTGAACTATTGGAGGGTCATTAATTGAGGGTTTACTTCAGATTTGGCCTGTTAGTAATTGAGGGTGTGCTGCACTATTGGGGGTCAGTAATTGAGTGTTTGCTTCAGAATTGGCCTGTCATTAATTAAGGGTTTGCTGCACTATTGGAGTGTCAGTAATTGAGGGTGTGCTGCACTATTGGAGTGTCAGTAATTGACGGTGTGCTGAACTATTCGAGTGTCAGTAATTGAGGGTGTGCTGCACTATTGGAGTGTCAGTAATTGAGGGTGTGCTGCACTGTTGGAGGGTCAGTAATTGAGGGTTTGTTTCAGAATTGACGTGTCAGTAATTGAGGCTGTGCTGCAATATTGTTGTGTCAGCAATTGAGGCTGTGCTGCGCTATTGGTGTGTCAGTAATTGAGGGTGTGCTGCACTATTGGAGTGTCAATCATTGAGGGTGTGCTGCAGTATTGGAGTGTCAGTATTTGAGGATGTGGTGCACTATTGGAGTGTCAGTAATTGATGGTGTGTTGCATTACTGGAGAGACAGTAATTGAGGGTGAGCTGCACTATTGGAGTGTCAGTAATTGAGGGTGTGCTGCACTATTGGAGTGTCAGTAATTGAGGGTGTGCTGCACTATTGGAGTGTCAGTAATTGAGGGTGAGCTGCACAATTGGAGTGGCAGTTTTCGAGGGTGTGCTGCACTACTGAAGGGTCAATAATTGAGGGTGTGCTGCAGTATGGGAGTGTCAGTAATGGGGTTGTGCTGCACAATTGGAGTGTCAGCAATTGAGGTTGTGCTGCACTATTGGGGTATCAGTAATTGAGGGTATGCTGCAATAATGGAGGGTCTTAAATTGAGGGTTTGCTGCACTATTAGAGTATCAGTAATTGCGGTTGTGCTGCACTACTGAGTGTCAGTAATTGAGGGTGTGCTGCACTATTGTAGTGCCAGTACTTGAGGATATGCGGTACTATCGGAGGGTCAGTAACTGAGGGAGTGCTGCACTATTGCAATGTCAGCAATTGAGTTTGTGCTACACTATTGGAGTGTCAGAATTGAGGGTGTGCTGCACAATTGGAGTGTCAGTAATTGAGCGTCTGCTTCAGAATTGGCATGTCAGTAATTGAGGCTGTGCTGCAATATTGTTGTGTTAGCAATTGAGGCTGTGCTGCGCTATTGGAGTGTCAGTAATTGAGGGTGTGCTGCACTATTGGAGGGTCAGTAATTGAGGGATTGCTTCAGAATTGGCCTGTCAGTAATTGAGGGTTTGCTGCACTATTGGAGTGTCAGTAATTGACCGTTTGCTGCACTATTATAGTAGCAGTATTTGAGGATATGCTGTACTATTGGAGGGTCAGTAATTGAAGGTGTGGTGCACTATTGGAGTGTCAGTAATTAAGGTTTGTGCTGCACTATTGGGGTGTCAGTAATTGAGAGTGTGCTGCACTATTGGAGTGTCAGTAATTGAGGGTGTGCTGCACTATTGGAGTGTCAGTAATTGAGGGTGTGCTGCACTATTGGAGTGTCAGTATTTGAGGCCGTGCTGTACTATTGGAGTGTCAGTAATTGAGGGTGTGCTGCATTTCTGGAGGGTCAGTAATTGAGGTTGTGCCGCAGTATTGAAGTGTCAGTCATTGAGGGTGTGCTGTACTATTAGAGTGTCAGTATTTGAGGATGTGGTGCACTATTGGAGTGTCAGTAATTGATGGCGTGTTGCATTCCTGGAGAGTCAGTAATTGAGGGTGTGCTGCACTATTGGAGTGTCAGTAATTGAGGGTGTGCTGCACTATTGGAGTGTCAGTAATTGAGGGTGTGCTGCACTATTGGAGTGTCAGTAATTGAGGGTGTGCTGCACTATTGGAGTGTCAGTAATTGAGGGTGAGCTGCACAACTGGTGTGGCAGTTTTCGAGGGCGTGCTGCACTACTGAAGGGTCAATAATTGAGGGTGTGCTGCAGTATGGGAGTGTCGGTAATTGGGGTTGTGCTGCACAATTGGAGTGTCAGTAATTGAGGGTATGCTGCAATAATGGAGGGTCTTAAATTGATGGTTTGCTGAACTATTAGAGTATCAGTAATTGAGGGTGTGCTGCACTGAGGAGTGTCAGTAATTGAGGGTGTGCTGCACTATTGTAGTGCCAGGATTTGAGGATATGCGGTACTATTGGAGAGTCAGTAACTGAGGGAGTGCTGCACTATTTGGGTGTCAGTAATTGAGGGTGCGCTGCACTATTGGAGTGTCAGTAATTGAGGGTGTGCTGCATTATTGGTGGGTCATTAATTGTGGGTGTGCTACCATATTGGAGTGTCAGTAATTGAGGGTGTGCTGCACTATTTGAGGGTCATTAATGACTGTGAGCTGCACTATTGGATTGTCAGTAATTGAGGGTGTGCTGCACAATTGGAGTGGCAGTTTTCGAGGGCGTGCTGCACTACTGAAGGGGTCAATAATTGAGGGTGTGCTGCAGTATGGGAGTGTCGGTAATTGAGGTTGTGCTGCACTATTGGAGTGTCAGTAATTGAGGGTACGCTGCACTGTTGGAGTGTCAGCAATTGAGGTTGTGCTGCACTATTGGAGCATCAGTAATTGAGGGTATGCTGCAATAATGGAGGGTCTTAAATTGAGGGTTTGCTGCACTATTAGAGTATCAGTAATTGCGGTTGTGCTGCACTACTGAGTGTCAGTAATTGAGGGTGTGCTGCACTATTGTAGTGCCAGTACTTGAGGATATGCGGTACTATCGGAGGGTCAGTAACTGAGGTAGTGCTGCACTATTGCAATGTCAGCAATTGAGTTTGTGCTACACTATTGGAGTGTCAGAATTGAGGGTGTGCTGCACAATTGGAGTGTCAGTAATTGAGCGTTTGCTTCAGAATTGGCATGTCAGTAATTGAGGCTGTGCTGCAATATTGTTGTGTTAGCAATTGAGGCTGTGCTGCGCTATTGGAGTGTCAGTAATTGAGGGTGTGCTGCATTATTGGAGGGTCAGTAATTGAGGGATTGCTTCAGAATTGGCCTGTCAGTAATTGAGGGTTTGCTGCACTATTGGAGTGTCAGTAATTGACCGTTTGCTGCACTATTATAGTAGCAGTATTTGAGGATATGCTGTACTATTGGAGGGTCAGTAATTGAAGGTGTGGTGCACTATTGGAGTGTCAGTAATTAAGGTTTGTGCTGCACTACTGGGGTGTCAGTAATTGAGGTTGCACTGCATTATTGGTGGGTCATTAATTGTGGGTGTGCTACCATATTGGAGTGTCAGTAATTGAGGGTGTGCTGCACTATTTGAGGGTCATTAATGAGTGTGAGCTGCACTATTCGATTGTCAGTAATTGAGGGTGTGCTGCACTATTTGAGGGTCATTAATGAGTGTGAGCTGCACTATTCGATTGTCAGTAATTGAGGGTGTGCTGCACAATTGACGTGTCAGAAATTCAGCGTTTGCTGCACTATTGTAATGCCAGTATTTGATGATATGCGGTACTATTGGAGTGTCAGTAAATGAGGGTGTGTTGCACTGTTGGAGTGTCAGTAGTTGAGGGTGTGCTGCACTATTGGAGTGTCAGCAATTGAGGGTTTGCTTCACAATTGACGTGTCAGTAATTGAGGCTGTGCTGCAATATTGTTGTGTCAGCAATTGAGGCTGTGCTGCGCTATTGGACTGTCAGTAATTGAGGGTGTGCTGCACTATTGGAGTGTCAGTAATTGAGGCTGTGCTGCGCTATTGGAGTGTCAGTAATTGAGGGTGTGCTTCACTATTGGTGTGTCAGTAATTGAGGGTTTGCTTCAGAATTGGCCTGTCAGTAATTGAGGGTTTGCTGCACTATTGGAGTGTCAGTAATTGACCGTTTGCTGCACTATTGTAGTAGCAGTATTTGAGGATATGCTGTACTATTTGAGGGTCAGTAATTGAAGGTGTGCTGCACTATTGGAGGGTTAGTAATTGAGTGTGTGCTGCATTATTAGAGTGTCAGTGATTGAGGGTGTGCTGCACTATTGGAGTGTCAGTAATTGAGGGTGTGTTGCACTATTGGAGTGTCAGTGATTGAGGGTGTGCTGCACTATTGGAGTGTCAGTAATTGAGGGTGAGTTGCACTATTGGAGTGTCAGTAATTGAGGGTGTGCTGCACTGTTGGAGTGTCAGTAATTGAGGGTGTGCTGAACTATTGGAGTGTCAGTAATGAGGCTGTGCTGCACTATTGGAGTGTCAGGATTTGAGGTTGCACTGCGATATTGGAGGGTCAGTAATTGTGGGTGTGCTGCCATATTGGAGTGTCAGTAATTGAGTGTCTGCTGCACTATTGGAGTGTCAGTAATTGAGGGTTTGCTTCAGAATTGGCGTGTCAGTAATTGAGGCTGTGCTGCAATATTGTTGTGTCAGCAATTGAGGCTATGCTGCGCTTTTGGAGTGTCAGTAATTTAGGGTGTGCTGCGCATTTGGAGTGTCAGTAATTCAGGGTGCGCTGCACTATTGGAGTGTCAGTAATTTAGGGTGCGCTGCACTTTTGGAGTGTCAGTAATTCAGCCTTTGCTGCACTATTGGAGTGTCTGTAATTGAGGTTGCACTGCACTATTGGAGGGTCAGTAATTGTGGATGTGCTGCCATATTGGAGTGTCAGTAACTGAGGGTTTGTTGCGCTATTCTGGTATCAGTAACTGAGGCTGTGCTGCAGTATTCGAATGTCGGTAATTGAGTGTGCGCTGTGTTATTGGAGTGTCAATAATTGAGGGTGTGCTGCACTATTGGAGTGTCAATAATTGAGGGTGTGCTGCACTATTGGAGTATCAGTAAATGAGGGTGCGCTGCACTATTGGAGGATCAGTAATTGATGGTGTGCTGCAGTATTGGGGTATCAGTTATTGAGGGTGCACTGCGCTATTGGAGGGTCAGTAATTGTGGGTGTGCTGCAATATTGGAGTGTCAGTAACTGAGGGTTTGTTGCGCTGTTGTGGTGTCAGTAACTGAGGCTGTGCTGCATTATTCGAGTGTCGGTAATTGAGGGTGTGCTATACTATTGCATTATCAGTAATTGAGGGTTTGCTTCAGAATTGGCGTGTCAGTAATTGAGTTTGCACTAGACTATTTGAGTGTCAGTCATTCAGAGTGTGTTGCACTATTGGAATGTCAGTAACTGAGGCTGTGCTGTATTATTGGTGTGTCAATAATTGAGGATATGCTGCACTATTGGAGTGTCAGTAATTGTGCTGCACTATTGGAGTGTCAGTAATTGAAGGTGTTCTGCACTATTGGGGAGTCAGTAAATGAGAGTGTGCTGCACTATTGGAGGGTCAGTAACTGAGGTTGTGCTGCACCATTGAGTGTCGGTAATTGAGGGTGTGCTGCACTATTTGAGTGTCAGTAATTGAGTGTATGCTGCACTATTGGAGTGTCAGTAATTGAGGGTTTGCTGTACTATTGGAGTGTCAGTAATTGAATGTGTGCTGTAATATTGGAGTGTCAGTAATTGAGGGTTTGCTGTACTATTGGAGTGTCAGTAATTGAGGGTGTGCTGAACTATTGGAGTGTCAGTAATTGAGGGTTTGCTGTACTATTGGAGTGTCAGTAATTGAGGGTTTGCTGCACTATTGGAGTGTCAGTAATTGAGGGTGTGCTGCACTATTGGAGTGTCAGTAATTGAGGGTGTGCTGCACTATTGGAGTGTCAGTAATTGAGGGTGTGCTGCACTATTGGAGGGTCAGTAATTGAGGGTTTGCTTCAGAATTGGCCTGTCAGTAATTGAGGGTTTGCAGCACTATTGGAGTGTCATTAATTGAGCATGTGCTGAACTATTGGAGGGTCATTAATTGAGGGTTTACTTCAGATTTGGCCTGTTAGTAATTGAGGGTGTGCTGCACTATTGGGGGTCAGTAATTGAGGGTTTGCTTCAGAATTGGCCTGTCATTAATTAAGGGTTTGCTGCACGATTGGAGTGTCAGTATTTGAAGGTGTGCTGAACTATTCGAGTGTCAGTAATTGAGGGTGTGCTGCACTATTGGAGTGTCAGTAATTGAGGGTACGCTGCACTATTGGAGTGTCAGTAATTGAGGGTGTGCTGCACTGTTGGAGGGTCAGTAATTGAGGGTACGCTGCACTATTGGAGTGTCAGTTATTGAGGGTGTGCTGCACTGTTGGAGGGTCAG
The DNA here is from genome assembly GCA_026770705.1 of Isurus oxyrinchus. Taxonomy (NCBI): domain Eukaryota; kingdom Metazoa; phylum Chordata; class Chondrichthyes; order Lamniformes; family Lamnidae; genus Isurus; species Isurus oxyrinchus. The sequence goes on from JANJGN010000652.1 coordinate 29,435, forward strand.
TAATTGAGGCTGTGCTGCACTATTGGAGTGTCAGTAATTGAGGGTGTGCTGCACTATTGGAGTGTCAGTAATTGAGGGTGTGCTGCACTATTGGAGTGTCAGTAATTGAGGGTGTGCTGCACTATTGGAGTGTCAGTAATTGAGGGTGTGCTGCACTATTGGAGTGTCAGTAATTGAGGGTGTGCTGCACTATTGGAGTGTCAGTAATTGACCGGTTGCTGCACTATTATAGTAGCAGTATTTGAGGATATGCTGTACTATTGGAGGGTCAGTAATTGAAGGTGTGGTGCACTATTGGAGTGTCAGTAATTAAGGTTTGTGCTGCACTATTGGGGTGTCAATCATTGAGGGTGTGCTGCAGTATTGGAGTGTCAGTATTTGAGGATGTGGTGCACTATTGGAGTGTCAGTAATTGATGGTGTGTTGCATTACTGGAGAGACAGTAATTGAGGGTGAGCTGCACTATTGGAGTGTCAGTAATTGAGGGTGTGCTGCACTATTGGAGTGTCAGTAATTGAGGGTGTGCTGCACTATTGGAGTGTCAGTAATTGAGGGTGAGCTGCACAATTGGAGTGGCAGTTTTCGAGGGTGTGCTGCACTACTGAAGGGTCAATAATTGAGGGTGTGCTGCAGTATAGGAGTGTCAGTAATTGGGGTTGTGCTGCACAATTGGAGTGTCAGCAATTGAGGTTCTGCTGCACTATTGGAGTATCAGTAATTGAGGGTATGCTGCAATAGTGGAGGGTCTTAAATTGAGGGTTTGCTGCACTATTAGAGTATCAGTAATTGCGGTTGTGCTGCACTACTGAGTGTCAGTAATTGAGGGTGTGCTGCACTATTGGAGTGTCAGTAATTGAGGGTGTGCTGCACTATTGGAGTGTCAGTAATTGAGGGTGTGCTGCACTATTGGAGTGTCAGTAATTGAGGGTGTGCTGCACTATTGGAGTGTCAGTAATTGAGGGTGTGCTGCACTATTGGAGTGTCAGTAATTGAGGGTGTGCTGCACTATTGGAGTGTCAGTAATTGACCGGTTGCTGCACTATTATAGTAGCAGTATTTGAGGATATGCTGTACTATTGGAGGGTCAGTAATTGAAGGTGTGGTGCACTATTGGAGTGTCAGTAATTAAGGTTTGTGCTGCACTATTGGGGTGTCAATCATTGAGGGTGTGCTGCAGTATTGGAGTGTCAGTATTTGAGGATGTGGTGCACTATTGGAGTGTCAGTAATTGATGGTGTGTTGCATTACTGGAGAGACAGTAATTGAGGGTGAGCTGCACTATTGGAGTGTCAGTAATTGAGGGTGTGCTGCACTATTGGAGTGTCAGTAATTGAGGGTGTGCTGCACTATTGGAGTGTCAGTAATTGAGGGTGAGCTGCACAATTGGAGTGGCAGTTTTCGAGGGTGTGCTGCACTACTGAAGGGTCAATAATTGAGGGTGTGCTGCAGTATGGGAGTGTCAGTAATTGGGGTTGTGCTGCACAATTGGAGTGTCAGCAATTGAGGTTCTGCTGCACTATTGGAGTATCAGTAATTGAGGGTATGCTGCAATAGTGGAGGGTCTTAAATTGAGGGTTTGCTGCACTATTAGAGTATCAGTAATTGCGGTTGTGCTGCACTACTGAGTGTCAGTAATTGAGGGTGTGCTGCACTATTGTGGTGCCAGTACTTGAGGATATGCGGTACTATCGGAGGGTCAGTAACTGAGGGAGTGCTGCACTATTGGAGTGTCAGTAATTGAGGGTGTGCTGCACTATTGGAGTGTCAGTAATTGAGGTTGTGCTGCACTATTGGTGTGTCAGAATTGAGGGTGTGCTGCACAATTGGAGTGTCAGTAATTGAGGGTTTGCTGCACTATTGGAGTGTCAGTAATTGAGCGTTTGCTGCACTATTATAGTAGCAGTATTTAAGGATATGCTGTACTATTGGAGTCTCAGTAATTGAGGGTGTGGTGCACTATTGGAGTGTCTGTAATTGATGATGTGCTGCATTACTGGAGAGTCAGTAATTGAGGGTGAGCTGCACTATTGGAGGGTCAGTAATTGAAGGTGTGCTGTACTATTGGAGTGTCAGTAATTGAGGGTGTGCTGCACCATTGGAGGGTCAGTAATTGACGGTGTACTGCACTATTGGAGTGTCAGTAATTGAGGGTGTGCTGCACTATTGGAGTGTCAGTAATTGAGGGTTTGCTTCAGAATTGGTCTGTCAGTAATTGAGGGTTTGCAGCACTATTGGAGTGTCATTAATTGAGCATGTGCTGAACTATTGGAGGGTCATTAATTGAGGGTTTACTTCAGATTTGGCCTGTTAGTAATTGAGGGTGTGCTGCACTATTGGGGGTCAGTAATTGAGGGTTTGCTTCAGAATTGGCCTGTCATTAATTAAGGGTTTGCTGCACTATTGGAGTGTCAGTAATTGAGGGTGTGCTGCACTATTGGAGTGTCAGCAATTGAAGGTGTGCTGAACTATTCGAGTGTCAGTAATTGAGGGTGTGCTGCACTATTGGAGTGTCAGTAATTGAGGGTGTGCTGCACTGTTGGAGGGTCAGTAATTGAGGGTTTGTTTCAGAATTGACGTGTCAGTAATTGAGGCTGTGCTGCAATATTGTTGTGTCAGCAATTGAGGCTGTGCTGCGCTATTGGTGTGTCAGTAATTGAGGGTGTGCTGCACTATTGGAGTGTCAATCATTGAGGGTGTGCTGCAGTATTGGAGTGTCAGTATTTGAGGATGTGGTGCACTATTGGAGTGTCAGTAATTGATGGTGTGTTGCATTACTGGAGAGACAGTAATTGAGGGTGAGCTGCACTATTGGAGTGTCAGTAATTGAGGGTGTGCTGCACTATTGGAGTGTCAGTAATTGAGGGTGTGCTGCACTATTGGAGTGTCAGTAATTGAGGGTGAGCTGCACAATTGGAGTGGCAGTTTTCGAGGGTGTGCTGCACTACTGAAGGGTCAATAATTGAGGGTGTGCTGCAGTATGGGAGTGTCAGTAATGGGGTTGTGCTGCACAATTGGAGTGTCAGCAATTGAGGTTGTGCTGCACTATTGGAGTATCAGTAATTGAGGGTATGCTGCAATAATGGAGGGTCTTAAATTGAGGGTTTGCTGCACTATTAGAGTATCAGTAATTGCGGTTGTGCTGCACTACTGAGTGTCAGTAATTGAGGGTGTGCTGCACTATTGTAGTGCCAGTACTTGAGGATATGCGGTACTATCGGAGGGTCAGTAACTGAGGGAGTGCTGCACTATTGCAATGTCAGCAATTGAGTTTGTGCTACACTATTGGAGTGTCAGAATTGAGGGTGTGCTGCACAATTGGAGTGTCAGTAATTGAGCGTCTGCTTCAGAATTGGCATGTCAGTAATTGAGGCTGTGCTGCAATATTGTTGTGTTAGCAATTGAGGCTGTGCTGCGCTATTGGAGTGTCAGTAATTGAGGGTGTGCTGCACTATTGGAGGGTCAGTAATTGAGGGATTGCTTCAGAATTGGCCTGTCAGTAATTGAGGGTTTGCTGCACTATTGGAGTGTCAGTAATTGACCGTTTGCTGCACTATTATAGTAGCAGTATTTGAGGATATGCTGTACTATTGGAGGGTCAGTAATTGAAGGTGTGGTGCACTATTGGAGTGTCAGTAATTAAGGTTTGTGCTGCACTATTGGGGTGTCAGTAATTGAGGGTGTGCTGCACTATTGGAGTGTCAGTAATTGAGGGTGTGCTGCACTATTGGAGTGTCAGTAATTGAGGGTGTGCTGCACTATTGGAGTGTCAGTATTTGAGGCCGTGCTGTACTATTGGAGTGTCAGTAATTGAGGGTGTGCTGCATTTCTGGAGGGTCAGTAATTGAGGTTGTGCCGCAGTATTGAAGTGTCAGTCATTGAGGGTGTGCTGTACTATTAGAGTGTCAGTATTTGAGGATGTGGTGCACTATTGGAGTGTCAGTAATTGATGGCGTGTTGCATTCCTGGAGAGTCAGTAATTGAGGGTGTGCTGCACTATTGGAGTGTCAGTAATTGAGGGTGTGCTGCACTATTGGAGTGTCAGTAATTGAGGGTGTGCTGCACTATTGGAGTGTCAGTAATTGAGGGTGTGCTGCACTATTGGAGTGTCAGTAATTGAGGGTGAGCTGCACAACTGGTGTGGCAGTTTTCGAGGGCGTGCTGCACTACTGAAGGGTCAATAATTGAGGGTGTGCTGCAGTATGGGAGTGTCGGTAACTGGGGTTGTGCTGCACAATTGGAGTGTCAGCAATTGAGGGTATGCTGCAATAATGGAGGGTCTTAAATTGAGGGTTTGCTGAACTATTAGAGTATCAGTAATTGAGGGTGTGCTGCACTGAGGAGTGTCAGTAATTGAGGGTGTGCTGCACTATTGTAGTGCCAGGATTTGAGGATATGCGGTACTATTGGAGAGTCAGTAACTGAGGGAGTGCTGCACTATTTGGGTGTCAGTAATTGAGGGTGCGCTGCACTATTGGAGTGTCAGTAATTGAGGGTGTGCTGCATTATTGGTGGGTCATTAATTGTGGGTGTGCTACCATATTGGAGTGTCAGTAATTGAGGGTGTGCTGCACTATTTGAGGGTCATTAATGAGTGTGAGCTGCACTATTGGATTGTCAGTAATTGAGGGTGTGCTGCACAATTGGAGTGGCAGTTTTCGAGGGCGTGCTGCACTACTGAAGGGGTCAATAATTGAGGGTGTGCTGCAGTATGGGAGTATCGGTAATTGAGGTTGTGCTGCACTATTGGAGTGTCAGTAATTGAGGGTACGCTGCACTGTTGGAGTGTCAGCAATTGAGGTTGTGCTGCACTATTGGAGCATCAGTAATTGAGGGTATGCTGCAATAATGGAGGGTCTTAAATTGAGGGTTTGCTGCACTATTAGAGTATCAGTAATTGCGGTTGTGCTGCACTACTGAGTGTCAGTAATTGAGGGTGTGCTGCACTATTGTAGTGCCAGTACTTGAGGATATGCGGTACTATCGGAGGGTCAGTAACTGAGGTAGTGCTGCACTATTGCAATGTCAGCAATTGAGTTTGTGCTACACTATTGGAGTGTCAGAATTGAGGGTGTGCTGCACAATTGGAGTGTCAGTAATTGAGCGTTTGCTTCAGAATTGGCATGTCAGTAATTGAGGCTGTGCTGCAATATTGTTGTGTTAGCAATTGAGGCTGTGCTGCGCTATTGGAGTGTCAGTAATTGAGGGTGTGCTGCATTATTGGAGGGTCAGTAATTGAGGGATTGCTTCAGAATTGGCCTGTCAGTAATTGAGGGTTTGCTGCACTATTGGAGTGTCAGTAATTGACCGTTTGCTGCACTATTATAGTAGCAGTATTTGAGGATATGCTGTACTATTGGAGGGTCAGTAATTGAAGGTGTGGTGCACTATTGGAGTGTCAGTAATTAAGGTTTGTGCTGCACTACTGGGGTGTCAGTAATTGAGGTTGCACTGCATTATTGGTGGGTCATTAATTGTGGGTGTGCTACCATATTGGAGTGTCAGTAATTGAGGGTGTGCTGCACTATTTGAGGGTCATTAATGAGTGTGAGCTGCACTATTCGATTGTCAGTAATTGAGGGTGTGCTGCACTATTTGAGGGTCATTAATGAGTGTGAGCTGCACTATTCGATTGTCAGTAATTGAGGGTGTGCTGCACAATTGACGTGTCAGAAATTCAGCGTTTGCTGCACTATTGTAATGCCAGTATTTGATGATATGCGGTACTATTGGAGTGTCAGTAAATGAGGGTGTGTTGCACTGTTGGAGTGTCAGTAGTTGAGGGTGTGCTGCACTATTGGAGTGTCAGCAATTGAGGGTTTGCTTCACAATTGACGTGTCAGTAATTGAGGCTGTGCTGCAATATTGTTGTGTCAGCAATTGAGGCTGTGCTGCGCTATTGGACTGTCAGTAATTGAGGGTGTGCTGCACTATTGGAGTGTCAGTAATTGAGGCTGTGCTGCGCTATTGGAGTGTCAGTAATTGAGGGTGTGCTTCACTATTGGTGTGTCAGTAATTGAGGGTTTGCTTCAGAATTGGCCTGTCAGTAATTGAGGGTTTGCTGCACTATTGGAGTGTCAGTAATTGACCGTTTGCTGCACTATTGTAGTAGCAGTATTTGAGGATATGCTGTACTATTTGAGGGTCAGTAATTGAAGGTGTGCTGCACTATTGGAGGGTTAGTAATTGAGTGTGTGCTGCATTATTAGAGTGTCAGTGATTGAGGGTGTGCTGCACTATTGGAGTGTCAGTAATTGAGGGTGTGTTGCACTATTGGAGTGTCAGTGATTGAGGGTGTGCTGCACTATTGGAGTGTCAGTAATTGAGGGTGAGTTGCACTATTGGAGTGTCAGTAATTGAGGGTGTGCTGCACTGTTGGAGTGTCAGTAATTGAGGGTGTGCTGAACTATTGGAGTGTCAGTAATGAGGCTGTGCTGCACTATTGGAGTGTCAGGATTTGAGGTTGCACTGCGATATTGGAGGGTCAGTAATTGTGGGTGTGCTGCCATATTGGAGTGTCAGTAATTGAGTGTCTGCTGCACTATTGGAGTGTCAGTAATTGAGGGTTTGCTTCAGAATTGGCGTGTCAGTAATTGAGGCTGTGCTGCAATATTGTTGTGTCAGCAATTGAGGCTATGCTGCGCTTTTGGAGTGTCAGTAATTTAGGGTGTGCTGCGCATTTGGAGTGTCAGTAATTCAGGGTGCGCTGCACTATTGGAGTGTCAGTAATTTAGGGTGCGCTGCACTTTTGGAGTGTCAGTAATTCAGCCTTTGCTGCACTATTGGAGTGTCTGTAATTGAGGTTGCACTGCACTATTGGAGGGTCAGTAATTGTGGATGTGCTGCCATATTGGAGTGTCAGTAACTGAGGGTTTGTTGCGCTATTCTGGTATCAGTAACTGAGGCTGTGCTGCAGTATTCGAATGTCGGTAATTGAGTGTGCGCTGTGTTATTGGAGTGTCAATAATTGAGGGTGTGCTGCACTATTGGAGTGTCAATAATTGAGGGTGTGCTGCACTATTGGAGTATCAGTAAATGAGGGTGCGCTGCACTATTGGAGGATCAGTAATTGATGGTGTGCTGCAATATTGGGGTATCAGTTATTGAGGGTGCACTGCGCTATTGGAGGGTCAGTAATTGTGGGTGTGCTGCAATATTGGAGTGTCAGTAACTGAGGGTTTGTTGCGCTGTTGTGGTGTCAGTAACTGAGGCTGTGCTGCATTATTCGAGTGTCGGTAATTGAGGGTGTGCTATACTATTGCATTATCAGTAATTGAGGGTTTGCTTCAGAATTGGCGTGTCAGTAATTGAGTTTGCACTAGACTATTTGAGTGTCAGTCATTCAGAGTGTGTTGCACTATTGGAATGTCAGTAACTGAGGCTGTGCTGCATTATTGGTGTGTCAATAATTGAGGATATGCTGCACTATTGGAGTGTCAGTAATTGTGCTGCACTATTGGAGTGTCAGTAATTGAAGGTGTTCTGCACTATTGGGGAGTCAGTAAATGAGAGTGTGCTGCACTATTGGAGGGTCAGTAACTGAGGTTGTGCTGCACCATTGAGTGTCGGTAATTGAGGGTGTGCTGCACTATTTGAGTGTCAGTAATTGAGTGTATGCTGCACTATTGGAGTGTCAGTAATTGAGGGTTTGCTGTACTATTGGAGTGTCAGTAATTGAATGTGTGCTGTAATATTGGAGTGTCAGTAATTGAGGGTTTGCTGTACTATTGGAGTGTCAGTAATTGAGGGTGTGCTGAACTATTGGAGTGTCAGTAATTGAGGGTTTGCTGTACTATTGGAGTGTCAGTAATTGAGGGTTTGCTGTACTATTGCAGTGTCAGTAATTGAGGGTGTGCTGAACTATTCGAGTGTCAGTAATTGAGAGTGTGCTGCACTATTGCAGTGTCAGCAATTGTGGGTATGCCGCACTATTGGAGTGTCAGCAATTGAGGGTGTGCTGCACTATTGGAGTGTCAGTAATTGAGGGTGTGCTGCACTATTGGCATGTCAGTAATTCAGGGTGTGCTGCACTATTTGAGTGTCAGTAATTGAGGGTGTGCTGCATCATTGGAGTATCAGTAATTGAGGATGTGCTGCAATATTGGAGAGTCATTAGTTGAGGGTGAGCTGCAGTATTTGATGGTCAGTAATAAAGATTGTTCTACACTATATGAGTGTCAGAATTGAGGCTGTGCTGCACAACTGAAGTTTCAGAAATTGACCGTTTGCTGCACTATTATAGTGCCAGTATTTAAGGATATGCTGTACTATTGGAGGGTCAGTAATTGAAGGTGTGTTGCCCTATTGGAGTGTCAGTAATTGAGGGTGTGGTGCACTATTAGTGTCAGTAATTGATGGTGTGCTGCACTATTGGAGTGTCAGTAATTGAGGGTGTGCTGCACTATTGGAGTGTCAGTAATTGAGGGTGTGGTGCACTATTAGTGTCAGTAATTGATGGTGTGCTGCACTATTGGAGTGTCAGTAATTGAGGGTGTGCTGCACTATTGGAGTGTCAGTAATTGAGGGTGTGCTGCACTATTGGAGTGTCAGAAATTGATGGTGTGCTGCATTACTGGAGAGTCAGTAATTGAGGGTGAGCTGCACAATTGGAGGGTCAGTAATTGAGGGTGTGCTGCACTATTGGAGGTCAGTAATTGACGGTGTACTGCACTATTGGAGTGTCAGTAATTGAGGGTGTGCTGCACTATTGGAGTGTCAGTAATTGAGGGTTTGCTTCAGAATTGGCCTGTCAGTAATTGAGGGTTTGCAGCACTATTGGAGTGTCATTAATTGAGTATGTGCTGAACTATTGGAGGGTCATTAATTGAGGGTTTACTTCAGATTTGGCCTGTTAGCAATTGAGGGTGTGCTGCACTATTGGGGGGTCAGTAATTGAGGGTTTGCTTCAGAATTGGCCTGTCATTAATTGGGGGTTTGCTGCACTATTGGAGTGTCAGAATTGAGAGTGTGCTGCACCATTGGAGGGTCAGTAATTGAGGGTGTGCTGCACTATTGGAGTGTCAGTAATTGAAGGTGTGCTGAACTATTGGAGTGTCAGTAATTGAGGGTGTGCTGCACTATTGGAGTGTCAGTAATTGAGGGTGTGCTGCACTGTTGGAGGGTCAGTAATTGAGGGTTTGCTTCAGAATTGACGTGTCAGTAATTGAGGGTTTGCTGTACTATTGGTGTGTCAGTAATTGAGGCTGTGCTGTGCTATTGGAGTGTCAGTAATTGTGGGTGCGCTGCACTATTGGAGTGTCAGAAATTGAGGGTTTGCTTCAGAATTGGCGTGTCAGTAATTGATGCTATGCTGCAATATTGTTGTGTCAGCAATTGAAGCTGTGCAGCGCTATTGGAGTGTCAGTAATTGAGGGTGTGCTGCACTATTGGAGGGTAATTGAGATTTTGCTTCAGAATTGGCCTGTCAGTAATTGAGGGTTTGCTGCACTATTGGAGTGTCAGTAATTGACCGTTTGCTGCACTAATATAGTAGCAGTATTTGAGGATATGCTGTACTATTGGAGAGTCAGTAATTGAAGGTGTGCTGCACTATTGGAGTGTCAGTAATTGAGGTTGTGCTGCACTATTGGAGTGTCAGTAATTGAGGGTGAGCTGCACAATTGGAGTGGCAGTTTTCGAGGGTGTGCTGCACTACTGAAGGGTCAATAATTGAGGGTGTGCTGCAGTATGGGAGTGTCAGTAATTGGGGTTGTGCTGCACAATTGGAGTGTCAGCAATTGAGGTTGTGTTGCACTATTGGAGTATCAGTAATTTTGGGTATGCTGCAATAATGGAGGGTCTTAAATTGAGGGTTTGCTGCACTATTAGAGTATCAGTAATTGCGGTTGTGCTGCACTACTGAGTGTCAGTAATTGAGGGTGTGCTGCACTATTGTAGTGCCAGTACTTGAGGATATGCGGTACTATCGGAGGGTCAGTAACTGAGGGAGTGCTGCACTATTGCAATGTCAGCAATTGAGTTTGTGCTACACTATTGGAGTGTCAGAATTGAGGGTGTGCTGCACAATTGGAGTGTCAGTAATTGAGCGTTTGCTTCAGAATTGGCATGTCAGAAATTGAGGCTGTGCTGCAATATTGTTGTGTTAGCAATTGAGGCTGTGCTGCGCTATTGGAGTGTCAGTAATTGAGGGTGTGCTGCATTATTGGAGGGTCAGTAATTGAGGGATTGCTTCAGAATTGGCCCGTCAGTAATTGAGGGTTTGCTGCACTATTGGAGTGTCAGTAATTGACCGTTTGCTGCACTATTATAGTAGCAGTATTTGAGGATATTGTGTACTATTGGAGGGTCAGCAATTGAAGGTGTGGTGCACTATTGGAGTATCAGTAATTAAGGTTTGTGCTGCAATATTGGGGGTGTCAGTAATTGAGAGTGTGCTGCACTATTGGAGTGTCAGTAATTGAGTGTGTGCTGCACTATTGGAGTGTCAGTAATTGAGGGTGTGCTGCACTATTGGAATGTCAGTATTTGAGGGCGTGCTGCACTATTAGAGTGTCAGTATTTGAGGATGTGGTGCACTAATGGAGGGTCAGTAATTGAGGGTGTGGTGTACTATTGGAGTGTCAGTAATTGAGGATGTGCTGTACTATTGGAGGGTCAGTAATTGAGGGTGTGCTGCATTTCTGGAGGGTCAGTAATTGAGGTTGTGCCGCAGTATTGAAGTGTCAGTCATTGAGGGTGTGCTGTACTATTAGAGTGTCAGTATTTGAGGATGTGGTGCACTATTGGAGTGTCAGTAATTGATGGCGTGTTGCATTCCTGGAGAGTCAGTAATTGAGGGTGTGCTGCACTATTGGAGTGTCAGTAATTGAGGGTGTGCTGCACTATTGGAGTGTCAGTAATTGAGGGTGTGCTGCACTATTGGAGTGTCAGTAATTGAGGGTGTGCTGCACTATTGGAGGGTCAGTAATTGAGGGTTTGCTTCAGAATTGGCCTGTCAGTAATTGAGGGTTTGCAGCACTATTGGAGTGTCATTAATTGAGCATGTGCTGAACTATTGGAGGGTCATTAATTGAGGGTTTACTTCAGATTTAGCCTGTTAGTAATTGAGGGTGTGCTGCACTATTGGGGGTCAGTAATTGAGGGTTTGCTTCAGAATTGGCCTGTCATTAATTAAGGGTTTGCTGCACGATTGGAGTGTCAGTATTTGAAGGTGTGCTGAACTATTCGAGTGTCAGTAATTGAGGGTGTGCTGCACTATTGGAGTGTCAGTAATTGAGGGTACGCTGCACTATTGGAGTGTCAGTAATTGAGGGTGTGCTGCACTGTTGGAGGGTCAGTAATTGAGGGTACGCTGCACTATTGGAGTGTCAGTAATTGAGGGTGTGCTGCACTGTTGGAGGGTCAGTAATTGAGGCGTGTGCTGCACTATTGGAGTGTCAGTAATTGAGGGTGTGCTGCACTATTGGGAGTGTCAGTAATTGAGGGTGTGCTGCACTATTGGAGTGTCAGTAATTGAGGGTGTGCTGCACTATTGGAGTGTCAGTAATTGAGGGTGTGCTGCACTATTGGAGTGTCAGTAATTGAGGGTGTGCTGCACTATTGGAGTGTCAGTAATTGAGGGTGTGCTGCACTATTGGAGTGTCAGTAATTGAGGGTGTGCTGCACTATTGGAGTGTCAGTAATTGACCGGTTGCTGCACTATTATAGTAGCAGTATTTGAGGATATGCTGTACTATTGGAGGGTCAGTAATTGAAGGTGTGGTGCACTATTGGAGTGTCAGTAATTAAGGTTTGTGCTGCACTATTGGGGTGTCAATCATTGAGGGTGTGCTGCAGTATTGGAGTGTCAGTATTTGAGGATGTGGTGCACTATTGGAGTGTCAGTAATTGATGGTGTGTTGCATTACTGGAGAGACAGTAATTGAGGGTGAGCTGCACTATTGGAGTGTCAGTAATTGAGGGTGTGCTGCACTATTGGAGTGTCAGTAATTGAGGGTGTGCTGCACTATTGGAGTGTCAGTAATTGAGGGTGAGCTGCACAATTGGAGTGGCAGTTTTCGAGGGTGTGCTGCACTACTGAAGGGTCAATAATTGAGGGTGTGCTGCAGTATGGGAGTGTCAGTAATTGGGGTTGTGCTGCACAATTGGAGTGTCAGCAATTGAGGTTCTGCTGCACTATTGGAGTATCAGTAATTGAGGGTATGCTGCAATAGTGGAGGGTCTTAAATTGAGGGTTTGCTGCACTATTAGAGTATCAGTAATTGCGGTTGTGCTGCACTACTGAGTGTCAGTAATTGAGGGTGTGCTGCACTATTGTGGTGCCAGTACTTGAGGATATGCGGTACTATCGGAGGGTCAGTAACTGAGGGAGTGCTGCACTATTGGAGTGTCAGTAATTGAGGGTGTGCTGCACTATTGGAGTGTCAGTAATTGAGGTTGTGCTGCACTATTGGTGTGTCAGAATTGAGGGTGTGCTGCACAATTGGAGTGTCAGTAATTGAGGGTTTGCTGCACTATTGGAGTGTCAGTAATTGAGCGTTTGCTGCACTATTATAGTAGCAGTATTTAAGGATATGCTGTACTATTGGAGTCTCAGTAATTGAGGGTGTGGTGCACTATTGGAGTGTCTGTAATTGATGATGTGCTGCATTACTGGAGAGTCAGTAATTGAGGGTGAGCTGCACAATTGGAGGGTCAGTAATTGAGGGTGTGCTGCACTATTGGAGGTCAGTAATTGACGGTGTACTGCACTATTGGAGTGTCAGTAATTGAGGGTGTGCTGCACTATTGCAGTGTCAGCAATTGTGGGTATGCCGCACTATTGGAGTGTCAGCAATTGAGGGTGTGCTGCACTATTGGAGTGTCAGTAATTGAGGGTGTGCTGCACTATTGGCATGTCAGTAATTCAGGGTGTGCTGCACTATTTGAGTGTCAGTAATTGAGGGTGTGCTGCATCATTGGAGTATCAGTAATTGAGGATGTGCTGCAATATTGGAGAGTCATTAGTTGAGGGTGAGCTGCAGTATTTGATGGTCAGTAATAAAGATTGTTCTGCACTATATGAGTGTCAGAATTGAGCCTGTGCTGCACAACTGAAGTTTCAGAAATTGACCGTTTGCTGCACTATTATAGTGCCAGTATTTAAGGATATGCTGTACTATTGGAGGGTCAGTAATTGAAGGTGTGTTGCCCTATTGGAGTGTCAGTAATTGAGGGTGTGGTGCACTATTAGTGTCAGTAATTGATGGTGTGCTGCACTATTGGAGTGTCAGTAATTGAGGGTGTGCTGCACTGTTGGAGGGTCAGTAATTGAGGCTGTGCTGCACTATTGGAGTGTCAGTAATTGAGGGTGTGCTGCACTATTGGAGTGTCAGTAATTGAGGGTGTGCTGCACTATTGGAGTGTCAGTAATTGAGGGTGTGCTGCACTATTGGAGTGTCAGTAAGTGAGGGTGTGCTGCACTATTGGAGTGTCAGTAATTGAGGGTGTGCTGCACTATTGGAGTGTCAGTAATTGAGGGTGTGCTGCACTATTGGAGTGTCAGTAATTGAGGGTGTGCTGCACTATTGGAGTGTCAGTAATTGACCGGTTGCTGCACTATTATAGTAGCAGTATTTGAGGATATGCTGTACTATTGGAGGGTCAGTAATTGAAGGTGTGGTGCACTATTGGAGTGTCAGTAATTAAGGTTTGTGCTGCACTATTGGGGTGTCAATCATTGAGGGTGTGCTGCAGTATTGGAGTGTCAGTATTTGAGGATGTGGTGCACTATTGGAGTGTCAGTAATTGATGGTGTGTTGCATTACTGGAGAGACAGTAATTGAGGGTGAGCTGCACTATTGGAGTGTCAGTAATTGAGGGTGTGCTGCACTATTGGAGTGTCAGTAATTGAGGGTGTGCTGCACTATTGGAGTGTCAGTAATTGAGGGTGAGCTGCACAATTGGAGTGGCAGTTTTCGAGGGTGTGCTGCACTACTGAAGGGTCAATAATTGAGGGTGTGCTGCAGTATGGGAGTGTCAGTAATTGGGGTTGTGCTGCACAATTGGAGTGTCAGCAATTGAGGTTCTGCTGCACTATTGGAGTATCAGTAATTGAGGGTATGCTGCAATAGTGGAGGGTCTTAAATTGAGGGTTTGCTGCACTATTAGAGTATCAGTAATTGCGGTTGTGCTGCACTACTGAGTGTCAGTAATTGAGGGTGTGCTGCACTATTGTGGTGCCAGTACTTGAGGATATGCGGTACTATCGGAGGGTCAGTAACTGAGGGAGTGCTGCACTATTGGAGTGTCAGTAATTGAGGGTGTGCTGCACTATTGGAGTGTCAGTAATTGAGGTTGTGCTGCACTATTGGTGTGTCAGAATTGAGGGTGTGCTGCACAATTGGAGTGTCAGTAATTGAGGGTTTGCTGCACTATTGGAGTGTCAGTAATTGAGCGTTTGCTGCACTATTATAGTAGCAGTATTTAAGGATATGCTGTACTATTGGAGTCTCAGTAATTGAGGGTGTGGTGCACTATTGGAGTGTCTGTAATTGATGATGTGCTGCATTACTGGAGAGTCAGTAATTGAGGGTGAGCTGCACAATTGGAGGGTCAGTAATTGAGGGTGTGCTGCACTATTGGAGGTCAGTAATTGACGGTGTACTGCACTATTGGAGTGTCAGTAATTGAGGGTGTGCTGCACTATTGCAGTGTCAGCAATTGTGGGTATGCCGCACTATTGGAGTGTCAGCAATTGAGGGTGTGCTGCACTATTGGAGTGTCAGTAATTGAGGGTGTGCTGCACTATTGGCATGTCAGTAATTCAGGGTGTGCTGCACTATTTGAGTGTCAGTAATTGAGGGTGTGCTGCATCATTGGAGTATCAGTAATTGAGGATGTGCTGCAATATTGGAGAGTCATTAGTTGAGGGTGAGCTGCAGTATTTGATGGTCAGTAATAAAGATTGTTCTACACTATATGAGTGTCAGAATTGAGGCTGTGCTGCACAACTGAAGTTTCAGAAATTGACCGTTTGCTGCACTATTATAGTGCCAGTATTTAAGGATATGCTGTACTATTGGAGGGTCAGTAATTGAAGGTGTGTTGCCCTATTGGAGTGTCAGTAATTGAGGGTGTGGTGCACTATTAGTGTCAGTAATTGATGGTGTGCTGCACTATTGGAGTGTCAGTAATTGAGGGTGTGGTGCACTATTAGTGTCAGTAATTGATGGTGTGCTGCACTATTGGAGTGTCAGTAATTGAGGGTGTGCTGCACTATTGGAGTGTCAGTAATTGAGGGTGTGCTGCACTATTGGAGTGTCAGAAATTGATGGTGTGCTGCATTACTGGAGAGTCAGTAATTGAGGGTGAGCTGCACAATTGGAGGGTCAGTAATTGAGGGTGTGCTGCACTATTGGAGGTCAGTAATTGACGGTGTACTGCACTATTGGAGTGTCAGTAATTGAGGGTGTGCTGCACTATTGGAGTGTCAGTAATTGAGGGTTTGCTTCAGAATTGGCCTGTCAGTAATTGAGGGTTTGCAGCACTATTGGAGTGTCATTAATTGAGTATGTGCTGAACTATTGGAGGGTCATTAATTGAGGGTTTACTTCAGATTTGGCCTGTTAGCAATTGAGGGTGTGCTGCACTATTGGGGGGTCAGTAATTGAGGGTTTGCTTCAGAATTGGCCTGTCATTAATTGGGGGTTTGCTGCACTATTGGAGTGTCAGAATTGAGAGTGTGCTGCACCATTGGAGGGTCAGTAATTGAGGGTGTGCTGCACTATTGGAGTGTCAGTAATTGAAGGTGTGCTGAACTATTGGAGTGTCAGTAATTGAGGGTGTGCTGCACTATTGGAGTGTCAGTAATTGAGGGTGTGCTGCACTGTTGGAGGGTCAGTAATTGAGGGTTTGCTTCAGAATTGACGTGTCAGTAATTGAGGGTTTGCTGTACTATTGGTGTGTCAGTAATTGAGGCTGTGCTGTGCTATTGGAGTGTCAGTAATTGTGGGTGCGCTGCACTATTGGAGTGTCAGAAATTGAGGGTTTGCTTCAGAATTGGCGTGTCAGTAATTGATGCTATGCTGCAATATTGTTGTGTCAGCAATTGAAGCTGTGCAGCGCTATTGGAGTGTCAGTAATTGAGGGTGTGCTGCACTATTGGAGGGTAATTGAGATTTTGCTTCAGAATTGGCCTGTCAGTAATTGAGGGTTTGCTGCACTATTGGAGTGTCAGTAATTGACCGTTTGCTGCACTAATATAGTAGCAGTATTTGAGGATATGCTGTACTATTGGAGAGTCAGTAATTGAAGGTGTGCTGCACTATTGGAGTGTCAGTAATTGAGGTTGTGCTGCACTATTGGAGTGTCAGTAATTGAGGGTGAGCTGCACAATTGGAGTGGCAGTTTTCGAGGGTGTGCTGCACTACTGAAGGGTCAATAATTGAGGGTGTGCTGCAGTATGGGAGTGTCAGTAATTGGGGTTGTGCTGCACAATTGGAGTGTCAGCAATTGAGGTTGTGTTGCACTATTGGAGTATCAGTAATTTTGGGTATGCTGCAATAATGGAGGGTCTTAAATTGAGGGTTTGCTGCACTATTAGAGTATCAGTAATTGCGGTTGTGCTGCACTACTGAGTGTCAGTAATTGAGGGTGTGCTGCACTATTGTAGTGCCAGTACTTGAGGATATGCGGTACTATCGGAGGGTCAGTAACTGAGGGAGTGCTGCACTATTGCAATGTCAGCAATTGAGTTTGTGCTACACTATTGGAGTGTCAGAATTGAGGGTGTGCTGCACAATTGGAGTGTCAGTAATTGAGCGTTTGCTTCAGAATTGGCATGTCAGAAATTGAGGCTGTGCTGCAATATTGTTGTGTTAGCAATTGAGGCTGTGCTGCGCTATTGGAGTGTCAGTAATTGAGGGTGTGCTGCATTATTGGAGGGTCAGTAATTGAGGGATTGCTTCAGAATTGGCCCGTCAGTAATTGAGGGTTTGCTGCACTATTGGAGTGTCAGTAATTGACCGTTTGCTGCACTATTATAGTAGCAGTATTTGAGGATATTGTGTACTATTGGAGGGTCAGCAATTGAAGGTGTGGTGCACTATTGGAGTATCAGTAATTAAGGTTTGTGCTGCAATATTGGGGTGTCAGTAATTGAGAGTGTGCTGCACTATTGGAGTGTCAGTAATTGAGTGTGTGCTGCACTATTGGAGTGTCAGTAATTGAGGGTGTGCTGCACTATTGGAATGTCAGTATTTGAGGGCGTGCTGCACTATTAGAGTGTCAGTATTTGAGGATGTGGTGCACTAATGGAGGGTCAGTAATTGAGGGTGTGGTGTACTATTGGAGTGTCAGTAATTGAGGATGTGCTGTACTATTGGAGGGTCAGTAATTGAGGGTGTGCTGCATTTCTGGAGGGTCAGTAATTGAGGTTGTGCCGCAGTATTGAAGTGTCAGTCATTGAGGGTGTGCTGTACTATTAGAGTGTCAGTATTTGAGGATGTGGTGCACTATTGGAGTGTCAGTAATTGATGGCGTGTTGCATTCCTGGAGAGTCAGTAATTGAGGGTGTGCTGCACTATTGGAGTGTCAGTAATTGAGGGTGTGCTGCACTATTGGAGTGTCAGTAATTGAGGGTGTGCTGCACTATTGGAGTGTCAGTAATTGAGGATGTGCTGCACTATTGGAGGGTCAGTAATTGAGGGTTTGCTTCAGAATTGGCCTGTCAGTAATTGAGGGTTTGCAGCACTATTGGAGTGTCATTAATTGAGCATGTGCTGAACTATTGGAGGGTCATTAATTGAGGGTTTACTTCAGATTTAGCCTGTTAGTAATTGAGGGTGTGCTGCACTATTGGGGGTCAGTAATTGAGGGTTTGCTTCAGAATTGGCCTGTCATTAATTAAGGGTTTGCTGCACGATTGGAGTGTCAGTATTTGAAGGTGTGCTGAACTATTCGAGTGTCAGTAATTGAGGGTGTGCTGCACTATTGGAGTGTCAGTAATTGAGGGTACGCTGCACTATTGGAGTGTCAGTAATTGAGGGTGTGCTGCACTGTTGGAGGGTCAGTAATTGAGGGTACGCTGCACTATTGGAGTGTCAGTAATTGAGGGTGTGCTGCACTGTTGGAGGGTCAGTAATTGAGGCTGTGCTGCACTATTGGAGTGTCAGTAATTGAGGGTGTGCTGCACTATTGGAGTGTCAGTAATTGAGGGTGTGCTGCACTATTGGAGTGTCAGTAATTGAGGGTGTGCTGCACTATTGGAGTGTCAGTAATTGAGGGTGTGCTGCACTATTGGAGTGTCAGTAATTGAGGGTGTGCTGCACTATTGGAGTGTCAGTAATTGAGGGTGTGCTGCACTATTGGAGTGTCAGTAATTGAGGGTGTGCTGCACTATTGGAGTGTCAGTAATTGACCGGTTGCTGCACTATTATAGTAGCAGTATTTGAGGATATGCTGTACTATTGGAGGGTCAGTAATTGAAGGTGTGGTGCACTATTGGAGTGTCAGTAATTAAGGTTTGTGCTGCACTATTGGGGTGTCAATCATTGAGGGTGTGCTGCAGTATTGGAGTGTCAGTATTTGAGGATGTGGTGCACTATTGGAGTGTCAGTAATTGATGGTGTGTTGCATTACTGGAGAGACAGTAATTGAGGGTGAGCTGCACTATTGGAGTGTCAGTAATTGAGGGTGTGCTGCACTATTGGAGTGTCAGTAATTGAGGGTGTGCTGCACTATTGGAGTGTCAGTAATTGAGGGTGAGCTGCACAATTGGAGTGGCAGTTTTCGAGGGTGTGCTGCACTACTGAAGGGTCAATAATTGAGGGTGTGCTGCAGTATGGGAGTGTCAGTAATTGGGGTTGTGCTGCACAATTGGAGTGTCAGCAATTGAGGTTCTGCTGCACTATTGGAGTATCAGTAATTGAGGGTATGCTGCAATAGTGGAGGGTCTTAAATTGAGGGTTTGCTGCACTATTAGAGTATCAGTAATTGCGGTTGTGCTGCACTACTGAGTGTCAGTAATTGAGGGTGTGCTGCACTATTGTGGTGCCAGTACTTGAGGATATGCGGTACTATCGGAGGGTCAGTAACTGAGGGAGTGCTGCACTATTGGAGTGTCAGTAATTGAGGGTGTGCTGCACTATTGGAGTGTCAGTAATTGAGGTTGTGCTGCACTATTGGTGTGTCAGAATTGAGGGTGTGCTGCACAATTGGAGTGTCAGTAATTGAGGGTTTGCTGCACTATTGGAGTGTCAGTAATTGAGCGTTTGCTGCACTATTATAGTAGCAGTATTTAAGGATATGCTGTACTATTGGAGTCTCAGTAATTGAGGGTGTGGTGCACTATTGGAGTGTCTGTAATTGATGATGTGCTGCATTACTGGAGAGTCAGTAATTGAGGGTGAGCTGCACTATTGGAGGGTCAGTAATTGAAGGTGTGCTGTACTATTGGAGTGTCAGTAATTGAGGGTGTGCTGCACCATTGGAGGGTCAGTAATTGACGGTGTACTGCACTATTGGAGTGTCAGTAATTGAGGGTGTGCTGCACTATTGGAGTGTCAGTAATTGAGGGTTTGCTTCAGAATTGGTCTGTCAGTAATTGAGGGTTTGCAGCACTATTGGAGTGTCATTAATTGAGCATGTGCTGAACTATTGGAGGGTCATTAATTGAGGGTTTACTTCAGATTTGGCCTGTTAGTAATTGAGGGTGTGCTGCACTATTGGGGGTCAGTAATTGAGGGTTTGCTTCAGAATTGGCCTGTCATTAATTAAGGGTTTGCTGCACTATTGGAGTGTCAGTAATTGAGGGTGTGCAGCACTATTGGAGTGTCAGTAATTGAAGGTGTGCTGAACTATTCGAGTGTCAGTAATTGAGGGTGTGCTGCACTATTTGAGTGTCAGTAATTGAGGGTGTGCTGCACTGTTGGAGGGTCAGTAATTGAGGGTTTGTTTCAGAATTGACGTGTCAGTAATTGAGGCTGTGCTGCAATATTGTTGTGTCAGCAATTGAGGCTGTGCTGCGCTATTGGTGTGTCAGTAATTGAGGGTGAGCTGCACAATTGGAGTGGCAGTTTTCGAGGGTGTGCTGCACTACTGAAGGGTCAATAATTGAGGGTGTGCTGCAGTATGGGAGTGTCAGTAATGGGGTTGTGCTGCACAATTGGAGTGTCAGCAATTGAGGTTGTGCTGCACTATTGGAGTATCAGTAATTGAGGGTATGCTGCAATAATGGAGGGTCTTAAATTGAGGGTTTGCTGCACTATTAGAGTATCAGTAATTGCGGTTGTGCTGCACTACTGAGTGTCAGTAATTGAGGGTGTGCTGCACTATTGTAGTGCCAGTACTTGAGGATATGCGGTACTATCGGAGGGTCAGTAACTGAGGGAGTGCTGCACTATTGCAATGTCAGCAATTGAGTTTGTGCTACACTATTGGAGTGTCAGAATTGAGGGTGTGCTGCACAATTGGAGTGTCAGTAATTGAGCGTCTGCTTCAGAATTGGCATGTCAGTAATTGAGGCTGTGCTGCAATATTGTTGTGTTAGCAATTGAGGCTGTGCTGCGCTATTGGAGTGTCAGTAATTGAGGGTGTGCTGCACTATTGGAGGGTCAGTAATTGAGGGATTGCTTCAGAATTGGCCTGTCAGTAATTGAGGGTTTGCTGCACTATTGGAGTGTCAGTAATTGACCGTTTGCTGCACTATTATAGTAGCAGTATTTGAGGATATGCTGTACTATTGGAGGGTCAGTAATTGAAGGTGTGGTGCACTATTGGAGTGTCAGTAATTAAGGTTTGTGCTGCACTATTGGGGTGTCAGTAATTGAGAGTGTGCTGCACTATTGGAGTGTCAGTAATTGAGGGTGTGCTGCACTATTGGAGTGTCAGTAATTGAGGGTGTGCTGCACTATTGGAGTGTCAGTATTTGAGGCCGTGCTGTACTATTGGAGTGTCAGTAATTGAGGGTGTGCTGCATTTCTGGAGGGTCAGTAATTGAGGTTGTGCCGCAGTATTGAAGTGTCAGTCATTGAGGGTGTGCTGTACTATTAGAGTGTCAGTATTTGAGGATGTGGTGCACTATTGGAGTGTCAGTAATTGATGGCGTGTTGCATTCCTGGAGAGTCAGTAATTGAGGGTGTGCTGCACTATTGGAGTGTCAGTAATTGAGGGTGTGCTGCACTATTGGAGTGTCAGTAATTGAGGGTGTGCTGCACTATTGGAGTGTCAGTAATTGAGGGTGTGCTGCACTATTGGAGTGTCAGTAATTGAGGGTGAGCTGCACAACTGGTGTGGCAGTTTTCGAGGGCGTGCTGCACTACTGAAGGGTCAATAATTGAGGGTGTGCTGCAGTATGGGAGTGTCGGTAATTGGGGTTGTGCTGCACAATTGGAGTGTCAGTAATTGAGGGTATGCTGCAATAATGGAGGGTCTTAAATTGAGGGTTTGCTGAACTATTAGAGTATCAGTAATTGAGGGTGTGCTGCACTGAGGAGTGTCAGTAATTGAGGGTGTGCTGCACTATTGTAGTGCCAGGATTTGAGGATATGCGGTACTATTGGAGAGTCAGTAACTGAGGGAGTGCTGCACTATTTGGGTGTCAGTAATTGAGGGTGCGCTGCACTATTGGAGTGTCAGTAATTGAGGGTGTGCTGCATTATTGGTGGGTCATTAATTGTGGGTGTGCTACCATATTGGAGTGTCAGTAATTGAGGGTGTGCTGCACTATTTGAGGGTCATTAATGAGTGTGAGCTGCACTATTGGATTGTCAGTAATTGAGGGTGTGCTGCACAATTGGAGTGGCAGTTTTCGAGGGCGTGCTGCACTACTGAAGGGGTCAATAATTGAGGGTGTGCTGCAGTATGGGAGTATCGGTAATTGAGGTTGTGCTGCACTATTGGAGTGTCAGTAATTGAGGGTACGCTGCACTGTTGGAGTGTCAGCAATTGAGGTTGTGCTGCACTATTGGAGCATCAGTAATTGAGGGTATGCTGCAATAATGGAGGGTCTTAAATTGAGGGTTTGCTGCACTATTAGAGTATCAGTAATTGCGGTTGTGCTGCACTACTGAGTGTCAGTAATTGAGGGTGTGCTGCACTATTGTAGTGCCAGTACTTGAGGATATGCGGTACTATCGGAGGGTCAGTAACTGAGGTAGTGCTGCACTATTGCAATGTCAGCAATTGAGTTTGTGCTACACTATTGGAGTGTCAGAATTGAGGGAGTGCTGCACAATTGGAGTGTCAGTAATTGAGCGTTTGCTTCAGAATTGGCATGTCAGTAATTGAGGCTGTGCTGCAATATTGTTGTGTTAGCAATTGAGGCTGTGCTGCGCTATTGGAGTGTCAGTAATTGAGGGTGTGCTGCATTATTGGAGGGTCAGTAATTGAGGGATTGCTTCAGAATTGGCCTGTCAGTAATTGAGGGTTTGCTGCACTATTGGAGTGTCAGTAATTGACCGTTTGCTGCACTATTATAGTAGCAGTATTTGAGGATATGCTGTACTATTGGAGGGTCAGTAATTGAAGGTGTGGTGCACTATTGGAGTGTCAGTAATTAAGGTTTGTGCTGCACTACTGGGGTGTCAGTAATTGAGGTTGCACTGCATTATTGGTGGGTCATTAATTGTGGGTGTGCTACCATATTGGAGTGTCAGTAATTGAGGGTGTGCTGCACTATTTGAGGGTCATTAATGAGTGTGAGCTGCACTATTCGATTGTCAGTAATTGAGGGTGTGCTGCACTATTTGAGGGTCATTAATGAGTGTGAGCTGCACTATTCGATTGTCAGTAATTGAGGGTGTGCTGCACAATTGACGTGTCAGAAATTCAGCGTTTGCTGCACTATTGTAATGCCAGTATTTGATGATATGCGGTACTATTGGAGTGTCAGTAAATGAGGGTGTGTTGCACTGTTGGAGTGTCAGTAGTTGAGGGTGTGCTGCACTATTGGAGTGTCAGCAATTGAGGGTTTGCTTCACAATTGACGTGTCAGTAATTGAGGCTGTGCTGCAATATTGTTGTGTCAGCAATTGAGGCTGTGCTGCGCTATTGGACTGTCAGTAATTGAGGGTGTGCTGCACTATTGGAGTGTCAGTAATTGAGGCTGTGCTGCGCTATTGGAGTGTCAGTAATTGAGGGTGTGCTTCACTATTGGTGTGTCAGTAATTGAGGGTTTGCTTCAGAATTGGCCTGTCAGTAATTGAGGGTTTGCTGCACTATTGGAGTGTCAGTAATTGACCGTTTGCTGCACTATTGTAGTAGCAGTATTTGAGGATATGCTGTACTATTTGAGGGTCAGTAATTGAAGGTGTGCTGCACTATTGGAGGGTTAGTAATTGAGTGTGTGCTGCATTATTAGAGTGTCAGTGATTGAGGGTGTGCTGCACTATTGGAGTGTCAGTAATTGAGGGTGTGTTGCACTATTGGAGTGTCAGTGATTGAGGGTGTGCTGCACTATTGGAGTGTCAGTAATTGAGGGTGAGTTGCACTATTGGAGTGTCAGTAATTGAGGGTGTGCTGCACTGTTGGAGTGTCAGTAATTGAGGGTGTGCTGAACTATTGGAGTGTCAGTAATGAGGCTGTGCTGCACTATTGGAGTGTCAGGATTTGAGGTTGCACTGCGATATTGGAGGGTCAGTAATTGTGGGTGTGCTGCCATATTGGAGTGTCAGTAATTGAGTGTCTGCTGCACTATTGGAGTGTCAGTAATTGAGGGTTTGCTTCAGAATTGGCGTGTCAGTAATTGAGGCTGTGCTGCAATATTGTTGTGTCAGCAATTGAGGCTATGCTGCGCTTTTGGAGTGTCAGTAATTTAGGGTGTGCTGCGCATTTGGAGTGTCAGTAATTCAGGGTGCGCTGCACTATTGGAGTGTCAGTAATTTAGGGTGCGCTGCACTTTTGGAGTGTCAGTAATTCAGCCTTTGCTGCACTATTGGAGTGTCTGTAATTGAGGTTGCACTGCACTATTGGAGGGTCAGTAATTGTGGATGTGCTGCCATATTGGAGTGTCAGTAACTGAGGGTTTGTTGCGCTATTCTGGTATCAGTAACTGAGGCTGTGCTGCAGTATTCGAATGTCGGTAATTGAGTGTGCGCTGTGTTATTGGAGTGTCAATAATTGAGGGTGTGCTGCACTATTGGAGTGTCAATAATTGAGGGTGTGCTGCACTATTGGAGTATCAGTAAATGAGGGTGCGCTGCACTATTGGAGGATCAGTAATTGATGGTGTGCTGCAATATTGGGGTATCAGTTATTGAGGGTGCACTGCGCTATTGGAGGGTCAGTAATTGTGGGTGTGCTGCAATATTGGAGTGTCAGTAACTGAGGGTTTGTTGCGCTGTTGTGGTGTCAGTAACTGAGGCTGTGCTGCATTATTCGAGTGTCGGTAATTGAGGGTGTGCTATACTATTGCATTATCAGTAATTGAGGGTTTGCTTCAGAATTGGCGTGTCAGTAATTGAGTTTGCACTAGACTATTTGAGTGTCAGTCATTCAGAGTGTGTTGCACTATTGGAATGTCAGTAACTGAGGCTGTGCTGCATTATTGGTGTGTCAATAATTGAGGATATGCTGCACTATTGGAGTGTCAGTAATTGTGCTGCACTATTGGAGTGTCAGTAATTGAAGGTGTTCTGCACTATTGGGGAGTCAGTAAATGAGAGTGTGCTGCACTATTGGAGGGTCAGTAACTGAGGTTGTGCTGCACCATTGAGTGTCGGTAATTGAGGGTGTGCTGCACTATTTGAGTGTCAGTAATTGAGTGTATGCTGCACTATTGGAGTGTCAGTAATTGAGGGTTTGCTGTACTATTGGAGTGTCAGTAATTGAATGTGTGCTGTAATATTGGAGTGTCAGTAATTGAGGGTTTGCTGTACTATTGGAGTGTCAGTAATTGAGGGTGTGCTGAACTATTGGAGTGTCAGTAATTGAGGGTTTGCTGTACTATTGGAGTGTCAGTAATTGAGGGTTTGCTGTACTATTGCAGTGTCAGTAATTGAGGGTGTGCTGAACTATTCGAGTGTCAGTAATTGAGAGTGTGCTGCACTATTGCAGTGTCAGCAATTGTGGGTATGCCGCACTATTGGAGTGTCAGCAATTGAGGGTGTGCTGCACTATTGGAGTGTCAGTAATTGAGGGTGTGCTGCACTATTGGCATGTCAGTAATTCAGGGTGTGCTGCACTATTTGAGTGTCAGTAATTGAGGGTGTGCTGCATCATTGGAGTATCAGTAATTGAGGATGTGCTGCAATATTGGAGAGTCATTAGTTGAGGGTGAGCTGCAGTATTTGATGGTCAGTAATAAAGATTGTTCTACACTATATGAGTGTCAGAATTGAGGCTGTGCTGCACAACTGAAGTTTCAGAAATTGACCGTTTGCTGCACTATTATAGTGCCAGTATTTAAGGATATGCTGTACTATTGGAGGGTCAGTAATTGAAGGTGTGTTGCCCTATTGGAGTGTCAGTAATTGAGGGTGTGGTGCACTATTAGTGTCAGTAATTGATGGTGTGCTGCACTATTGGAGTGTCAGTAATTGATGGTGTGCTGCACTATTGGAGTGTCAGTAATTGAGGGTGTGGTGCACTATTAGTGTCAGTAATTGATGGTGTGCTGCACTATTGGAGTGTCAGTAATTGAGGGTGTGCTGCACTATTGGAGTGTCAGTAATTGAGGGTGTGCTGCACTATTGGAGTGTCAGAAATTGATGGTGTGCTGCATTACTGGAGAGTCAGTAATTGAGGGTGAGCTGCACAATTGGAGGGTCAGTAATTGAGGGTGTGCTGCACTATTGGAGGTCAGTAATTGACGGTGTACTGCACTATTGGAGTGTCAGTAATTGAGGGTGTGCTGCACTATTGGAGTGTCAGTAATTGAGGGTTTGCTTCAGAATTGGCCTGTCAGTAATTGAGGGTTTGCAGCACTATTGGAGTGTCATTAATTGAGTATGTGCTGAACTATTGGAGGGTCATTAATTGAGGGTTTACTTCAGATTTGGCCTGTTAGCAATTGAGGGTGTGCTGCACTATTGGGGGGTCAGTAATTGAGGGTTTGCTTCAGAATTGGCCTGTCATTAATTGGGGGTTTGCTGCACTATTGGAGTGTCAGAATTGAGAGTGTGCTGCACCATTGGAGGGTCAGTAATTGAGGGTGTGCTGCACTATTGGAGTGTCAGTAATTGAAGGTGTGCTGAACTATTGGAGTGTCAGTAATTGAGGGTGTGCTGCACTATTGGAGTGTCAGTAATTGAGGGTGTGCTGCACTGTTGGAGGGTCAGTAATTGAGGGTTTGCTTCAGAATTGACGTGTCAGTAATTGAGGGTTTGCTGTACTATTGGTGTGTCAGTAATTGAGGCTGTGCTGTGCTATTGGAGTGTCAGTAATTGTGGGTGCGCTGCACTATTGGAGTGTCAGAAATTGAGGGTTTGCTTCAGAATTGGCGTGTCAGTAATTGATGCTATGCTGCAATATTGTTGTGTCAGCAATTGAAGCTGTGCAGCGCTATTGGAGTGTCAGTAATTGAGGGTGTGCTGCACTATTGGAGGGTAATTGAGATTTTGCTTCAGAATTGGCCTGTCAGTAATTGAGGGTTTGCTGCACTATTGGAGTGTCAGTAATTGACCGTTTGCTGCACTAATATAGTAGCAGTATTTGAGGATATGCTGTACTATTGGAGAGTCAGTAATTGAAGGTGTGCTGCACTATTGGAGTGTCAGTAATTGAGGTTGTGCTGCACTATTGGAGTGTCAGTAATTGAGGGTGAGCTGCACAATTGGAGTGGCAGTTTTCGAGGGTGTGCTGCACTACTGAAGGGTCAATAATTGAGGGTGTGCTGCAGTATGGGAGTGTCAGTAATTGGGGTTGTGCTGCACAATTGGAGTGTCAGCAATTGAGGTTGTGTTGCACTATTGGAGTATCAGTAATTTTGGGTATGCTGCAATAATGGAGGGTCTTAAATTGAGGGTTTGCTGCACTATTAGAGTATCAGTAATTGCGGTTGTGCTGCACTACTGAGTGTCAGTAATTGAGGGTGTGCTGCACTATTGTAGTGCCAGTACTTGAGGATATGCGGTACTATCGGAGGGTCAGTAACTGAGGGAGTGCTGCACTATTGCAATGTCAGCAATTGAGTTTGTGCTACACTATTGGAGTGTCAGAATTGAGGGTGTGCTGCACAATTGGAGTGTCAGTAATTGAGCGTTTGCTTCAGAATTGGCATGTCAGAAATTGAGGCTGTGCTGCAATATTGTTGTGTTAGCAATTGAGGCTGTGCTGCGCTATTGGAGTGTCAGTAATTGAGGGTGTGCTGCATTATTGGAGGGTCAGTAATTGAGGGATTGCTTCAGAATTGGCCCGTCAGTAATTGAGGGTTTGCTGCACTATTGGAGTGTCAGTAATTGACCGTTTGCTGCACTATTATAGTAGCAGTATTTGAGGATATTGTGTACTATTGGAGGGTCAGCAATTGAAGGTGTGGTGCACTATTGGAGTATCAGTAATTAAGGTTTGTGCTGCAATATTGGGGTGTCAGTAATTGAGAGTGTGCTGCACTATTGGAGTGTCAGTAATTGAGTGTGTGCTGCACTATTGGAGTGTCAGTAATTGAGGGTGTGCTGCACTATTGGAATGTCAGTATTTGAGGGCGTGCTGCACTATTAGAGTGTCAGTATTTGAGGATGTGGTGCACTAATGGAGGGTCAGTAATTGAGGGTGTGGTGTACTATTGGAGTGTCAGTAATTGAGGATGTGCTGTACTATTGGAGGGTCAGTAATTGAGGGTGTGCTGCATTTCTGGAGGGTCAGTAATTGAGGTTGTGCCGCAGTATTGAAGTGTCAGTCATTGAGGGTGTGCTGTACTATTAGAGTGTCAGTATTTGAGGATGTGGTGCACTATTGGAGTGTCAGTAATTGATGGCGTGTTGCATTCCTGGAGAGTCAGTAATTGAGGGTGTGCTGCACTATTGGAGTGTCAGTAATTGAGGGTGTGCTGCACTATTGGAGTGTCAGTAATTGAGGGTGTGCTGCACTATTGGAGTGTCAGTAATTGAGGGTGTGCTGCACTATTGGAGGGTCAGTAATTGAGGGTTTGCTTCAGAATTGGCCTGTCAGTAATTGAGGGTTTGCAGCACTATTGGAGTGTCATTAATTGAGCATGTGCTGAACTATTGGAGGGTCATTAATTGAGGGTTTACTTCAGATTTAGCCTGTTAGTAATTGAGGGTGTGCTGCACTATTGGGGGTCAGTAATTGAGGGTTTGCTTCAGAATTGGCCTGTCATTAATTAAGGGTTTGCTGCACGATTGGAGTGTCAGTATTTGAAGGTGTGCTGAACTATTCGAGTGTCAGTAATTGAGGGTGTGCTGCACTATTGGAGTGTCAGTAATTGAGGGTACGCTGCACTATTGGAGTGTCAGTAATTGAGGGTGTGCTGCACTGTTGGAGGGTCAGTAATTGAGGGTACGCTGCACTATTGGAGTGTCAGTAATTGAGGGTGTGCTGCACTGTTGGAGGGTCAGTAATTGAGGCTGTGCTGCACTATTGGAGTGTCAGTAATTGAGGGTGTGCTGCACTATTGGAGTGTCAGTAATTGAGGGTGTGCTGCACTATTGGAGTGTCAGTAATTGAGGGTGTGCTGCACTATTGGAGTGTCAGTAATTGAGGGTGTGCTGCACTATTGGAGTGTCAGTAATTGAGGGTGTGCTGCACTATTGGAGTGTCAGTAATTGAGGGTGTGCTGCACTATTGGAGTGTCAGTAATTGAGGGTGTGCTGCACTATTGGAGTGTCAGTAATTGACCGGTTGCTGCACTATTATAGTAGCAGTATTTGAGGATATGCTGTACTATTGGAGGGTCAGTAATTGAAGGTGTGGTGCACTATTGGAGTGTCAGTAATTAAGGTTTGTGCTGCACTATTGGGGTGTCAATCATTGAGGGTGTGCTGCAGTATTGGAGTGTCAGTATTTGAGGATGTGGTGCACTATTGGAGTGTCAGTAATTGATGGTGTGTTGCATTACTGGAGAGACAGTAATTGAGGGTGAGCTGCACTATTGGAGTGTCAGTAATTGAGGGTGTGCTGCACTATTGGAGTGTCAGTAATTGAGGGTGTGCTGCACTATTGGAGTGTCAGTAATTGAGGGTGAGCTGCACAATTGGAGTGGCAGTTTTCGAGGGTGTGCTGCACTACTGAAGGGTCAATAATTGAGGGTGTGCTGCAGTATGGGAGTGTCAGTAATTGGGGTTGTGCTGCACAATTGGAGTGTCAGCAATTGAGGTTCTGCTGCACTATTGGAGTATCAGTAATTGAGGGTATGCTGCAATAGTGGAGGGTCTTAAATTGAGGGTTTGCTGCACTATTAGAGTATCAGTAATTGCGGTTGTGCTGCACTACTGAGTGTCAGTAATTGAGGGTGTGCTGCACTATTGTGGTGCCAGTACTTGAG
The DNA here is from genome assembly GCA_026770705.1 of Isurus oxyrinchus. Lineage (NCBI taxonomy): Eukaryota > Metazoa > Chordata > Chondrichthyes > Lamniformes > Lamnidae > Isurus > Isurus oxyrinchus. Next base: position 58,812 of record JANJGN010000652.1, read on the forward strand.
GATATGCGGTACTATCGGAGGGTCAGTAACTGAGGGAGTGCTGCACTATTGGAGTGTCAGTAATTGAGGGTGTGCTGCACTATTGGAGTGTCAGTAATTGAGGTTGTGCTGCACTATTGGTGTGTCAGAATTGAGGGTGTGCTGCACAATTGGAGTGTCAGTAATTGAGGGTTTGCTGCACTATTGGAGTGTCAGTAATTGAGCGTTTGCTGCACTATTATAGTAGCAGTATTTAAGGATATGCTGTACTATTGGAGTCTCAGTAATTGAGGGTGTGGTGCACTATTGGAGTGTCTGTAATTGATGATGTGCTGCATTACTGGAGAGTCAGTAATTGAGGGTGAGCTGCACTATTGGAGGGTCAGTAATTGAAGGTGTGCTGTACTATTGGAGTGTCAGTAATTGAGGGTGTGCTGCACCATTGGAGGGTCAGTAATTGACGGTGTACTGCACTATTGGAGTGTCAGTAATTGAGGGTGTGCTGCACTATTGGAGTGTCAGTAATTGAGGGTTTGCTTCAGAATTGGTCTGTCAGTAATTGAGGGTTTGCAGCACTATTGGAGTGTCATTAATTGAGCATGTGCTGAACTATTGGAGGGTCATTAATTGAGGGTTTACTTCAGATTTGGCCTGTTAGTAATTGAGGGTGTGCTGCACTATTGGGGGTCAGTAATTGAGGGTTTGCTTCAGAATTGGCCTGTCATTAATTAAGGGTTTGCTGCACTATTGGAGTGTCAGTAATTGAGGGTGTGCTGCACTATTGGAGTGTCAGTAATTGAAGGTGTGCTGAACTATTCGAGTATCAGTAATTGAGGGTGTGCTGCACTATTGGAGTGTCAGTAATTGAGGGTGTGCTGCACTGTTGGAGGGTCAGTAATTGAGGGTTTGTTTCAGAATTGACGTGTCAGTAATTGAGGCTGTGCTGCAATATTGTTGTGTCAGCAATTGAGGCTGTGCTGCGCTATTGGTGTGTCAGTAATTGAGGGTGTGCTGCACTATTGGAGTGTCAATCATTGAGGGTGTGCTGCAGTATTGGAGTGTCAGTATTTGAGGATGTGGTGCACTATTGGAGTGTCAGTAATTGATGGTGTGTTGCATTACTGGAGAGACAGTAATTGAGGGTGAGCTGCACTATTGGAGTGTCAGTAATTGAGGGTGTGCTGCACTATTGGAGTGTCAGTAATTGAGGGTGTGCTGCACTATTGGAGTGTCAGTAATTGAGGGTGAGCTGCACAATTGGAGTGGCAGTTTTCGAGGGTGTGCTGCACTACTGAAGGGTCAATAATTGAGGGTGTGCTGCAGTATGGGAGTGTCAGTAATGGGGTTGTGCTGCACAATTGGAGTGTCAGCAATTGAGGTTGTGCTGCACTATTGGAGTATCAGTAATTGAGGGTATGCTGCAATAATGGAGGGTCTTAAATTGAGGGTTTGCTGCACTATTAGAGTATCAGTAATTGCGGTTGTGCTGCACTACTGAGTGTCAGTAATTGAGGGTGTGCTGCACTATTGTAGTGCCAGTACTTGAGGATATGCGGTACTATCGGAGGGTCAGTAACTGAGGGAGTGCTGCACTATTGCAATGTCAGCAATTGAGTTTGTGCTACACTATTGGAGTGTCAGAATTGAGGGTGTGCTGCACAATTGGAGTGTCAGTAATTGAGCGTCTGCTTCAGAATTGGCATGTCAGTAATTGAGGCTGTGCTGCAATATTGTTGTGTTAGCAATTGAGGCTGTGCTGCGCTATTGGAGTGTCAGTAATTGAGGGTGTGCTGCACTATTGGAGGGTCAGTAATTGAGGGATTGCTTCAGAATTGGCCTGTCAGTAATTGAGGGTTTGCTGCACTATTGGAGTGTCAGTAATTGACCGTTTGCTGCACTATTATAGTAGCAGTATTTGAGGATATGCTGTACTATTGGAGGGTCAGTAATTGAAGGTGTGGTGCACTATTGGAGTGTCAGTAATTAAGGTTTGTGCTGCACTATTGGGGTGTCAGTAATTGAGAGTGTGCTGCACTATTGGAGTGTCAGTAATTGAGGGTGTGCTGCACTATTGGAGTGTCAGTAATTGAGGGTGTGCTGCACTATTGGAGTGTCAGTATTTGAGGCCGTGCTGTACTATTGGAGTGTCAGTAATTGAGGGTGTGCTGCATTTCTGGAGGGTCAGTAATTGAGGTTGTGCCGCAGTATTGAAGTGTCAGTCATTGAGGGTGTGCTGTACTATTAGAGTGTCAGTATTTGAGGATGTGGTGCACTATTGGAGTGTCAGTAATTGATGGCATGTTGCATTCCTGGAGAGTCAGTAATTGAGGGTGTGCTGCACTATTGGAGTGTCAGTAATTGAGGGTGTGCTGCACTATTGGAGTGTCAGTAATTGAGGGTGTGCTGCACTATTGGAGTGTCAGTAATTGAGGGTGTGCTGCACTATTGGAGTGTCAGTAATTGAGGGTGAGCTGCACAACTGGTGTGGCAGTTTTCGAGGGCGTGCTGCACTACTGAAGGGTCAATAATTGAGGGTGTGCTGCAGTATGGGAGTGTCGGTAATTGGGGTTGTGCTGCACAATTGGAGTGTCAGTAATTGAGGGTATGCTGCAATAATGGAGGGTCTTAAATTGAGGGTTTGCTGAACTATTAGAGTATCAGTAATTGAGGGTGTGCTGCACTGAGGAGTGTCAGTAATTGAGGGTGTGCTGCACTATTGTAGTGCCAGGATTTGAGGATATGCGGTACTATTGGAGAGTCAGTAACTGAGGGAGTGCTGCACTATTTGGGTGTCAGTAATTGAGGGTGCGCTGCACTATTGGAGTGTCAGTAATTGAGGGTGTGCTGCATTATTGGTGGGTCATTAATTGTGGGTGTGCTACCATATTGGAGTGTCAGTAATTGAGGGTGTGCTGCACTATTTGAGGGTCATTAATGAGTGTGAGCTGCACTATTGGATTGTCAGTAATTGAGGGTGTGCTGCACAATTGGAGTGGCAGTTTTCGAGGGCGTGCTGCACTACTGAAGGGGTCAATAATTGAGGGTGTGCTGCAGTATGGGAGTATCGGTAATTGAGGTTGTGCTGCACTATTGGAGTGTCAGTAATTGAGGGTACGCTGCACTGTTGGAGTGTCAGCAATTGAGGTTGTGCTGCACTATTGGAGCATCAGTAATTGAGGGTATGCTGCAATAATGGAGGGTCTTAAATTGAGGGTTTGCTGCACTATTAGAGTATCAGTAATTGCGGTTGTGCTGCACTACTGAGTGTCAGTAATTGAGGGTGTGCTGCACTATTGTAGTGCCAGTACTTGAGGATATGCGGTACTATCGGAGGGTCAGTAACTGAGGTAGTGCTGCACTATTGCAATGTCAGCAATTGAGTTTGTGCTACACTATTGGAGTGTCAGAATTGAGGGTGTGCTGCACAATTGGAGTGTCAGTAATTGAGCGTTTGCTTCAGAATTGGCATGTCAGTAATTGAGGCTGTGCTGCAATATTGTTGTGTTAGCAATTGAGGCTGTGCTGCGCTATTGGAGTGTCAGTAATTGAGGGTGTGCTGCATTATTGGAGGGTCAGTAATTGAGGGATTGCTTCAGAATTGGCCTGTCAGTAATTGAGGGTTTGCTGCACTATTGGAGTGTCAGTAATTGACCGTTTGCTGCACTATTATAGTAGCAGTATTTGAGGATATGCTGTACTATTGGAGGGTCAGTAATTGAAGGTGTGGTGCACTATTGGAGTGTCAGTAATTAAGGTTTGTGCTGCACTACTGGGGTGTCAGTAATTGAGGTTGCACTGCATTATTGGTGGGTCATTAATTGTGGGTGTGCTACCATATTGGAGTGTCAGTAATTGAGGGTGTGCTGCACTATTTGAGGGTCATTAATGAGTGTGAGCTGCACTATTCGATTGTCAGTAATTGAGGGTGTGCTGCACTATTTGAGGGTCATTAATGAGTGTGAGCTGCACTATTCGATTGTCAGTAATTGAGGGTGTGCTGCACAATTGACGTGTCAGAAATTCAGCGTTTGCTGCACTATTGTAATGCCAGTATTTGATGATATGCGGTACTATTGGAGTGTCAGTAAATGAGGGTGTGTTGCACTGTTGGAGTGTCAGTAGTTGAGGGTGTGCTGCACTATTGGAGTGTCAGCAATTGAGGGTTTGCTTCACAATTGACGTGTCAGTAATTGAGGCTGTGCTGCAATATTGTTGTGTCAGCAATTGAGGCTGTGCTGCGCTATTGGACTGTCAGTAATTGAGGGTGTGCTGCACTATTGGAGTGTCAGTAATTGAGGCTGTGCTGCGCTATTGGAGTGTCAGTAATTGAGGGTGTGCTTCACTATTGGTGTGTCAGTAATTGAGGGTTTGCTTCAGAATTGGCCTGTCAGTAATTGAGGGTTTGCTGCACTATTGGAGTGTCAGTAATTGACCGTTTGCTGCACTATTGTAGTAGCAGTATTTGAGGATATGCTGTACTATTTGAGGGTCAGTAATTGAAGGTGTGCTGCACTATTGGAGGGTTAGTAATTGAGTGTGTGCTGCATTATTAGAGTGTCAGTGATTGAGGGTGTGCTGCACTATTGGAGTGTCAGTAATTGAGGGTGTGTTGCACTATTGGAGTGTCAGTGATTGAGGGTGTGCTGCACTATTGGAGTGTCAGTAATTGAGGGTGAGTTGCACTATTGGAGTGTCAGTAATTGAGGGTGTGCTGCACTGTTGGGGTGTCAGTAATTGAGGGTGTGCTGAACTATTGGAGTGTCAGTAATGAGGCTGTGCTGCACTATTGGAGTGTCAGGATTTGAGGTTGCACTGCGATATTGGAGGGTCAGTAATTGTGGGTGTGCTGCCATATTGGAGTGTCAGTAATTGAGTGTCTGCTGCACTATTGGAGTGTCAGTAATTGAGGGTTTGCTTCAGAATTGGCGTGTCAGTAATTGAGGCTGTGCTGCAATATTGTTGTGTCAGCAATTGAGGCTATGCTGCGCTTTTGGAGTGTCAGTAATTTAGGGTGTGCTGCGCATTTGGAGTGTCAGTAATTCAGGGTGCGCTGCACTATTGGAGTGTCAGTAATTTAGGGTGCGCTGCACTTTTGGAGTGTCAGTAATTCAGCCTTTGCTGCACTATTGGAGTGTCTGTAATTGAGGTTGCACTGCACTATTGGAGGGTCAGTAATTGTGGATGTGCTGCCATATTGGAGTGTCAGTAACTGAGGGTTTGTTGCGCTATTCTGGTATCAGTAACTGAGGCTGTGCTGCAGTATTCGAATGTCGGTAATTGAGTGTGCGCTGTGTTATTGGAGTGTCAATAATTGAGGGTGTGCTGCACTATTGGAGTGTCAATAATTGAGGGTGTGCTGCACTATTGGAGTATCAGTAAATGAGGGTGCGCTGCACTATTGGAGGATCAGTAATTGATGGTGTGCTGCAGTATTGGGGTATCAGTTATTGAGGGTGCACTGCGCTATTGGAGGGTCAGTAATTGTGGGTGTGCTGCAATATTGGAGTGTCAGTAACTGAGGGTTTGTTGCGCTGTTGTGGTGTCAGTAACTGAGGCTGTGCTGCATTATTCGAGTGTCGGTAATTGAGGGTGTGCTATACTATTGCATTATCAGTAATTGAGGGTTTGCTTCAGAATTGGCGTGTCAGTAATTGAGTTTGCACTAGACTATTTGAGTGTCAGTCATTCAGAGTGTGTTGCACTATTGGAATGTCAGTAACTGAGGCTGTGCTGCATTATTGGTGTGTCAATAATTGAGGATATGCTGCACTATTGGAGTGTCAGTAATTGTGCTGCACTATTGGAGTGTCAGTAATTGAAGGTGTTCTGCACTATTGGGGAGTCAGTAAATGAGAGTGTGCTGCACTATTGGAGGGTCAGTAACTGAGGTTGTGCTGCACCATTGAGTGTCGGTAATTGAGGGTGTGCTGCACTATTTGAGTGTCAGTAATTGAGTGTATGCTGCACTATTGGAGTGTCAGTAATTGAGGGTTTGCTGTACTATTGGAGTGTCAGTAATTGAATGTGTGCTGTAATATTGGAGTGTCAGTAATTGAGGGTTTGCTGTACTATTGGAGTGTCAGTAATTGAGGGTGTGCTGAACTATTGGAGTGTCAGTAATTGAGGGTTTGCTGTACTATTGGAGTGTCAGTAATTGAGGGTTTGCTGTACTATTGCAGTGTCAGTAATTGAGGGTGTGCTGAACTATTCGAGTGTCAGTAATTGAGAGTGTGCTGCACTATTGCAGTGTCAGCAATTGTGGGTATGCCGCACTATTGGAGTGTCAGCAATTGAGGGTGTGCTGCACTATTGGAGTGTCAGTAATTGAGGGTGTGCTGCACTATTGGCATGTCAGTAATTCAGGGTGTGCTGCACTATTTGAGTGTCAGTAATTGAGGGTGTGCTGTATCATTGGAGTATCAGTAATTGAGGATGTGCTGCAATATTGGAGAGTCATTAGTTGAGGGTGAGCTGCAGTATTTGATGGTCAGTAATAAAGATTGTTCTACACTATATGAGTGTCAGAATTGAGGCTGTGCTGCACAACTGAAGTTTCAGAAATTGACCGTTTGCTGCACTATTATAGTGCCAGTATTTAAGGATATGCTGTACTATTGGAGGGTCAGTAATTGAAGGTGTGTTGCCCTATTGGAGTGTCAGTAATTGAGGGTGTGCGGCACTATTGGAGTGTCAGTAATTGAGGGTGTGGTGCACTATTAGTGTCAGTAATTGATGGTGTGCTGCACTATTGGAGTGTCAGTAATTGAGGGTGTGCTGCACTATTGGAGTGTCAGTAATTGAGGGTGTGGTGCACTATTAGTGTCAGTAATTGATGGTGTGCTGCACTATTGGAGTGTCAGTAATTGAGGGTGTGCTGCACTATTGGAGTGTCAGTAATTGAGGGTGTGCTGCACTATTGGAGTGTCAGAAATTGATGGTGTGCTGCATTACTGGAGAGTCAGTAATTGAGGGTGAGCTGCACAATTGGAGGGTCAGTAATTGAGGGTGTGCTGCACTATTGGAGGTCAGTAATTGACGGTGTACTGCACTATTGGAGTGTCAGTAATTGAGGGTGTGCTGCACTATTGGAGTGTCAGTAATTGAGGGTTTGCTTCAGAATTGGCCTGTCAGTAATTGAGGGTTTGCAGCACTATTGGAGTGTCATTAATTGAGTATGTGCTGAACTATTGGAGGGTCATTAATTGAGGGTTTACTTCAGATTTGGCCTGTTAGCAATTGAGGGTGTGCTGCACTATTGGGGGGTCAGTAATTGAGGGTTTGCTTCAGAATTGGCCTGTCATTAATTGGGGGTTTGCTGCACTATTGGAGTGTCAGAATTGAGAGTGTGCTGCACCATTGGAGGGTCAGTAATTGATGGTGTGCTGCATTACTGGAGAGTCAGTAATTGAGGGTGAGCTGCACAATTGGAGGGTCAGTAATTGAGGGTGTGCTGCACTATTGGAGGTCAGTAATTGAGGGTTTGCTTCAGAATTGGCCTGTCATTAATTGGGGGTTTGCTGCACTATTGGAGTGTCAGAATTGAGAGTGTGCTGCACCATTGGAGGGTCAGTAATTGATGGTGTGCTGCATTACTGGAGAGTCAGTAATTGAGGGTGAGCTGCACAATTGGAGGGTCAGTAATTGAGGGTGTGCTGCACTATTGGAGGTCAGTAATTGACGGTGTACTGCACTATTGGAGTGTCAGCAATTGAGGGTGTGCTGCACTATTGGAGTGTCAGTAATTGAGGGTTTGCTTCAGAATTGGCCTGTCAGTAATTGAGGGTTTGCAGCACTATTGGAGTGTCATTAATTGAGTATGTGCTGAACTATTGGAGGGTCATTAATTGAGGGTTTACTTCAGATTTGGCCTGTTAGCAATTGAGGGTGTGCTGCACTATTGGGGGGTCAGTAATTGAGGGTTTGCTTCAGAATTGGCCTGTCATTAATTGGGGGTTTGCTGCACTATTGGAGTGTCAGAATTGAGAGTGTGCTGCACCATTGGAGGGTCAGTAATTGAGGGTGTGCTGCACTATTGGAGTGTCAGTAATTGAAGGTGTGCTGAACTATTGGAGTGTCAGTAATTGAGGGTGTGCTGCACTATTGGAGTGTCAGTAATTGAGGGTGTGCTGCACTGTTGGAGGGTCAGTAATTGAGGGTTTGCTTCAGAATTGACGTGTCAGTAATTGAGGGTTTGCTGTACTATTGGTGTGTCAGTAATTGAGGCTGTGCTGTGCTATTGGAGTGTCAGTAATTGTGGGTGCGCTGCACTATTGGAGTGTCAGAAATTGAGGGTTTGCTTCAGAATTGGCGTGTCAGTAATTGATGCTATGCTGCAATATTGTTGTGTCAGCAATTGAAGCTGTGCAGCGCTATTGGAGTGTCAGTAATTGAGGGTGTGCTGCACTATTGGAGGGTAATTGAGATTTTGCTTCAGAATTGGCCTGTCAGTAATTGAGGGTTTGCTGCACTATTGGAGTGTCAGTAATTGACCGTTTGCTGCACTAATATAGTAGCAGTATTTGAGGATATGCTGTACTATTGGAGAGTCAGTAATTGAAGGTGTGCTGCACTATTGGAGTGTCAGTAATTGAGGTTGTGCTGCACTATTGGAGTGTCAGTAATTGAGGGTGAGCTGCACAATTGGAGTGGCAGTTTTCGAGGGTGTGCTGCACTACTGAAGGGTCAATAATTGAGGGTGTGCTGCAGTATGGGAGTGTCAGTAATTGGGGTTGTGCTGCACAATTGGAGTGTCAGCAATTGAGGTTGTGTTGCACTATTGGAGTATCAGTAATTTTGGGTATGCTGCAATAATGGAGGGTCTTAAATTGAGGGTTTGCTGCACTATTAGAGTATCAGTAATTGCGGTTGTGCTGCACTACTGAGTGTCAGTAATTGAGGGTGTGCTGCACTATTGTAGTGCCAGTACTTGAGGATATGCGGTACTATCGGAGGGTCAGTAACTGAGGGAGTGCTGCACTATTGCAATGTCAGCAATTGAGTTTGTGCTACACTATTGGAGTGTCAGAATTGAGGGTGTGCTGCACAATTGGAGTGTCAGTAATTGAGCGTTTGCTTCAGAATTGGCATGTCAGAAATTGAGGCTGTGCTGCAATATTGTTGTGTTAGCAATTGAGGCTGTGCTGCGCTATTGGAGTGTCAGTAATTGAGGGTGTGCTGCATTATTGGAGGGTCAGTAATTGAGGGATTGCTTCAGAATTGGCCCGTCAGTAATTGAGGGTTTGCTGCACTATTGGAGTGTCAGTAATTGACCGTTTGCTGCACTATTATAGTAGCAGTATTTGAGGATATTGTGTACTATTGGAGGGTCAGCAATTGAAGGTGTGGTGCACTATTGGAGTATCAGTAATTAAGGTTTGTGCTGCAATATTGGGGTGTCAGTAATTGAGAGTGTGCTGCACTATTGGAGTGTCAGTAATTGAGTGTGTGCTGCACTATTGGAGTGTCAGTAATTGAGGGTGTGCTGCACTATTGGAATGTCAGTATTTGAGGGCGTGCTGCACTATTAGAGTGTCAGTATTTGAGGATGTGGTGCACTAATGGAGGGTCAGTAATTGAGGGTGTGGTGTACTATTGGAGTGTCAGTAATTGAGGATGTGCTGTACTATTGGAGGGTCAGTAATTGAGGGTGTGCTGCATTTCTGGAGGGTCAGTAATTGAGGTTGTGCCGCAGTATTGAAGTGTCAGTCATTGAGGGTGTGCTGTACTATTAGAGTGTCAGTATTTGAGGATGTGGTGCACTATTGGAGTGTCAGTAATTGATGGCGTGTTGCATTCCTGGAGAGTCAGTAATTGAGGGTGTGCTGCACTATTGGAGTGTCAGTAATTGAGGGTGTGCTGCACTATTGGAGTGTCAGTAATTGAGGGTGTGCTGCACTATTGGAGTGTCAGTAATTGAGGGTGTGCTGCACTATTGGAGGGTCAGTAATTGAGGGTTTGCTTCAGAATTGGCCTGTCAGTAATTGAGGGTTTGCAGCACTATTGGAGTGTCATTAATTGAGCATGTGCTGAACTATTGGAGGGTCATTAATTGAGGGTTTACTTCAGATTTAGCCTGTTAGTAATTGAGGGTGTGCTGCACTATTGGGGGTCAGTAATTGAGGGTTTGCTTCAGAATTGGCCTGTCATTAATTAAGGGTTTGCTGCACGATTGGAGTGTCAGTATTTGAAGGTGTGCTGAACTATTCGAGTGTCAGTAATTGAGGGTGTGCTGCACTATTGGAGTGTCAGTAATTGAGGGTACGCTGCACTATTGGAGTGTCAGTAATTGAGGGTGTGCTGCACTGTTGGAGGGTCAGTAATTGAGGGTACGCTGCACTATTGGAGTGTCAGTAATTGAGGGTGTGCTGCACTGTTGGAGGGTCAGTAATTGAGGCTGTGCTGCACTATTGGAGTGTCAGTAATTGAGGGTGTGCTGCACTATTGGAGTGTAAGTAATTGAGGGTGTGCTGCACTATTGGAGTGTCAGTAATTGAGGGTGTGCTGCACTATTGGAGTGTCAGTAATTGAGGGTGTGCTGCACTATTGGAGTGTCAGTAATTGAGGGTGTGCTGCACTATTGGAGTGTCAGTAATTGAGGGTGTGCTGCACTATTGGAGTGTCAGTAATTGAGGGTGTGCTGCACTATTGGAGTGTCAGTAATTGAGGGTGTGCTGCACTATTGGAGTGTCAGTAATTGAGGGTGTGCTGCACTATTGGAGTGTCAGTAATTGAGGGTGTGCTGCACTATTGGAGTGTCAGTAATTGAGGGTGTGCTGCACTATTGGAGTGTCAGTAATTGACCGGTTGCTGCACTATTATAGTAGCAGTATTTGAGGATATGCTGTACTATTGGAGGGTCAGTAATTGAAGGTGTGGTGCACTATTGGAGTGTCAGTAATTAAGGTTTGTGCTGCACTATTGGGGTGTCAATCATTGAGGGTGTGCTGCAGTATTGGAGTGTCAGTATTTGAGGATGTGGTGCACTATTGGAGTGTCAGTAATTGATGGTGTGTTGCATTACTGGAGAGACAGTAATTGAGGGTGAGCTGCACTATTGGAGTGTCAGTAATTGAGGGTGTGCTGCACTATTGGAGTGTCAGTAATTGAGGGTGTGCTGCACTATTGGAGTGTCAGTAATTGAGGGTGAGCTGCACAATTGGAGTGGCAGTTTTCGAGGGTGTGCTGCACTACTGAAGGGTCAATAATTGAGGGTGTGCTGCAGTATGGGAGTGTCAGTAATTGGGGTTGTGCTGCACAATTGGAGTGTCAGCAATTGAGGTTCTGCTGCACTATTGGAGTATCAGTAATTGAGGGTATGCTGCAATAGTGGAGGGTCTTAAATTGAGGGTTTGCTGCACTATTAGAGTATCAGTAATTGCGGTTGTGCTGCACTACTGAGTGTCAGTAATTGAGGGTGTGCTGCACTATTGTGGTGCCAGTACTTGAGGATATGCGGTACTATCGGAGGGTCAGTAACTGAGGGAGTGCTGCACTATTGGAGTGTCAGTAATTGAGGGTGTGCTGCACTATTGGAGTGTCAGTAATTGAGGTTGTGCTGCACTATTGGTGTGTCAGAATTGAGGGTGTGCTGCACAATTGGAGTGTCAGTAATTGAGGGTTTGCTGCACTATTGGAGTGTCAGTAATTGAGCGTTTGCTGCACTATTATAGTAGCAGTATTTAAGGATATGCTGTACTATTGGAGTCTCAGTAATTGAGGGTGTGGTGCACTATTGGAGTGTCTGTAATTGATGATGTGCTGCATTACTGGAGAGTCAGTAATTGAGGGTGAGCTGCACTATTGGAGGGTCAGTAATTGAAGGTGTGCTGTACTATTGGAGTGTCAGTAATTGAGGGTGTGCTGCACCATTGGAGGGTCAGTAATTGACGGTGTACTGCACTATTGGAGTGTCAGTAATTGAGGGTGTGCTGCACTATTGGAGTGTCAGTAATTGAGGGTTTGCTTCAGAATTGGTCTGTCAGTAATTGAGGGTTTGCAGCACTATTGGAGTGTCATTAATTGAGCATGTGCTGAACTATTGGAGGGTCATTAATTGAGGGTTTACTTCAGATTTGGCCTGTTAGTAATTGAGGGTGTGCTGCACTATTGGGGGTCAGTAATTGAGGGTTTGCTTCAGAATTGGCCTGTCATTAATTAAGGGTTTGCTGCACTATTGGAGTGTCAGTAATTGAGGGTGTGCTGCACTATTGGAGTGTCAGTAATTGAAGGTGTGCTGAACTATTCGAGTGTCAGTAATTGAGGGTGTGCTGCACTATTGGAGTGTCAGTAATTGAGGGTGTGCTGCACTGTTGGAGGGTCAGTAATTGAGGGTTTGTTTCAGAATTGACGTGTCAGTAATTGAGGCTGTGCTGCAATATTGTTGTGTCAGCAATTGAGGCTGTGCTGCGCTATTGGTGTGTCAGTAATTGAGGGTGTGCTGCACTATTGGAGTGTCAATCATTGAGGGTGTGCTGCAGTATTGGAGTGTCAGTATTTGAGGATGTGGTGCACTATTGGAGTGTCAGTAATTGATGGTGTGTTGCATTACTGGAGAGACAGTAATTGAGGGTGAGCTGCACTATTGGAGTGTCAGTAATTGAGGGTGTGCTGCACTATTGGAGTGTCAGTAATTGAGGGTGTGCTGCACTATTGGAGTGTCAGTAATTGAGGGTGAGCTGCACAATTGGAGTGGCAGTTTTCGAGGGTGTGCTGCACTACTGAAGGGTCAATAATTGAGGGTGTGCTGCAGTATGGGAGTGTCAGTAATGGGGTTGTGCTGCACAATTGGAGTGTCAGCAATTGAGGTTGTGCTGCACTATTGGAGTATCAGTAATTGAGGGTATGCTGCAATAATGGAGGGTCTTAAATTGAGGGTTTGCTGCACTATTAGAGTATCAGTAATTGCGGTTGTGCTGCACTACTGAGTGTCAGTAATTGAGGGTGTGCTGCACTATTGTAGTGCCAGTACTTGAGGATATGCGGTACTATCGGAGGGTCAGTAACTGAGGGAGTGCTGCACTATTGCAATGTCAGCAATTGAGTTTGTGCTACACTATTGGAGTGTCAGAATTGAGGGTGTGCTGCACAATTGGAGTGTCAGTAATTGAGCGTCTGCTTCAGAATTGGCATGTCAGTAATTGAGGCTGTGCTGCAATATTGTTGTGTTAGCAATTGAGGCTGTGCTGCGCTATTGGAGTGTCAGTAATTGAGGGTGTGCTGCACTATTGGAGGGTCAGTAATTGAGGGATTGCTTCAGAATTGGCCTGTCAGTAATTGAGGGTTTGCTGCACTATTGGAGTGTCAGTAATTGACCGTTTGCTGCACTATTATAGTAGCAGTATTTGAGGATATGCTGTACTATTGGAGGGTCAGTAATTGAAGGTGTGGTGCACTATTGGAGTGTCAGTAATTAAGGTTTGTGCTGCACTATTGGGGTGTCAGTAATTGAGAGTGTGCTGCACTATTGGAGTGTCAGTAATTGAGGGTGTGCTGCACTATTGGAGTGTCAGTAATTGAGGGTGTGCTGCACTATTGGAGTGTCAGTATTTGAGGCCGTGCTGTACTATTGGAGTGTCAGTAATTGAGGGTGTGCTGCATTTCTGGAGGGTCAGTAATTGAGGTTGTGCCGCAGTATTGAAGTGTCAGTCATTGAGGGTGTGCTGTACTATTAGAGTGTCAGTATTTGAGGATGTGGTGCACTATTGGAGTGTCAGTAATTGATGGCATGTTGCATTCCTGGAGAGTCAGTAATTGAGGGTGTGCTGCACTATTGGAGTGTCAGTAATTGAGGGTGTGCTGCACTATTGGAGTGTCAGTAATTGAGGGTGTGCTGCACTATTGGAGTGTCAGTAATTGAGGGTGTGCTGCACTATTGGAGTGTCAGTAATTGAGGGTGAGCTGCACAACTGGTGTGGCAGTTTTCGAGGGCGTGCTGCACTACTGAAGGGTCAATAATTGAGGGTGTGCTGCAGTATGGGAGTGTCGGTAATTGGGGTTGTGCTGCACAATTGGAGTGTCAGTAATTGAGGGTATGCTGCAATAATGGAGGGTCTTAAATTGAGGGTTTGCTGAACTATTAGAGTATCAGTAATTGAGGGTGTGCTGCACTGAGGAGTGTCAGTAATTGAGGGTGTGCTGCACTATTGTAGTGCCAGGATTTGAGGATATGCGGTACTATTGGAGAGTCAGTAACTGAGGGAGTGCTGCACTATTTGGGTGTCAGTAATTGAGGGTGCGCTGCACTATTGGAGTGTCAGTAATTGAGGGTGTGCTGCATTATTGGTGGGTCATTAATTGTGGGTGTGCTACCATATTGGAGTGTCAGTAATTGAGGGTGTGCTGCACTATTTGAGGGTCATTAATGAGTGTGAGCTGCACTATTGGATTGTCAGTAATTGAGGGTGTGCTGCACAATTGGAGTGGCAGTTTTCGAGGGCGTGCTGCACTACTGAAGGGGTCAATAATTGAGGGTGTGCTGCAGTATGGGAGTATCGGTAATTGAGGTTGTGCTGCACTATTGGAGTGTCAGTAATTGAGGGTACGCTGCACTGTTGGAGTGTCAGCAATTGAGGTTGTGCTGCACTATTGGAGCATCAGTAATTGAGGGTATGCTGCAATAATGGAGGGTCTTAAATTGAGGGTTTGCTGCACTATTAGAGTATCAGTAATTGCGGTTGTGCTGCACTACTGAGTGTCAGTAATTGAGGGTGTGCTGCACTATTGTAGTGCCAGTACTTGAGGATATGCGGTACTATCGGAGGGTCAGTAACTGAGGTAGTGCTGCACTATTGCAATGTCAGCAATTGAGTTTGTGCTACACTATTGGAGTGTCAGAATTGAGGGTGTGCTGCACAATTGGAGTGTCAGTAATTGAGCGTTTGCTTCAGAATTGGCATGTCAGTAATTGAGGCTGTGCTGCAATATTGTTGTGTTAGCAATTGAGGCTGTGCTGCGCTATTGGAGTGTCAGTAATTGAGGGTGTGCTGCATTATTGGAGGGTCAGTAATTGAGGGATTGCTTCAGAATTGGCCTGTCAGTAATTGAGGGTTTGCTGCACTATTGGAGTGTCAGTAATTGACCGTTTGCTGCACTATTATAGTAGCAGTATTTGAGGATATGCTGTACTATTGGAGGGTCAGTAATTGAAGGTGTGGTGCACTATTGGAGTGTCAGTAATTAAGGTTTGTGCTGCACTACTGGGGTGTCAGTAATTGAGGTTGCACTGCATTATTGGTGGGTCATTAATTGTGGGTGTGCTACCATATTGGAGTGTCAGTAATTGAGGGTGTGCTGCACTATTTGAGGGTCATTAATGAGTGTGAGCTGCACTATTCGATTGTCAGTAATTGAGGGTGTGCTGCACTATTTGAGGGTCATTAATGAGTGTGAGCTGCACTATTCGATTGTCAGTAATTGAGGGTGTGCTGCACAATTGACGTGTCAGAAATTCAGCGTTTGCTGCACTATTGTAATGCCAGTATTTGATGATATGCGGTACTATTGGAGTGTCAGTAAATGAGGGTGTGTTGCACTGTTGGAGTGTCAGTAGTTGAGGGTGTGCTGCACTATTGGAGTGTCAGCAATTGAGGGTTTGCTTCACAATTGACGTGTCAGTAATTGAGGCTGTGCTGCAATATTGTTGTGTCAGCAATTGAGGCTGTGCTGCGCTATTGGACTGTCAGTAATTGAGGGTGTGCTGCACTATTGGAGTGTCAGTAATTGAGGCTGTGCTGCGCTATTGGAGTGTCAGTAATTGAGGGTGTGCTTCACTATTGGTGTGTCAGTAATTGAGGGTTTGCTTCAGAATTGGCCTGTCAGTAATTGAGGGTTTGCTGCACTATTGGAGTGTCAGTAATTGACCGTTTGCTGCACTATTGTAGTAGCAGTATTTGAGGATATGCTGTACTATTTGAGGGTCAGTAATTGAAGGTGTGCTGCACTATTGGAGGGTTAGTAATTGAGTGTGTGCTGCATTATTAGAGTGTCAGTGATTGAGGGTGTGCTGCACTATTGGAGTGTCAGTAATTGAGGGTGTGTTGCACTATTGGAGTGTCAGTGATTGAGGGTGTGCTGCACTATTGGAGTGTCAGTAATTGAGGGTGAGTTGCACTATTGGAGTGTCAGTAATTGAGGGTGTGCTGCACTGTTGGGGTGTCAGTAATTGAGGGTGTGCTGAACTATTGGAGTGTCAGTAATGAGGCTGTGCTGCACTATTGGAGTGTCAGGATTTGAGGTTGCACTGCGATATTGGAGGGTCAGTAATTGTGGGTGTGCTGCCATATTGGAGTGTCAGTAATTGAGTGTCTGCTGCACTATTGGAGTGTCAGTAATTGAGGGTTTGCTTCAGAATTGGCGTGTCAGTAATTGAGGCTGTGCTGCAATATTGTTGTGTCAGCAATTGAGGCTATGCTGCGCTTTTGGAGTGTCAGTAATTTAGGGTGTGCTGCGCATTTGGAGTGTCAGTAATTCAGGGTGCGCTGCACTATTGGAGTGTCAGTAATTTAGGGTGCGCTGCACTTTTGGAGTGTCAGTAATTCAGCCTTTGCTGCACTATTGGAGTGTCTGTAATTGAGGTTGCACTGCACTATTGGAGGGTCAGTAATTGTGGATGTGCTGCCATATTGGAGTGTCAGTAACTGAGGGTTTGTTGCGCTATTCTGGTATCAGTAACTGAGGCTGTGCTGCAGTATTCGAATGTCGGTAATTGAGTGTGCGCTGTGTTATTGGAGTGTCAATAATTGAGGGTGTGCTGCACTATTGGAGTGTCAATAATTGAGGGTGTGCTGCACTATTGGAGTATCAGTAAATGAGGGTGCGCTGCACTATTGGAGGATCAGTAATTGATGGTGTGCTGCAGTATTGGGGTATCAGTTATTGAGGGTGCACTGCGCTATTGGAGGGTCAGTAATTGTGGGTGTGCTGCAATATTGGAGTGTCAGTAACTGAGGGTTTGTTGCGCTGTTGTGGTGTCAGTAACTGAGGCTGTGCTGCATTATTCGAGTGTCGGTAATTGAGGGTGTGCTATACTATTGCATTATCAGTAATTGAGGGTTTGCTTCAGAATTGGCGTGTCAGTAATTGAGTTTGCACTAGACTATTTGAGTGTCAGTCATTCAGAGTGTGTTGCACTATTGGAATGTCAGTAACTGAGGCTGTGCTGCATTATTGGTGTGTCAATAATTGAGGATATGCTGCACTATTGGAGTGTCAGTAATTGTGCTGCACTATTGGAGTGTCAGTAATTGAAGGTGTTCTGCACTATTGGGGAGTCAGTAAATGAGAGTGTGCTGCACTATTGGAGGGTCAGTAACTGAGGTTGTGCTGCACCATTGAGTGTCGGTAATTGAGGGTGTGCTGCACTATTTGAGTGTCAGTAATTGAGTGTATGCTGCACTATTGGAGTGTCAGTAATTGAGGGTTTGCTGTACTATTGGAGTGTCAGTAATTGAATGTGTGCTGTAATATTGGAGTGTCAGTAATTGAGGGTTTGCTGTACTATTGGAGTGTCAGTAATTGAGGGTGTGCTGAACTATTGGAGTGTCAGTAATTGAGGGTTTGCTGTACTATTGGAGTGTCAGTAATTGAGGGTTTGCTGTACTATTGCAGTGTCAGTAATTGAGGGTGTGCTGAACTATTCGAGTGTCAGTAATTGAGAGTGTGCTGCACTATTGCAGTGTCAGCAATTGTGGGTATGCCGCACTATTGGAGTGTCAGCAATTGAGGGTGTGCTGCACTATTGGAGTGTCAGTAATTGAGGGTGTGCTGCACTATTGGCATGTCAGTAATTCAGGGTGTGCTGCACTATTTGAGTGTCAGTAATTGAGGGTGTGCTGTATCATTGGAGTATCAGTAATTGAGGATGTGCTGCAATATTGGAGAGTCATTAGTTGAGGGTGAGCTGCAGTATTTGATGGTCAGTAATAAAGATTGTTCTACACTATATGAGTGTCAGAATTGAGGCTGTGCTGCACAACTGAAGTTTCAGAAATTGACCGTTTGCTGCACTATTATAGTGCCAGTATTTAAGGATATGCTGTACTATTGGAGGGTCAGTAATTGAAGGTGTGTTGCCCTATTGGAGTGTCAGTAATTGAGGGTGTGCGGCACTATTGGAGTGTCAGTAATTGAGGGTGTGGTGCACTATTAGTGTCAGTAATTGATGGTGTGCTGCACTATTGGAGTGTCAGTAATTGAGGGTGTGCTGCACTATTGGAGTGTCAGTAATTGAGGGTGTGGTGCACTATTAGTGTCAGTAATTGATGGTGTGCTGCACTATTGGAGTGTCAGTAATTGAGGGTGTGCTGCACTATTGGAGTGTCAGTAATTGAGGGTGTGCTGCACTATTGGAGTGTCAGAAATTGATGGTGTGCTGCATTACTGGAGAGTCAGTAATTGAGGGTGAGCTGCACAATTGGAGGGTCAGTAATTGAGGGTGTGCTGCACTATTGGAGGTCAGTAATTGACGGTGTACTGCACTATTGGAGTGTCAGTAATTGAGGGTGTGCTGCACTATTGGAGTGTCAGTAATTGAGGGTTTGCTTCAGAATTGGCCTGTCAGTAATTGAGGGTTTGCAGCACTATTGGAGTGTCATTAATTGAGTATGTGCTGAACTATTGGAGGGTCATTAATTGAGGGTTTACTTCAGATTTGGCCTGTTAGCAATTGAGGGTGTGCTGCACTATTGGGGGGTCAGTAATTGAGGGTTTGCTTCAGAATTGGCCTGTCATTAATTGGGGGTTTGCTGCACTATTGGAGTGTCAGAATTGAGAGTGTGCTGCACCATTGGAGGGTCAGTAATTGATGGTGTGCTGCATTACTGGAGAGTCAGTAATTGAGGGTGAGCTGCACAATTGGAGGGTCAGTAATTGAGGGTGTGCTGCACTATTGGAGGTCAGTAATTGACGGTGTACTGCACTATTGGAGTGTCAGTAATTGAGGGTGTGCTGCACTATTGGAGTGTCAGTAATTGAGGGTTTGCTTCAGAATTGGCCTGTCAGTAATTGAGGGTTTGCAGCACTATTGGAGTGTCATTAATTGAGTATGTGCTGAACTATTGGAGGGTCATTAATTGAGGGTTTACTTCAGATTTGGCCTGTTAGCAATTGAGGGTGTGCTGCACTATTGGGGGGTCAGTAATTGAGGGTTTGCTTCAGAATTGGCCTGTCATTAATTGGGGGTTTGCTGCACTATTGGAGTGTCAGAATTGAGAGTGTGCTGCACCATTGGAGGGTCAGTAATTGAGGGTGTGCTGCACTATTGGAGTGTCAGTAATTGAAGGTGTGCTGAACTATTGGAGTGTCAGTAATTGAGGGTGTGCTGCACTATTGGAGTGTCAGTAATTGAGGGTGTGCTGCACTGTTGGAGGGTCAGTAATTGAGGGTTTGCTTCAGAATTGACGTGTCAGTAATTGAGGGTTTGCTGTACTATTGGTGTGTCAGTAATTGAGGCTGTGCTGTGCTATTGGAGTGTCAGTAATTGTGGGTGCGCTGCACTATTGGAGTGTCAGAAATTGAGGGTTTGCTTCAGAATTGGCGTGTCAGTAATTGATGCTATGCTGCAATATTGTTGTGTCAGCAATTGAAGCTGTGCAGCGCTATTGGAGTGTCAGTAATTGAGGGTGTGCTGCACTATTGGAGGGTAATTGAGATTTTGCTTCAGAATTGGCCTGTCAGTAATTGAGGGTTTGCTGCACTATTGGAGTGTCAGTAATTGACCGTTTGCTGCACTAATATAGTAGCAGTATTTGAGGATATGCTGTACTATTGGAGAGTCAGTAATTGAAGGTGTGCTGCACTATTGGAGTGTCAGTAATTGAGGTTGTGCTGCACTATTGGAGTGTCAGTAATTGAGGGTGAGCTGCACAATTGGAGTGGCAGTTTTCGAGGGTGTGCTGCACTACTGAAGGGTCAATAATTGAGGGTGTGCTGCAGTATGGGAGTGTCAGTAATTGGGGTTGTGCTGCACAATTGGAGTGTCAGCAATTGAGGTTGTGTTGCACTATTGGAGTATCAGTAATTTTGGGTATGCTGCAATAATGGAGGGTCTTAAATTGAGGGTTTGCTGCACTATTAGAGTATCAGTAATTGCGGTTGTGCTGCACTACTGAGTGTCAGTAATTGAGGGTGTGCTGCACTATTGTAGTGCCAGTACTTGAGGATATGCGGTACTATCGGAGGGTCAGTAACTGAGGGAGTGCTGCACTATTGCAATGTCAGCAATTGAGTTTGTGCTACACTATTGGAGTGTCAGAATTGAGGGTGTGCTGCACAATTGGAGTGTCAGTAATTGAGCGTTTGCTTCAGAATTGGCATGTCAGAAATTGAGGCTGTGCTGCAATATTGTTGTGTTAGCAATTGAGGCTGTGCTGCGCTATTGGAGTGTCAGTAATTGAGGGTGTGCTGCATTATTGGAGGGTCAGTAATTGAGGGATTGCTTCAGAATTGGCCCGTCAGTAATTGAGGGTTTGCTGCACTATTGGAGTGTCAGTAATTGACCGTTTGCTGCACTATTATAGTAGCAGTATTTGAGGATATTGTGTACTATTGGAGGGTCAGCAATTGAAGGTGTGGTGCACTATTGGAGTATCAGTAATTAAGGTTTGTGCTGCAATATTGGGGTGTCAGTAATTGAGAGTGTGCTGCACTATTGGAGTGTCAGTAATTGAGTGTGTGCTGCACTATTGGAGTGTCAGTAATTGAGGGTGTGCTGCACTATTGGAATGTCAGTATTTGAGGGCGTGCTGCACTATTAGAGTGTCAGTATTTGAGGATGTGGTGCACTAATGGAGGGTCAGTAATTGAGGGTGTGGTGTACTATTGGAGTGTCAGTAATTGAGGATGTGCTGTACTATTGGAGGGTCAGTAATTGAGGGTGTGCTGCATTTCTGGAGGGTCAGTAATTGAGGTTGTGCCGCAGTATTGAAGTGTCAGTCATTGAGGGTGTGCTGTACTATTAGAGTGTCAGTATTTGAGGATGTGGTGCACTATTGGAGTGTCAGTAATTGATGGCGTGTTGCATTCCTGGAGAGTCAGTAATTGAGGGTGTGCTGCACTATTGGAGTGTCAGTAATTGAGGGTGTGCTGCACTATTGGAGTGTCAGTAATTGAGGGTGTGCTGCACTATTGGAGTGTCAGTAATTGAGGGTGTGCTGCACTATTGGAGGGTCAGTAATTGAGGGTTTGCTTCAGAATTGGCCTGTCAGTAATTGAGGGTTTGCAGCACTATTGGAGTGTCATTAATTGAGCATGTGCTGAACTATTGGAGGGTCATTAATTGAGGGTTTACTTCAGATTTAGCCTGTTAGTAATTGAGGGTGTGCTGCACTATTGGGGGTCAGTAATTGAGGGTTTGCTTCAGAATTGGCCTGTCATTAATTAAGGGTTTGCTGCACGATTGGAGTGTCAGTATTTGAAGGTGTGCTGAACTATTCGAGTGTCAGTAATTGAGGGTGTGCTGCACTATTGGAGTGTCAGTAATTGAGGGTACGCTGCACTATTGGAGTGTCAGTAATTGAGGGTGTGCTGCACTGTTGGAGGGTCAGTAATTGAGGGTACGCTGCACTATTGGAGTTTCAGTAATTGAGGGTGTGCTGCACTGTTGGAGGGTCAGTAATTGAGGCTGTGCTGCACTATTGGAGTGTCAGTAATTGAGGGTGTGCTGCACTATTGGAGTGTCAGTAATTGAGGGTGTGCTGCACTATTGGAGTGTCAGTAATTGAGGGTGTGCTGCACTATTGGAGTGTCAGTAATTGAGGGTGTGCTGCACTATTGGAGTGTCAGTAATTGAGGGTGTGCTGCACTATTGGAGTGTCAGTAATTGAGGGTGTGCTGCACTATTGGAGTGTCAGTAATTGAGGGTGTGCTGCACTATTGGAGTGTCAGTAATTGACCGGTTGCTGCACTATTATAGTAGCAGTATTTGAGGATATGCTGTACTATTGGAGGGTCAGTAATTGAAGGTGTGGTGCACTATTGGAGTGTCAGTAATTAAGGTTTGTGCTGCACTATTGGGGTGTCAATCATTGAGGGTGTGCTGCAGTATTGGAGTGTCAGTATTTGAGGATGTGGTGCACTATTGGAGTGTCAGTAATTGATGGTGTGTTGCATTACTGGAGAGACAGTAATTGAGGGTGAGCTGCACTATTGGAGTGTCAGTAATTGAGGGTGTGCTGCACTATTGGAGTGTCAGTAATTGAGGGTGTGCTGCACTATTGGAGTGTCAGTAATTGAGGGTGAGCTGCACAATTGGAGTGGCAGTTTTCGAGGGTGTGCTGCACTACTGAAGGGTCAATAATTGAGGGTGTGCTGCAGTATGGGAGTGTCAGTAATTGGGGTTGTGCTGCACAATTGGAGTGTCAGCAATTGAGGTTCTGCTGCACTATTGGAGTATCAGTAATTGAGGGTATGCTGCAATAGTGGAGGGTCTTAAATTGAGGGTTTGCTGCACTATTAGAGTATCAGTAATTGCGGTTGTGCTGCACTACTGAGTGTCAGTAATTGAGGGTGTGCTGCACTATTGTGGTGCCAGTACTTGAGGATATGCGGTACTATCGGAGGGTCAGTAACTGAGGGAGTGCTGCACTATTGGAGTGTCAGTAATTGAGGGTGTGCTGCACTATTGGAGTGTCAGTAATTGAGGTTGTGCTGCACTATTGGTGTGTCAGAATTGAGGGTGTGCTGCACAATTGGAGTGTCAGTAATTGAGGGTTTGCTGCACTATTGGAGTGTCAGTAATTGAGCGTTTGCTGCACTATTATAGTAGCAGTATTTAAGGATATGCTGTACTATTGGAGTCTCAGTAATTGAGGGTGTGGTGCACTATTGGAGTGTCTGTAATTGATGATGTGCTGCATTACTGGAGAGTCAGTAATTGAGGGTGAGCTGCACTATTGGAGGGTCAGTAATTGAAGGTGTGCTGTACTATTGGAGTGTCAGTAATTGAGGGTGTGCTGCACCATTGGAGGGTCAGTAATTGACGGTGTACTGCACTATTGGAGTGTCAGTAATTGAGGGTGTGCTGCACTATTGGAGTGTCAGTAATTGAGGGTTTGCTTCAGAATTGGTCTGTCAGTAATTGAGGGTTTGCAGCACTATTGGAGTGTCATTAATTGAGCATGTGCTGAACTATTGGAGGGTCATTAATTGAGGGTTTACTTCAGATTTGGCCTGTTAGTAATTGAGGGTGTGCTGCACTATTGGGGGTCAGTAATTGAGGGTTTGCTTCAGAATTGGCCTGTCATTAATTAAGGGTTTGCTGCACTATTGGAGTGTCAGTAATTGAGGGTGTGCTGCACTATTGGAGTGTCAGTAATTGAAGGTGTGCTGAACTATTCGAGTGTCAGTAATTGAGGGTGTGCTGCACTATTGGAGTGTCAGTAATTGAGGGTGTGCTGCACTGTTGGAGGGTCAGTAATTGAGGGTTTGTTTCAGAATTGACGTGTCAGTAATTGAGGCTGTGCTGCAATATTGTTGTGTCAGCAATTGAGGCTGTGCTGCGCTATTGGTGTGTCAGTAATTGAGGGTGTGCTGCACTATTGGAGTGTCAATCATTGAGGGTGTGCTGCAGTATTGGAGTGTCAGTATTTGAGGATGTGGTGCACTATTGGAGTGTCAGTAATTGATGGTGTGTTGCATTACTGGAGAGACAGTAATTGAGGGTGAGCTGCACTATTGGAGTGTCAGTAATTGAGGGTGTGCTGCACTATTGGAGTGTCAGTAATTGAGGGTGTGCTGCACTATTGGAGTGTCAGTAATTGAGGGTGAGCTGCACAATTGGAGTGGCAGTTTTCGAGGGTGTGCTGCACTACTGAAGGGTCAATAATTGAGGGTGTGCTGCAGTATGGGAGTGTCAGTAATGGGGTTGTGCTGCACAATTGGAGTGTCAGCAATTGAGGTTGTGCTGCACTATTGGAGTATCAGTAATTGAGGGTATGCTGCAATAATGGAGGGTCTTAAATTGAGGGTTTGCTGCACTATTAGAGTATCAGTAATTGCGGTTGTGCTGCACTACTGAGTGTCAGTAATTGAGGGTGTGCTGCACTATTGTAGTGCCAGTACTTGAGGATATGCGGTACTATCGGAGGGTCAGTAACTGAGGGAGTGCTGCACTATTGCAATGTCAGCAATTGAGTTTGTGCTACACTATTGGAGTGTCAGAATTGAGGGTGTGCTGCACAATTGGAGTGTCAGTAATTGAGCGTCTGCTTCAGAATTGGCATGTCAGTAATTGAGGCTGTGCTGCAATATTGTTGTGTTAGCAATTGAGGCTGTGCTGCGCTATTGGAGTGTCAGTAATTGAGGGTGTGCTGCACTATTGGAGGGTCAGTAATTGAGGGATTGCTTCAGAATTGGCCTGTCAGTAATTGAGGGTTTGCTGCACTATTGGAGTGTCAGTAATTGACCGTTTGCTGCACTATTATAGTAGCAGTATTTGAGGATATGCTGTACTATTGGAGGGTCAGTAATTGAAGGTGTGGTGCACTATTGGAGTGTCAGTAATTAAGGTTTGTGCTGCACTATTGGGGTGTCAGTAATTGAGAGTGTGCTGCACTATTGGAGTGTCAGTAATTGAGGGTGTGCTGCACTATTGGAGTGTCAGTAATTGAGGGTGTGCTGCACTATTGGAGTGTCAGTATTTGAGGCCGTGCTGTACTATTGGAGTGTCAGTAATTGAGGGTGTGCTGCATTTCTGGAGGGTCAGTAATTGAGGTTGTGCCGCAGTATTGAAGTGTCAGTCATTGAGGGTGTGCTGTACTATTAGAGTGTCAGTATTTGAGGATGTGGTGCACTATTGGAGTGTCAGTAATTGATGGCATGTTGCATTCCTGGAGAGTCAGTAATTGAGGGTGTGCTGCACTATTGGAGTGTCAGTAATTGAGGGTGTGCTGCACTATTGGAGTGTCAGTAATTGAGGGTGTGCTGCACTATTGGAGTGTCAGTAATTGAGGGTGTGCTGCACTATTGGAGTGTCAGTAATTGAGGGTGAGCTGCACAACTGGTGTGGCAGTTTTCGAGGGCGTGCTGCACTACTGAAGGGTCAATAATTGAGGGTGTGCTGCAGTATGGGAGTGTCGGTAATTGGGGTTGTGCTGCACAATTGGAGTGTCAGTAATTGAGGGTATGCTGCAATAATGGAGGGTCTTAAATTGAGGGTTTGCTGAACTATTAGAGTATCAGTAATTGAGGGTGTGCTGCACTGAGGAGTGTCAGTAATTGAGGGTGTGCTGCACTATTGTAGTGCCAGGATTTGAGGATATGCGGTACTATTGGAGAGTCAGTAACTGAGGGAGTGCTGCACTATTTGGGTGTCAGTAATTGAGGGTGCGCTGCACTATTGGAGTGTCAGTAATTGAGGGTGTGCTGCATTATTGGTGGGTCATTAATTGTGGGTGTGCTACCATATTGGAGTGTCAGTAATTGAGGGTGTGCTGCACTATTTGAGGGTCATTAATGAGTGTGAGCTGCACTATTGGATTGTCAGTAATTGAGGGTGTGCTGCACAATTGGAGTGGCAGTTTTCGAGGGCGTGCTGCACTACTGAAGGGGTCAATAATTGAGGGTGTGCTGCAGTATGGGAGTATCGGTAATTGAGGTTGTGCTGCACTATTGGAGTGTCAGTAATTGAGGGTACGCTGCACTGTTGGAGTGTCAGCAATTGAGGTTGTGCTGCACTATTGGAGCATCAGTAATTGAGGGTATGCTGCAATAATGGAGGGTCTTAAATTGAGGGTTTGCTGCACTATTAGAGTATCAGTAATTGCGGTTGTGCTGCACTACTGAGTGTCAGTAATTGAGGGTGTGCTGCACTATTGTAGTGCCAGTACTTGAGGATATGCGGTACTATCGGAGGGTCAGTAACTGAGGTAGTGCTGCACTATTGCAATGTCAGCAATTGAGTTTGTGCTACACTATTGGAGTGTCAGAATTGAGGGTGTGCTGCACAATTGGAGTGTCAGTAATTGAGCGTTTGCTTCAGAATTGGCATGTCAGTAATTGAGGCTGTGCTGCAATATTGTTGTGTTAGCAATTGAGGCTGTGCTGCGCTATTGGAGTGTCAGTAATTGAGGGTGTGCTGCATTATTGGAGGGTCAGTAATTGAGGGATTGCTTCAGAATTGGCCTGTCAGTAATTGAGGGTTTGCTGCACTATTGGAGTGTCAGTAATTGACCGTTTGCTGCACTATTATAGTAGCAGTATTTGAGGATATGCTGTACTATTGGAGGGTCAGTAATTGAAGGTGTGGTGCACTATTGGAGTGTCAGTAATTAAGGTTTGTGCTGCACTACTGGGGTGTCAGTAATTGAGGTTGCACTGCATTATTGGTGGGTCATTAATTGTGGGTGTGCTACCATATTGGAGTGTCAGTAATTGAGGGTGTGCTGCACTATTTGAGGGTCATTAATGAGTGTGAGCTGCACTATTCGATTGTCAGTAATTGAGGGTGTGCTGCACTATTTGAGGGTCATTAATGAGTGTGAGCTGCACTATTCGATTGTCAGTAATTGAGGGTGTGCTGCACAATTGACGTGTCAGAAATTCAGCGTTTGCTGCACTATTGTAATGCCAGTATTTGATGATATGCGGTACTATTGGAGTGTCAGTAAATGAGGGTGTGTTGCACTGTTGGAGTGTCAGTAGTTGAGGGTGTGCTGCACTATTGGAGTGTCAGCAATTGAGGGTTTGCTTCACAATTGACGTGTCAGTAATTGAGGCTGTGCTGCAATATTGTTGTGTCAGCAATTGAGGCTGTGCTGCGCTATTGGACTGTCAGTAATTGAGGGTGTGCTGCACTATTGGAGTGTCAGTAATTGAGGCTGTGCTGCGCTATTGGAGTGTCAGTAATTGAGGGTGTGCTTCACTATTGGTGTGTCAGTAATTGAGGGTTTGCTTCAGAATTGGCCTGTCAGTAATTGAGGGTTTGCTGCACTATTGGAGTGTCAGTAATTGACCGTTTGCTGCACTATTGTAGTAGCAGTATTTGAGGATATGCTGTACTATTTGAGGGTCAGTAATTGAAGGTGTGCTGCACTATTGGAGGGTTAGTAATTGAGTGTGTGCTGCATTATTAGAGTGTCAGTGATTGAGGGTGTGCTGCACTATTGGAGTGTCAGTAATTGAGGGTGTGTTGCACTATTGGAGTGTCAGTGATTGAGGGTGTGCTGCACTATTGGAGTGTCAGTAATTGAGGGTGAGTTGCACTATTGGAGTGTCAGTAATTGAGGGTGTGCTGCACTGTTGGGGTGTCAGTAATTGAGGGTGTGCTGAACTATTGGAGTGTCAGTAATGAGGCTGTGCTGCACTATTGGAGTGTCAGGATTTGAGGTTGCACTGCGATATTGGAGGGTCAGTAATTGTGGGTGTGCTGCCATATTGGAGTGTCAGTAATTGAGTGTCTGCTGCACTATTGGAGTGTCAGTAATTGAGGGTTTGCTTCAGAATTGGCGTGTCAGTAATTGAGGCTGTGCTGCAATATTGTTGTGTCAGCAATTGAGGCTATGCTGCGCTTTTGGAGTGTCAGTAATTTAGGGTGTGCTGCGCATTTGGAGTGTCAGTAATTCAGGGTGCGCTGCACTATTGGAGTGTCAGTAATTTAGGGTGCGCTGCACTTTTGGAGTGTCAGTAATTCAGCCTTTGCTGCACTATTGGAGTGTCTGTAATTGAGGTTGCACTGCACTATTGGAGGGTCAGTAATTGTGGATGTGCTGCCATATTGGAGTGTCAGTAACTGAGGGTTTGTTGCGCTATTCTGGTATCAGTAACTGAGGCTGTGCTGCAGTATTCGAATGTCGGTAATTGAGTGTGCGCTGTGTTATTGGAGTGTCAATAATTGAGGGTGTGCTGCACTATTGGAGTGTCAATAATTGAGGGTGTGCTGCACTATTGGAGTATCAGTAAATGAGGGTGCGCTGCACTATTGGAGGATCAGTAATTGATGGTGTGCTGCAGTATTGGGGTATCAGTTATTGAGGGTGCACTGCGCTATTGGAGGGTCAGTAATTGTGGGTGTGCTGCAATATTGGAGTGTCAGTAACTGAGGGTTTGTTGCGCTGTTGTGGTGTCAGTAACTGAGGCTGTGCTGCATTATTCGAGTGTCGGTAATTGAGGGTGTGCTATACTATTGCATTATCAGTAATTGAGGGTTTGCTTCAGAATTGGCGTGTCAGTAATTGAGTTTGCACTAGACTATTTGAGTGTCAGTCATTCAGAGTGTGTTGCACTATTGGAATGTCAGTAACTGAGGCTGTGCTGCATTATTGGTGTGTCAATAATTGAGGATATGCTGCACTATTGGAGTGTCAGTAATTGTGCTGCACTATTGGAGTGTCAGTAATTGAAGGTGTTCTGCACTATTGGGGAGTCAGTAAATGAGAGTGTGCTGCACTATTGGAGGGTCAGTAACTGAGGTTGTGCTGCACCATTGAGTGTCGGTAATTGAGGGTGTGCTGCACTATTTGAGTGTCAGTAATTGAGTGTATGCTGCACTATTGGAGTGTCAGTAATTGAGGGTTTGCTGTACTATTGGAGTGTCAGTAATTGAATGTGTGCTGTAATATTGGAGTGTCAGTAATTGAGGGTTTGCTGTACTATTGGAGTGTCAGTAATTGAGGGTGTGCTGAACTATTGGAGTGTCAGTAATTGAGGGTTTGCTGTACTATTGGAGTGTCAGTAATTGAGGGTTTGCTGTACTATTGCAGTGTCAGTAATTGAGGGTGTGCTGAACTATTCGAGTGTCAGTAATTGAGAGTGTGCTGCACTATTGCAGTGTCAGCAATTGTGGGTATGCCGCACTATTGGAGTGTCAGCAATTGAGGGTGTGCTGCACTATTGGAGTGTCAGTAATTGAGGGTGTGCTGCACTATTGGCATGTCAGTAATTCAGGGTGTGCTGCACTATTTGAGTGTCAGTAATTGAGGGTGTGCTGTATCATTGGAGTATCAGTAATTGAGGATGTGCTGCAATATTGGAGAGTCATTAGTTGAGGGTGAGCTGCAGTATTTGATGGTCAGTAATAAAGATTGTTCTACACTATATGAGTGTCAGAATTGAGGCTGTGCTGCACAACTGAAGTTTCAGAAATTGACCGTTTGCTGCACTATTATAGTGCCAGTATTTAAGGATATGCTGTACTATTGGAGGGTCAGTAATTGAAGGTGTGTTGCCCTATTGGAGTGTCAGTAATTGAGGGTGTGCGGCACTATTGGAGTGTCAGTAATTGAGGGTGTGGTGCACTATTAGTGTCAGTAATTGATGGTGTGCTGCACTATTGGAGTGTCAGTAATTGAGGGTGTGCTGCACTATTGGAGTGTCAGTAATTGAGGGTGTGGTGCACTATTAGTGTCAGTAATTGATGGTGTGCTGCACTATTGGAGTGTCAGTAATTGAGGGTGTGCTGCACTATTGGAGTGTCAGTAATTGAGGGTGTGCTGCACTATTGGAGTGTCAGAAATTGATGGTGTGCTGCATTACTGGAGAGTCAGTAATTGAGGGTGAGCTGCACAATTGGAGGGTCAGTAATTGAGGGTGTGCTGCACTATTGGAGGTCAGTAATTGACGGTGTACTGCACTATTGGAGTGTCAGTAATTGAGGGTGTGCTGCACTATTGGAGTGTCAGTAATTGAGGGTTTGCTTCAGAATTGGCCTGTCAGTAATTGAGGGTTTGCAGCACTATTGGAGTGTCATTAATTGAGTATGTGCTGAACTATTGGAGGGTCATTAATTGAGGGTTTACTTCAGATTTGGCCTGTTAGCAATTGAGGGTGTGCTGCACTATTGGGGGGTCAGTAATTGAGGGTTTGCTTCAGAATTGGCCTGTCATTAATTGGGGGTTTGCTGCACTATTGGAGTGTCAGAATTGAGAGTGTGCTGCACCATTGGAGGGTCAGTAATTGATGGTGTGCTGCATTACTGGAGAGTCAGTAATTGAGGGTGAGCTGCACAATTGGAGGGTCAGTAATTGAGGGTGTGCTGCACTATTGGAGGTCAGTAATTGACGGTGTACTGCACTATTGGAGTGTCAGTAATTGAGGGTGTGCTGCACTATTGGAGTGTCAGTAATTGAGGGTTTGCTTCAGAATTGGCCTGTCAGTAATTGAGGGTTTGCAGCACTATTGGAGTGTCATTAATTGAGTATGTGCTGAACTATTGGAGGGTCATTAATTGAGGGTTTACTTCAGATTTGGCCTGTTAGCAATTGAGGGTGTGCTGCACTATTGGGGGGTCAGTAATTGAGGGTTTGCTTCAGAATTGGCCTGTCATTAATTGGGGGTTTGCTGCACTATTGGAGTGTCAGAATTGAGAGTGTGCTGCACCATTGGAGGGTCAGTAATTGAGGGTGTGCTGCACTATTGGAGTGTCAGTAATTGAAGGTGTGCTGAACTATTGGAGTGTCAGTAATTGAGGGTGTGCTGCACTATTGGAGTGTCAGTAATTGAGGGTGTGCTGCACTGTTGGAGGGTCAGTAATTGAGGGTTTGCTTCAGAATTGACGTGTCAGTAATTGAGGGTTTGCTGTACTATTGGTGTGTCAGTAATTGAGGCTGTGCTGTGCTATTGGAGTGTCAGTAATTGTGGGTGCGCTGCACTATTGGAGTGTCAGAAATTGAGGGTTTGCTTCAGAATTGGCGTGTCAGTAATTGATGCTATGCTGCAATATTGTTGTGTCAGCAATTGAAGCTGTGCAGCGCTATTGGAGTGTCAGTAATTGAGGGTGTGCTGCACTATTGGAGGGTAATTGAGATTTTGCTTCAGAATTGGCCTGTCAGTAATTGAGGGTTTGCTGCACTATTGGAGTGTCAGTAATTGACCGTTTGCTGCACTAATATAGTAGCAGTATTTGAGGATATGCTGTACTATTGGAGAGTCAGTAATTGAAGGTGTGCTGCACTATTGGAGTGTCAGTAATTGAGGTTGTGCTGCACTATTGGAGTGTCAGTAATTGAGGGTGAGCTGCACAATTGGAGTGGCAGTTTTCGAGGGTGTGCTGCACTACTGAAGGGTCAATAATTGAGGGTGTGCTGCAGTATGGGAGTGTCAGTAATTGGGGTTGTGCTGCACAATTGGAGTGTCAGCAATTGAGGTTGTGTTGCACTATTGGAGTATCAGTAATTTTGGGTATGCTGCAATAATGGAGGGTCTTAAATTGAGGGTTTGCTGCACTATTAGAGTATCAGTAATTGCGGTTGTGCTGCACTACTGAGTGTCAGTAATTGAGGGTGTGCTGCACTATTGTAGTGCCAGTACTTGAGGATATGCGGTACTATCGGAGGGTCAGTAACTGAGGGAGTGCTGCACTATTGCAATGTCAGCAATTGAGTTTGTGCTACACTATTGGAGTGTCAGAATTGAGGGTGTGCTGCACAATTGGAGTGTCAGTAATTGAGCGTTTGCTTCAGAATTGGCATGTCAGAAATTGAGGCTGTGCTGCAATATTGTTGTGTTAGCAATTGAGGCTGTGCTGCGCTATTGGAGTGTCAGTAATTGAGGGTGTGCTGCATTATTGGAGGGTCAGTAATTGAGGGATTGCTTCAGAATTGGCCCGTCAGTAATTGAGGGTTTGCTGCACTATTGGAGTGTCAGTAATTGACCGTTTGCTGCACTATTATAGTAGCAGTATTTGAGGATATTGTGTACTATTGGAGGGTCAGCAATTGAAGGTGTGGTGCACTATTGGAGTATCAGTAATTAAGGTTTGTGCTGCAATATTGGGGTGTCAGTAATTGAGAGTGTGCTGCACTATTGGAGTGTCAGTAATTGAGTGTGTGCTGCACTATTGGAGTGTCAGTAATTGAGGGTGTGCTGCACTATTGGAATGTCAGTATTTGAGGGCGTGCTGCACTATTAGAGTGTCAGTATTTGAGGATGTGGTGCACTAATGGAGGGTCAGTAATTGAGGGTGTGGTGTACTATTGGAGTGTCAGTAATTGAGGATGTGCTGTACTATTGGAGGGTCAGTAATTGAGGGTGTGCTGCATTTCTGGAGGGTCAGTAATTGAGGTTGTGCCGCAGTATTGAAGTGTCAGTCATTGAGGGTGTGCTGTACTATTAGAGTGTCAGTATTTGAGGATGTGGTGCACTATTGGAGTGTCAGTAATTGATGGCGTGTTGCATTCCTGGAGAGTCAGTAATTGAGGGTGTGCTGCACTATTGGAGTGTCAGTAATTGAGGGTGTGCTGCACTATTGGAGTGTCAGTAATTGAGGGTGTGCTGCACTATTGGAGTGTCAGTAATTGAGGGTGTGCTGCACTATTGGAGTGTCAGTAATTGAGGGTTTGCTTCAGAATTGGCCTGTCAGTAATTGAGGGTTTGCAGCACTATTGGAGTGTCATTAATTGAGCATGTGCTGAACTATTGGAGGGTCATTAATTGAGGGTTTACTTCAGATTTAGCCTGTTAGTAATTGAGGGTGTGCTGCACTATTGGGGGTCAGTAATTGAGGGTTTGCTTCAGAATTGGCCTGTCATTAATTAAGGGTTTGCTGCACGATTGGAGTGTCAGTATTTGAAGGTGTGCTGAACTATTCGAGTGTCAGTAATTGAGGGTGTGCTGCACTATTGGAGTGTCAGTAATTGAGGGTACGCTGCACTATTGGAGTGTCAGTAATTGAGGGTGTGCTGCACTGTTGGAGGGTCAGTAATTGAGGGTACGCTGCACTATTGGAGTGTCAGTAATTGAGGGTGTGCTGCACTGTTGGAGGGTCAGTAATTGAGGCTGTGCTGCACTATTGGAGTGTCAGTAATTGAGGGTGTGCTGCACTATTGGAGTGTCAGTAATTGAGGGTGTGCTGCACTATTGGAGTGTCAGTAATTGAGGGTGTGCTGCACTATTGGAGTGTCAGTAATTGAGGGTGTGCTGCACTATTGGAGTGTCAGTAATTGAGGGTGTGCTGCACTATTGGAGTGTCAGTAATTGAGGGTGTGCTGCACTATTGGAGTGTCAGTAATTGAGGGTGTGCTGCACTATTGGAGTGTCAGTAATTGACCGGTTGCTGCACTATTATAGTAGCAGTATTTGAGGATATGCTGTACTATTGGAGGGTCAGTAATTGAAGGTGTGGTGCACTATTGGAGTGTCAGTAATTAAGGTTTGTGCTGCACTATTGGGGTGTCAATCATTGAGGGTGTGCTGCAGTATTGGAGTGTCAGTATTTGAGGATGTGGTGCACTATTGGAGTGTCAGTAATTGATGGTGTGTTGCATTACTGGAGAGACAGTAATTGAGGGTGAGCTGCACTATTGGAGTGTCAGTAATTGAGGGTGTGCTGCACTATTGGAGTGTCAGTAATTGAGGGTGTGCTGCACTATTGGAGTGTCAGTAATTGAGGGTGAGCTGCACAATTGGAGTGGCAGTTTTCGAGGGTGTGCTGCACTACTGAAGGGTCAATAATTGAGGGTGTGCTGCAGTATGGGAGTGTCAGTAATTGGGGTTGTGCTGCACAATTGGAGTGTCAGCAATTGAGGTTCTGCTGCACTATTGGAGTATCAGTAATTGAGGGTATGCTGCAATAGTGGAGGGTCTTAAATTGAGGGTTTGCTGCACTATTAGAGTATCAGTAATTGCGGTTGTGCTGCACTACTGAGTGTCAGTAATTGAGGGTGTGCTGCACTATTGTGGTGCCAGTACTTGAGGATATGCGGTACTATCGGAGGGTCAGTAACTGAGGGAGTGCTGCACTATTGGAGTGTCAGTAATTGAGGGTGTGCTGCACTATTGGAGTGTCAGTAATTGAGGTTGTGCTGCACTATTGGTGTGTCAGAATTGAGGGTGTGCTGCACAATTGGAGTGTCAGTAATTGAGGGTTTGCTGCACTATTGGAGTGTCAGTAATTGAGCGTTTGCTGCACTATTATAGTAGCAGTATTTAAGGATATGCTGTACTATTGGAGTCTCAGTAATTGAGGGTGTGGTGCACTATTGGAGTGTCTGTAATTGATGATGTGCTGCATTACTGGAGAGTCAGTAATTGAGGGTGAGCTGCACAATTGGAGGGTCAGTAATTGAGGGTGTGCTGCACTATTGGAGGTCAGTAATTGACGGTGTACTGCACTATTGGAGTGTCAGTAATTGAGGGTGTGCTGCACTATTGGAGTGTCAGTAATTGAGGGTTTGCTTCAGAATTGGCCTGTCAGTAATTGAGGGTTTGCAGCACTATTGGAGTGTCATTAATTGAGTATGTGCTGAACTATTGGAGGGTCATTAATTGAGGGTTTACTTCAGATTTGGCCTGTTAGCAATTGAGGGTGTGCTGCACTATTGGGGGGTCAGTAATTGAGGGTTTGCTTCAGAATTGGCCTGTCATTAATTGAGGGTTTGCTGCACTATTGGAGTGTCAGAATTGAGAGTGTGCTGCACCATTGGAGGGTCAGTAATTGAGGGTGTGCTGCACTATTGGAGTGTCAGTAATTGAAGGTGTGCTGAACTATTGGAGTGTCAGTAATTGAGGGTGTGCTGCACTATTGGAGTGTCAGTAATTGAGGGTGTGCTGCACTGTTGGAGGGTCAGTAATTGAGGGTTTGCTTCAGAATTGACGTGTCAGTAATTGAGGGTTTGCTGTACTATTGGTGTGTCAGTAATTGAGGCTGTGCTGTGCTATTGGAGTGTCAGTAATTGTGGGTGCGCTGCACTATTGGAGTGTCAGAAATTGAGGGTTTGCTTCAGAATTGGGGTGTCAGTAATTGATGCTATGCTGCAATATTGTTGTGTCAGCAATTGAAGCTGTGCAGCGCTATTGGAGTGTCAGTAATTGAGGGTGTGCTGCACTATTGGAGGGTAATTGAGATTTTGCTTCAGAATTGGCCTGTCAGTAATTGAGGGTTTGCTGCACTATTGGAGTGTCAGTAATTGACCGTTTGCTGCACTAATATAGTAGCAGTATTTGAGGATATGCTGTACTATTGGAGAGTCAGTAATTGAACGTGTGCTGCACTATTGGAGTGTCAGTAATTGAGGTTGTGCTGCACCATTGGAGTGTCAGTAATTGAGGTTGTGCTGCACTATTGGAGTGTCAGTAATTGAGGGTGAGCTGCACAATTGGAGTGGCAGTTTTCGAGGGTGTGCTGCACTACTGAAGGGTCAATAATTGAGGGTGTGCTGCAGTATGGGAGTGTCAGTAATTGGGGTTGTGCTGCACAATTGGAGTGTCAGCAATTGAGGTTGTGTTGCACTATTGGAGTATCAGTAATTTTGGGCATGCTGCAATAATGGAGGGTCTTAAATTGAGGGTTTGCTGCACTATTAGAGTATCAGTAATTGCGGTTGTGCTGCACTACTGAGTGTCAGTAATTGAGGGTGTGCTGCACTATTGTAGTGCCAGTACTTGAGGATATGCGGTACTATCGGAGGGTCAGTAACTGAGGGAGTGCTGCACTATTGCAATGTCAGCAATTGAGTTTGTGCTACACTATTGGAGTGTCAGAATTGAGGGTGTGCTGC
This sequence comes from Isurus oxyrinchus, assembly GCA_026770705.1. NCBI lineage: Eukaryota > Metazoa > Chordata > Chondrichthyes > Lamniformes > Lamnidae > Isurus > Isurus oxyrinchus. Next base: position 94,214 of record JANJGN010000652.1, read on the forward strand.
ACAATTGGAGTGTCAGTAATTGAGCGTTTGCTTCAGAATTGGCATGTCAGAAATTGAGGCTGTGCTGCAATATTGTTGTGTTAGCAATTGAGGCTGTGCTGCGCTATTGGAGTGTCAGTAATTGAGGGTGTGCTGCATTATTGGAGGGTCAGTAATTGAGGGATTGCTTCAGAATTGGCCCGTCAGTAATTGAGGGTTTGCTGCACTATTGGAGTGTCAGTAATTGACCGTTTGCTGCACTATTATAGTAGCAGTATTTGAGGATATTGTGTACTATTGGAGGGTCAGCAATTGAAGGTGTGGTGCACTATTGGAGTATCAGTAATTAAGGTTTGTGCTGCAATATTGGGGTGTCAGTAATTGAGAGTGTGCTGCACTATTGGAGTGTCAGTAATTGAGTGTGTGCTGCACTATTGGAGTGTCAGTAATTGAGGGTGTGCTGCACTATTGGAATGTCAGTATTTGAGGGCGTGCTGCACTATTAGAGTGTCAGTATTTGAGGATGTGGTGCACTAATGGAGGGTCAGTAATTGAGGGTGTGGTGTACTATTGGAGTGTCAGTAATTGAGGATGTGCTGTACTATTGGAGGGTCAGTAATTGAGGGTGTGCTGCATTTCTGGAGGGTCAGTAATTGAGGTTGTGCCGCAGTATTGAAGTGTCAGTCATTGAGGGTGTGCTGTACTATTAGAGTGTCAGTATTTGAGGATGTGGTGCACTATTGGAGTGTCAGTAATTGATGGCGTGTTGCATTCCTGGAGAGTCAGTAATTGAGGGTGTGCTGCACTATTGGAGTGTCAGTAATTGAGGGTGTGCTGCACTATTGGAGTGTCAGTAATTGAGGGTGTGCTGCACTATTGGAGTGTCAGTAATTGAGGGTGTGCTGCACTATTGGAGGGTCAGTAATTGAGGGTTTGCTTCAGAATTGGCCTGTCAGTAATTGAGGGTTTGCAGCACTATTGGAGTGTCATTAATTGAGCATGTGCTGAACTATTGGAGGGTCATTAATTGAGGGTTTACTTCAGATTTGGCCTGTTAGTAATTGAGGGTGTGCTGCACTATTGGGGGTCAGTAATTGAGGGTTTGCTTCAGAATTGGCCTGTCATTAATTAAGGGTTTGCTGCACGATTGGAGTGTCAGTATTTGAAGGTGTGCTGAACTATTCGAGTGTCAGTAATTGAGGGTGTGCTGCACTATTGGAGTGTCAGTAATTGAGGGTACGCTGCACTATTGGAGTGTCAGTAATTGAGGGTGTGCTGCACTGTTGGAGGGTCAGTAATTGAGGGTACGCTGCACTATTGGAGTGTCAGTAATTGAGGGTGTGCTGCACTGTTGGAGGGTCAGTAATTGAGGCTGTGCTGCACTATTGGAGTGTCAGTAATTGAGGGTGTGCTGCACTATTGGAGTGTCAGTAATTGAGGGTGTGCTGCACTATTGGAGTGTCAGTAATTGAGGGTGTGCTGCACTATTGGAGTGTCAGTAATTGAGGGTGTGCTGCACTATTGGAGTGTCAGTAATTGAGGGTGTGCTGCACTATTGGAGTGTCAGTAATTGACCGGTTGCTGCACTATTATAGTAGCAGTATTTGAGGATATGCTGTACTATTGGAGGGTCAGTAATTGAAGGTGTGGTGCACTATTGGAGTGTCAGTAATTAAGGTTTGTGCTGCACTATTGGGGTGTCAATCATTGAGGGTGTGCTGCAGTATTGGAGTGTCAGTATTTGAGGATGTGGTGCACTATTGGAGTGTCAGTAATTGATGGTGTGTTGCATTACTGGAGAGACAGTAATTGAGGGTGAGCTGCACTATTGGAGTGTCAGTAATTGAGGGTGTGCTGCACTATTGGAGTGTCAGTAATTGAGGGTGTGCTGCACTATTGGAGTGTCAGTAATTGAGGGTGAGCTGCACAATTGGAGTGGCAGTTTTCGAGGGTGTGCTGCACTACTGAAGGGTCAATAATTGAGGGTCTGCTGCAGTATGGGAGTGTCAGTAATTGGGGTTGTGCTGCACAATTGGAGTGTCAGCAATTGAGGTTCTGCTGCACTATTGGAGTATCAGTAATTGAGGGTATGCTGCAATAGTGGAGGGTCTTAAATTGAGGGTTTGCTGCACTATTAGAGTATCAGTAATTGCGGTTGTGCTGCACTACTGAGTGTCAGTAATTGAGGGTGTGCTGCACTATTGTGGTGCCAGTACTTGAGGATATGCGGTACTATCGGAGGGTCAGTAACTGAGGGAGTGCTGCACTATTGGAGTGTCAGTAATTGAGGGTGTGCTGCACTATTGGAGTGTCAGTAATTGAGGTTGTGCTGCACTATTGGTGTGTCAGAATTGAGGGTGTGCTGCACAATTGGAGTGTCAGTAATTGAGGGTTTGCTGCACTATTGGAGTGTCAGTAATTGAGCGTTTGCTGCACTATTATAGTAGCAGTATTTAAGGATATGCTGTACTATTGGAGTCTCAGTAATTGAGGGTGTGGTGCACTATTGGAGTGTCTGTAATTGATGATGTGCTGCATTACTGGAGAGTCAGTAATTGAGGGTGAGCTGCACTATTGGAGGGTCAGTAATTGAAGGTGTGCTGTACTATTGGAGTGTCAGTAATTGAGGGTGTGCTGCACCATTGGAGGGTCAGTAATTGACGGTGTACTGCACTATTGGAGTGTCAGTAATTGAGGGTGTGCTGCACTATTGGAGTGTCAGTAATTGAGGGTTTGCTTCAGAATTGGTCTGTCAGTAATTGAGGGTTTGCAGCACTATTGGAGTGTCATTAATTGAGCATGTGCTGAACTATTGGAGGGTCATTAATTGAGGGTTTACTTCAGATTTGGCCTGTTAGTAATTGAGGGTGTGCTGCACTATTGGGGGTCAGTAATTGAGGGTTTGCTTCAGAATTGGCCTGTCATTAATTAAGGGTTTGCTGCACTATTGGAGTGTCAGTAATTGAGGGTGTGCTGCACTATTGGAGTGTCAGTAATTGAAGGTGTGCTGAACTATTCGAGTGTCAGTAATTGAGGGTGTGCTGCACTATTGGAGTGTCAGTAATTGAGGGTGTGCTGCACTGTTGGAGGGTCAGTAATTGAGGGTTTGTTTCAGAATTGACGTGTCAGTAATTGAGGCTGTGCTGCAATATTGTTGTGTCAGCAATTGAGGCTGTGCTGCGCTATTGGTGTGTCAGTAATTGAGGGTGTGCTGCACTATTGGAGTGTCAATCATTGAGGGTGTGCTGCAGTATTGGAGTGTCAGTATTTGAGGATGTGGTGCACTATTGGAGTGTCAGTAATTGATGGTGTGTTGCATTACTGGAGAGACAGTAATTGAGGGTGAGCTGCACTATTGGAGTGTCAGTAATTGAGGGTGTGCTGCACTATTGGAGTGTCAGTAATTGAGGGTGTGCTGCACTATTGGAGTGTCAGTAATTGAGGGTGAGCTGCACAATTGGAGTGGCAGTTTTCGAGGGTGTGCTGCACTACTGAAGGGTCAATAATTGAGGGTGTGCTGCAGTATGGGAGTGTCAGTAATGGGGTTGTGCTGCACAATTGGAGTGTCAGCAATTGAGGTTGTGCTGCACTATTGGGGTATCAGTAATTGAGGGTATGCTGCAATAATGGAGGGTCTTAAATTGAGGGTTTGCTGCACTATTAGAGTATCAGTAATTGCGGTTGTGCTGCACTACTGAGTGTCAGTAATTGAGGGTGTGCTGCACTATTGTAGTGCCAGTACTTGAGGATATGCGGTACTATCGGAGGGTCAGTAACTGAGGGAGTGCTGCACTATTGCAATGTCAGCAATTGAGTTTGTGCTACACTATTGGAGTGTCAGAATTGAGGGTGTGCTGCACAATTGGAGTGTCAGTAATTGAGCGTCTGCTTCAGAATTGGCATGTCAGTAATTGAGGCTGTGCTGCAATATTGTTGTGTTAGCAATTGAGGCTGTGCTGCGCTATTGGAGTGTCAGTAATTGAGGGTGTGCTGCACTATTGGAGGGTCAGTAATTGAGGGATTGCTTCAGAATTGGCCTGTCAGTAATTGAGGGTTTGCTGCACTATTGGAGTGTCAGTAATTGACCGTTTGCTGCACTATTATAGTAGCAGTATTTGAGGATATGCTGTACTATTGGAGGGTCAGTAATTGAAGGTGTGGTGCACTATTGGAGTGTCAGTAATTAAGGTTTGTGCTGCACTATTGGGGTGTCAGTAATTGAGAGTGTGCTGCACTATTGGAGTGTCTGTAATTGAGGGTGTGCTGCACTATTGGAGTGTCAGTAATTGAGGGTGTGCTGCACTATTGGAGTGTCAGTATTTGAGGCCGTGCTGTACTATTGGAGTGTCAGTAATTGAGGGTGTGCTGCATTTCTGGAGGGTCAGTAATTGAGGTTGTGCCGCAGTATTGAAGTGTCAGTCATTGAGGGTGTGCTGTACTATTAGAGTGTCAGTATTTGAGGATGTGGTGCACTATTGGAGTGTCAGTAATTGATGGCGTGTTGCATTCCTGGAGAGTCAGTAATTGAGGGTGTGCTGCACTATTGGAGTGTCAGTAATTGAGGGTGTGCTGCACTATTGGAGTGTCAGTAATTGAGGGTGTGCTGCACTATTGGAGTGTCAGTAATTGAGGGTGTGCTGCACTATTGGAGTGTCAGTAATTGAGGGTGAGCTGCACAACTGGTGTGGCAGTTTTCGAGGGCGTGCTGCACTACTGAAGGGTCAATAATTGAGGGTGTGCTGCAGTATGGGAGTGTCGGTAATTGGGGTTGTGCTGCACAATTGGAGTGTCAGTAATTGAGGGTATGCTGCAATAATGGAGGGTCTTAAATTGAGGGTTTGCTGAACTATTAGAGTATCAGTAATTGAGGGTGTGCTGCACTGAGGAGTGTCAGTAATTGAGGGTGTGCTGCACTATTGTAGTGCCAGGATTTGAGGATATGCGGTACTATTGGAGAGTCAGTAACTGAGGGAGTGCTGCACTATTTGGGTGTCAGTAATTGAGGGTGCGCTGCACTATTGGAGTGTCAGTAATTGAGGGTGTGCTGCATTATTGGTGGGTCATTAATTGTGGGTGTGCTACCATATTGGAGTGTCAGTAATTGAGGGTGTGCTGCACTATTTGAGGGTCATTAATGAGTGTGAGCTGCACTATTGGATTGTCAGTAATTGAGGGTGTGCTGCACAATTGGAGTGGCAGTTTTCGAGGGCGTGCTGCACTACTGAAGGGGTCAATAATTGAGGGTGTGCTGCAGTATGGGAGTGTCGGTAATTGAGGTTGTGCTGCACTATTGGAGTGTCAGTAATTGAGGGTACGCTGCACTGTTGGAGTGTTAGCAATTGAGGTTGTGCTGCACTATTGGAGCATCAGTAATTGAGGGTATGCTGCAATAATGGAGGGTCTTAAATTGAGGGTTTGCTGCACTATTAGAGTATCAGTAATTGCGGTTGTGCTGCACTACTGAGTGTCAGTAATTGAGGGTGTGCTGCACTATTGTAGTGCCAGTACTTGAGGATATGCGGTACTATCGGAGGGTCAGTAACTGAGGTAGTGCTGCACTATTGCAATGTCAGCAATTGAGTTTGTGCTACACTATTGGAGTGTCAGAATTGAGGGTGTGCTGCACAATTGGAGTGTCAGTAATTGAGCGTTTGCTTCAGAATTGGCATGTCAGTAATTGAGGCTGTGCTGCAATATTGTTGTGTTAGCAATTGAGGCTGTGCTGCGCTATTGGAGTGTCAGTAATTGAGGGTGTGTTGCATTATTGGAGGGTCAGTAATTGAGGGATTGCTTCAGAATTGGCCTGTCAGTAATTGAGGGTTTGCTGCACTATTGGAGTGTCAGTAATTGACCGTTTGCTGCACTATTATAGTAGCAGTATTTGAGGATATGCTGTACTATTGGAGGGTCAGTAATTGAAGGTGTGGTGCACTATTGGAGTGTCAGTAATTAAGGTTTGTGCTGCACTACTGGGGTGTCAGTAATTGAGGTTGCACTGCATTATTGGTGGGTCATTAATTGTGGGTGTGCTACCATATTGGAGTGTCAGTAATTGAGGGTGTGCTGCACTATTTGAGGGTCATTAATGAGTGTGAGCTGCACTATTCGATTGTCAGTAATTGAGGGTGTGCTGCACAATTGACGTGTCAGAAATTCAGCGTTTGCTGCACTATTGTAATGCCAGTATTTGATGATATGCGGTACTATTGGAGTGTCAGTAAATGAGGGTGTGTTGCACTGTTGGAGTGTCAGTAGTTGAGGGTGTGCTGCACTATTGGAGTGTCAGCAATTGAGGGTTTGCTTCACAATTGACGTGTCAGTAATTGAGGCTGTGCTGCAATATTGTTGTGTCAGCAATTGAGGGTGTGCTGCACTATTGGAGTGTCAGTAATTGAGGGTGTGCTGCACTATTGGAGTGTCAGTAATTGAGGGTGTGCTGCACTATTGGAGTGTCAGTAATTGAGGGTGAGCTGCACAACTGGTGTGGCAGTTTTCGAGGGCGTGCTGCACTACTGAAGGGTCAATAATTGAGGGTGTGCTGCAGTATGGGAGTGTCGGTAATTGGGGTTGTGCTGCACAATTGGAGTGTCAGTAATTGAGGGTATGCTGCAATAATGGAGGGTCTTAAATTGAGGGTTTGCTGAACTATTAGAGTATCAGTAATTGAGGGTGTGCTGCACTGAGGAGTGTCAGTAATTGAGGGTGTGCTGCACTATTGTAGTGCCAGGATTTGAGGATATGCGGTACTATTGGAGAGTCAGTAACTGAGGGAGTGCTGCACTATTTGGGTGTCAGTAATTGAGGGTGCGCTGCACTATTGGAGTGTCAGTAATTGAGGGTGTGCTGCATTATTGGTGGGTCATTAATTGTGGGTGTGCTACCATATTGGAGTGTCAGTAATTGAGGGTGTGCTGCACTATTTGAGGGTCATTAATGAGTGTGAGCTGCACTATTGGATTGTCAGTAATTGAGGGTGTGCTGCACAATTGGAGTGGCAGTTTTCGAGGGCGTGCTGCACTACTGAAGGGGTCAATAATTGAGGGTGTGCTGCAGTATGGGAGTGTCGGTAATTGAGGTTGTGCTGCACTATTGGAGTGTCAGTAATTGAGGGTACGCTGCACTGTTGGAGTGTTAGCAATTGAGGTTGTGCTGCACTATTGGAGCATCAGTAATTGAGGGTATGCTGCAATAATGGAGGGTCTTAAATTGAGGGTTTGCTGCACTATTAGAGTATCAGTAATTGCGGTTGTGCTGCACTACTGAGTGTCAGTAATTGAGGGTGTGCTGCACTATTGTAGTGCCAGTACTTGAGGATATGCGGTACTATCGGAGGGTCAGTAACTGAGGTAGTGCTGCACTATTGCAATGTCAGCAATTGAGTTTGTGCTACACTATTGGAGTGTCAGAATTGAGGGTGTGCTGCACAATTGGAGTGTCAGTAATTGAGCGTTTGCTTCAGAATTGGCATGTCAGTAATTGAGGCTGTGCTGCAATATTGTTGTGTTAGCAATTGAGGCTGTGCTGCGCTATTGGAGTGTCAGTAATTGAGGGTGTGTTGCATTATTGGAGGGTCAGTAATTGAGGGATTGCTTCAGAATTGGCCTGTCAGTAATTGAGGGTTTGCTGCACTATTGGAGTGTCAGTAATTGACCGTTTGCTGCACTATTATAGTAGCAGTATTTGAGGATATGCTGTACTATTGGAGGGTCAGTAATTGAAGGTGTGGTGCACTATTGGAGTGTCAGTAATTAAGGTTTGTGCTGCACTACTGGGGTGTCAGTAATTGAGGTTGCACTGCATTATTGGTGGGTCATTAATTGTGGGTGTGCTACCATATTGGAGTGTCAGTAATTGAGGGTGTGCTGCACTATTTGAGGGTCATTAATGAGTGTGAGCTGCACTATTCGATTGTCAGTAATTGAGGGTGTGCTGCACAATTGACGTGTCAGAAATTCAGCGTTTGCTGCACTATTGTAATGCCAGTATTTGATGATATGCGGTACTATTGGAGTGTCAGTAAATGAGGGTGTGTTGCACTGTTGGAGTGTCAGTAGTTGAGGGTGTGCTGCACTATTGGAGTGTCAGCAATTGAGGGTTTGCTTCACAATTGACGTGTCAGTAATTGAGGCTGTGCTGCAATATTGTTGTGTCAGCAATTGAGGCTGTGCTGCAATATTGGACTGTCAGTAATTGAGGGTGTGCTGCACTATTGGAGTGTCAGTAATTGAGGGTGCGCTGCACTATTGGAGGGTCAGTAATTGAGGGTTTGCTTCAGAATTGGCCTGTCAGTAATTGAGGGTTTGCTGCACTATTGGAGTGTCAGTAATTGACCGTTTGCTGCACTATTGTAGTAGCAGTATTTGAGGATATGCTGTACTATTTGAGGGTCAGTAATTGAAGGTGTGCTGCACTATTGGAGGGTTAGTAATTGAGTGTGTGCTGCATTATTAGAGTGTCAGTGATTGAGGGTGTGCTGCACTATTGGAGTGTCAGTAATTGAGGGTGTGTTGCACTATTGGAGTGTCAGTGATTGAGGGTGTGCTGCACTATTGGAGTGTCAGTAATTGAGGGTGAGTTGCACTATTGGAGTGTCAGTAATTGAGGGTGTGCTGCACTGTTGGGGTGTCAGTAATTGAGGGTGTGCTGAACTATTGGAGTGTCAGTAATGAGGCTGTGCTGCACTATTGGAGTGTCAGGATTTGAGGTTGCACTGCGATATTGGAGGGTCAGTAATTGTGGGTGTGCTGCCATATTGGAGTGTCAGTAATTGAGTGTCTGCTGCACTATTGGAGTGTCAGTAATTGAGGGTTTGCTTCAGAATTGGCGTGTCAGTAATTGAGGCTGTGCTGCAATATTGTTGTGTCAGCAATTGAGGCTATGCTGCGCTTTTGGAGTGTCAGTAATTTAGGGTGTGCTGCGCATTTGGAGTGTCAGTAATTCAGGGTGCGCTGCACTATTGGAGTGTCTGTAATTGAGGTTGCACTGCACTATTGGAGGGTCAGTAATTGTGGATGTGCTGCCATATTGGAGTGTCAGTAACTGAGGGTTTGTTGCGCTATTCTGGTATCAGTAACTGAGGCTGTGCTGCAGTATTCGAATGTCGGTAATTGAGTGTGCGCTGTGTTATTGGAGTGTCAATAATTGAGGGTGTGCTGCACTATTGGAGTGTCAATAATTGAGGGTGTGCTGCACTATTGGAGTATCAGTAAATGAGGGTGCGCTGCACTATTGGAGGATCAGTAATTGATGGTGTGCTGCAGTATTGGGGTATCAGTTATTGAGGGTGCACTGCGCTATTGGAGGGTCAGTAATTGTGGGTGTGCTGCAATATTGGAGTGTCAGTAACTGAGGGTTTGTTGCGCTGTTGTGGTGTCAGTAACTGAGGCTGTGCTGCATTATTCGAGTGTCGGTAATTGAGGGTGTGCTATACTATTGCATTATCAGTAATTGAGGGTTTGCTTCAGAATTGGCGTGTCAGTAATTGAGTTTGCACTAGACTATTTGAGTGTCAGTCATTCAGAGTGTGTTGCACTATTGGAATGTCAGTAACTGAGGCTGTGCTGCATTATTGGTGTGTCAATAATTGAGGATATGCTGCACTATTGGAGTGTCAGTAATTGTGCTGCACTATTGGAGTGTCAGTAATTGAAGGTGTTCTGCACTATTGGGGAGTCAGTAAATGAGAGTGTGCTGCACTATTGGAGGGTCAGTAACTGAGGTTGTGCTGCACCATTGAGTGTCGGTAATTGAGGGTGTGCTGCACTATTTGAGTGTCAGTAATTGAGTGTATGCTGCACTATTGGAGTGTCAGTAATTGAGGGTTTGCTGTACTATTGGAGTGTCAGTAATTGAATGTGTGCTGTAATATTGGAGTGTCAGTAATTGAGGGTTTGCTGTACTATTGGAGTGTCAGTAATTGAGGGTGTGCTGAACTATTGGAGTGTCAGTAATTGAGGGTTTGCTGTACTATTGGAGTGTCAGTAATTGAGGGTTTGCTGTACTATTGCAGTGTCAGTAATTGAGGGTGTGCTGAACTATTCGAGTGTCAGTAATTGAGAGTGTGCTGCACTATTGCAGTGTCAGCAATTGTGGGTATGCCGCACTATTGGAGTGTCAGCAATTGAGGGTGTGCTGCACTATTGGAGTGTCAGTAATTGAGGGTGTGCTGCACTATTGGCATGTCAGTAATTCAGGGTGTGCTGCACTATTTGAGTGTCAGTAATTGAGGGTGTGCTGCATCATTGGAGTATCAGTAATTGAGGATGTGCTGCAATATTGGAGAGTCATTAGTTGAGGGTGAGCTGCAGTATTTGATGGTCAGTAATAAAGATTGTTCTACACTATATGAGTGTCAGAATTGAGGCTGTGCTGCACAACTGAAGTTTCAGAAATTGACCGTTTGCTGCACTATTATAGTGCCAGTATTTAAGGATATGCTGTACTATTGGAGGGTCAGTAATTGAAGGTGTGTTGCCCTATTGGAGTGTCAGTAATTGAGGGTGTGCTGCACTATTGGAGTGTCAGTAATTGAGGGTGTGCTGCACTATTGGAGTGTCAGTAATTGAGGGTGAGCTGCACAACTGGTGTGGCAGTTTTCGAGGGCGTGCTGCACTACTGAAGGGTCAATAATTGAGGGTGTGCTGCAGTATGGGAGTGTCGGTAATTGGGGTTGTGCTGCACAATTGGAGTGTCAGTAATTGAGGGTATGCTGCAATAATGGAGGGTCTTAAATTGAGGGTTTGCTGAACTATTAGAGTATCAGTAATTGAGGGTGTGCTGCACTGAGGAGTGTCAGTAATTGAGGGTGTGCTGCACTATTGTAGTGCCAGGATTTGAGGATATGCGGTACTATTGGAGAGTCAGTAACTGAGGGAGTGCTGCACTATTTGGGTGTCAGTAATTGAGGGTGCGCTGCACTATTGGAGTGTCAGTAATTGAGGGTGTGCTGCATTATTGGTGGGTCATTAATTGTGGGTGTGCTACCATATTGGAGTGTCAGTAATTGAGGGTGTGCTGCACTATTTGAGGGTCATTAATGAGTGTGAGCTGCACTATTGGATTGTCAGTAATTGAGGGTGTGCTGCACAATTGGAGTGGCAGTTTTCGAGGGCGTGCTGCACTACTGAAGGGGTCAATAATTGAGGGTGTGCTGCAGTATGGGAGTGTCGGTAATTGAGGTTGTGCTGCACTATTGGAGTGTCAGTAATTGAGGGTACGCTGCACTGTTGGAGTGTTAGCAATTGAGGTTGTGCTGCACTATTGGAGCATCAGTAATTGAGGGTATGCTGCAATAATGGAGGGTCTTAAATTGAGGGTTTGCTGCACTATTAGAGTATCAGTAATTGCGGTTGTGCTGCACTACTGAGTGTCAGTAATTGAGGGTGTGCTGCACTATTGTAGTGCCAGTACTTGAGGATATGCGGTACTATCGGAGGGTCAGTAACTGAGGTAGTGCTGCACTATTGCAATGTCAGCAATTGAGTTTGTGCTACACTATTGGAGTGTCAGAATTGAGGGTGTGCTGCACAATTGGAGTGTCAGTAATTGAGCGTTTGCTTCAGAATTGGCATGTCTGTAATTGAGGCTGTGCTGCAATATTGTTGTGTTAGCAATTGAGGCTGTGCTGCGCTATTGGAGTGTCAGTAATTGAGGGTGTGTTGCATTATTGGAGGGTCAGTAATTGAGGGATTGCTTCAGAATTGGCCTGTCAGTAATTGAGGGTTTGCTGCACTATTGGAGTGTCAGTAATTGACCGTTTGCTGCACTATTATAGTAGCAGTATTTGAGGATATGCTGTACTATTGGAGGGTCAGTAATTGAAGGTGTGGTGCACTATTGGAGTGTCAGTAATTAAGGTTTGTGCTGCACTACTGGGGTGTCAGTAATTGAGGTTGCACTGCATTATTGGTGGGTCATTAATTGTGGGTGTGCTACCATATTGGAGTGTCAGTAATTGAGGGTGTGCTGCACTATTTGAGGGTCATTAATGAGTGTGAGCTGCACTATTCGATTGTCAGTAATTGAGGGTGTGCTGCACAATTGACGTGTCAGAAATTCAGCGTTTGCTGCACTATTGTAATGCCAGTATTTGATGATATGCGGTACTATTGGAGTGTCAGTAAATGAGGGTGTGTTGCACTGTTGGAGTGTCAGTAGTTGAGGGTGTGCTGCACTATTGGAGTGTCAGCAATTGAGGGTTTGCTTCACAATTGACGTGTCAGTAATTGAGGCTGTGCTGCAATATTGTTGTGTCAGCAATTGAGGCTGTGCTGCAATATTGGACTGTCAGTAATTGAGGGTGTGCTGCACTATTGGAGTGTCAGTAATTGAGGGTGCGCTGCACTATTGGAGGGTCAGTAATTGAGGGTTTGCTTCAGAATTGGCCTGTCAGTAATTGAGGGTTTGCTGCACTATTGGAGTGTCAGTAATTGACCGTTTGCTGCACTATTGTAGTAGCAGTATTTGAGGATATGCTGTACTATTTGAGGGTCAGTAATTGAAGGTGTGCTGCACTATTGGAGGGTTAGTAATTGAGTGTGTGCTGCATTATTAGAGTGTCAGTGATTGAGGGTGTGCTGCACTATTGGAGTGTCAGTAATTGAGGGTGTGTTGCACTATTGGAGTGTCAGTGATTGAGGGTGTGCTGCACTATTGGAGTGTCAGTAATTGAGGGTGAGTTGCACTATTGGAGTGTCAGTAATTGAGGGTGTGCTGCACTGTTGGGGTGTCAGTAATTGAGGGTGTGCTGAACTATTGGAGTGTCAGTAATGAGGCTGTGCTGCACTATTGGAGTGTCAGGATTTGAGGTTGCACTGCGATATTGGAGGGTCAGTAATTGTGGGTGTGCTGCCATATTGGAGTGTCAGTAATTGAGTGTCTGCTGCACTATTGGAGTGTCAGTAATTGAGGGTTTGCTTCAGAATTGGCGTGTCAGTAATTGAGGCTGTGCTGCAATATTGTTGTGTCAGCAATTGAGGCTATGCTGCGCTTTTGGAGTGTCAGTAATTTAGGGTGTGCTGCGCATTTGGAGTGTCAGTAATTCAGGGTGCGCTGCACTATTGGAGTGTCTGTAATTGAGGTTGCACTGCACTATTGGAGGGTCAGTAATTGTGGATGTGCTGCCATATTGGAGTGTCAGTAACTGAGGGTTTGTTGCGCTATTCTGGTATCAGTAACTGAGGCTGTGCTGCAGTATTCGAATGTCGGTAATTGAGTGTGCGCTGTGTTATTGGAGTGTCAATAATTGAGGGTGTGCTGCACTATTGGAGTGTCAATAATTGAGGGTGTGCTGCACTATTGGAGTATCAGTAAATGAGGGTGCGCTGCACTATTGGAGGATCAGTAATTGATGGTGTGCTGCAGTATTGGGGTATCAGTTATTGAGGGTGCACTGCGCTATTGGAGGGTCAGTAATTGTGGGTGTGCTGCAATATTGGAGTGTCAGTAACTGAGGGTTTGTTGCGCTGTTGTGGTGTCAGTAACTGAGGCTGTGCTGCATTATTCGAGTGTCGGTAATTGAGGGTGTGCTATACTATTGCATTATCAGTAATTGAGGGTTTGCTTCAGAATTGGCGTGTCAGTAATTGAGTTTGCACTAGACTATTTGAGTGTCAGTCATTCAGAGTGTGTTGCACTATTGGAATGTCAGTAACTGAGGCTGTGCTGCATTATTGGTGTGTCAATAATTGAGGATATGCTGCACTATTGGAGTGTCAGTAATTGTGCTGCACTATTGGAGTGTCAGTAATTGAAGGTGTTCTGCACTATTGGGGAGTCAGTAAATGAGAGTGTGCTGCACTATTGGAGGGTCAGTAACTGAGGTTGTGCTGCACCATTGAGTGTCGGTAATTGAGGGTGTGCTGCACTATTTGAGTGTCAGTAATTGAGTGTATGCTGCACTATTGGAGTGTCAGTAATTGAGGGTTTGCTGTACTATTGGAGTGTCAGTAATTGAATGTGTGCTGTAATATTGGAGTGTCAGTAATTGAGGGTTTGCTGTACTATTGGAGTGTCAGTAATTGAGGGTGTGCTGAACTATTGGAGTGTCAGTAATTGAGGGTTTGCTGTACTATTGGAGTGTCAGTAATTGAGGGTTTGCTGTACTATTGCAGTGTCAGTAATTGAGGGTGTGCTGAACTATTCGAGTGTCAGTAATTGAGAGTGGGCTGCACTATTGCAGTGTCAGCAATTGTGGGTATGCCGCACTATTGGAGTGTCAGCAATTGAGGGTGTGCTGCACTATTGGAGTGTCAGTAATTGAGGGTGTGCTGCACTATTGGCATGTCAGTAATTCAGGGTGTGCTGCACTATTTGAGTGTCAGTAATTGAGGGTGTGCTGCATCATTGGAGTATCAGTAATTGAGGATGTGCTGCAATATTGGAGAGTCATTAGTTGAGGGTGAGCTGCAGTATTTGATGGTCAGTAATAAAGATTGTTCTACACTATATGAGTGTCAGAATTGAGGCTGTGCTGCACAACTGAAGTTTCAGAAATTGACCGTTTGCTGCACTATTATAGTGCCAGTATTTAAGGATATGCTGTACTATTGGAGGGTCAGTAATTGAAGGTGTGTTGCCCTATTGGAGTGTCAGTAATTGAGGGTGTGCGGCACTATTGGAGTGTCAGTAATTGAGGGTGTGGTGCACTATTAGTGTCAGTAATTGATGGTGTGCTGCACTATTGGAGTGCCAGTAATTGAGGGAGTGCTGCACTATTGGAATGTCAGTAATTGAGGGTGTGCTGCACTATTGGAGTGTCAGTAATTGAGGGTGTGCTGCACTATTGGAGTGTCAGTAATTGAGGGTGTGCTGCACTATTGGAGTGTCAGTAATTGAGGATGTGCTGCACTATTGGAGTGTCAGAAATTGATGGTGTGCTGCATTACTGGAGAGTCAGTAATTGAGGGTGAGCTGCACTATTGGAGGGTCAGTAATTGAGGGTGTGCTGCACTATTGGAGGTCAGTAATTGACGGTGTACTGCACTATTGGAGTCTCAGTAATTGAGGGTGTGCTGCACTATTGGAGTGTCGGTAATTGAGGGTTTGCTTCAGAATTGGCCTGTCAGTAATTGAGGGTTTGCAGCACTATTGGAGTGTCATTAATTGAGCATGTGCTGAACTATTGGAGGGTCATTAATTGAGGGTTTACTTCAGATTTGGCCTGTTAGTAATTGAGGGTGTGCTGCACTATTGGGGGGTCAGTAATTGAGGGTTTGCTTCAGAATTGGCCTGTCATTAATTGAGGGTTTGCTGCACTATTGGAGTGTCAGAATTGAGAGTGTGCTGCACCATTGGAGGGTCAGTAATTGAGGGTGTGCTGCACTATTGGAGTGTCAGTAATTGAAGGTGTGCTGAACTATTCGAGTGTCAGTAATTGAGGGTGTGCTGCACTATTGGAGTCTCAGTAATTGAGGGTGTGCTGCACTGTTGGAGGGTCAGTAATTGAGGGTTTGCTTCAGAATTGACGTGTCAGTAATTGAGGGTTTGCTGTACTATTGGTGTGTCAGTAATTGAGGCTGTGCTGTGCTATTGGAGTGTCAGTAATTGTGGGTGCGCTGCACTATTGGAGTGTCAGAAATTGAGGGTTTGCTTCAGAATTGGCGTGTCAGTAATTGAGGCTATGCTGCAATATTGTTGTGTCAGCAATTGAAGCTGTGCAGCGCTATTGGAGTGTCAGTAATTGAGGGTGTGCTGCACTATTGGAGGGTAATTGAGATTTTGCTTCAGAATTGGCCTGTCAGTAATTGAGGGTTTGCTGCACTATTGGAGTGTCAGTAATTGACCGTTTGCTGCACTAATATAGTAGCAGTATTTGAGGATATGCTGTACTATTGGAGGGTCAGTAATTGAAGGTGTGCTGCACTATTTGAGTGTCAGAATTGAGAGTGTGCTGCACTATTGGAGTGTCAGTAATTGACCGTTTGCTGCACTAATATAGTAGCAGTATATGAGGATATGCTGTACTATTGGAGGGTCAGTAATTGAGGGTGTGCTACACTATTGGAGTGTCAGAGTTGAGGGTGTGCTGCACTATTGGTTTGTCAGTAATTGAGGGTGTGCTGCACTATTGGAGTGTCAGTAATTGACCGTTTGCTGCACTATTATAGTAGCAGTATTTGAGGATATGCTGTACTATTGGAGGGTCAGTAATTGAAGGTGTGGTGCACTATTGGAGTGTCAGTAATTAAGGTTTGTGCTGCACTATTGGGGTGTCAGTCATTGAGGGTGTGCTGCAGTATTGGAGTGTCAGTATTTGAGGATGTGGTGCACTATTGGAGTGTCAGTAATTGATGGTGTGTTGCATTACTGGAGAGACAGTAATTGAGGGTGAGCTGCACTATTTGAGTGTCAGTAATTGAGGGTGTGCTGCACTATTGGAGTGTCAGTAATTGAGGGTGTGCTGCACTATTGGAGTGTCAGTAATTGAGGGTGAGCTGCACTATTGGAGTGTCAGTAATTGAGGGTGTGCTGCAGTATTGGAGTGTCAGTATTTGAGGATGTGGTGCACTATTGAAGTGTCAGTAATTGATGGTGTTCTGCATTACTGGAGAGTCAGCTATTCAGAGTGAGCTGCACTATTGGAGTGTCAGTAATTGAGTGTGTGCTGCATTACTGGAGTGTCAGTAATTGAGGGTTAGCCGCACAATTGGAGTGTCAGTTTTCGAGGGTGTGCTGCACTACTGAGTGTCAGTAATTGAGGGTGTGCTGCAGTATGGGAGTGTCGGTAATTGGGGTTGTGCTGCACTATTGGAGTGTCAGTAATTGAGGGTATGCTGCAATAATGGAGAGTCTTAAATTGAGGGTTTGCTGCACTATTAGAGTATCTGTAATTGAGGGTGTGCTGCACTACTGAGTGTCAGTAATTGCGGGTGTGCTTCACTATTGTAGTGCCAGTATTTGAGGATATGCGGTACTATCGGAGGGTCAGTAACTGAGGGTGTGTTGCACTATTGAAGTTTCAGAAATTGACCGTTTGCTGCACTATTTTCGTGCCAGTATTTGAGGATATGGTGTACTATTGGAGCGTCAGGAATTGAGGGGGTGTTGCACTATTGGAGGGTCAGTAAAGGAGGATGTGCTGCACTATTGGGGTATCAGTAATTGAGGGTGTGCTGCATTACTGTAGTGTCAGTAATTGAGGGCGAGCTGCACTTTTGGAGTGTCGAGTAATTGAGGCTGTGCTGCATTACTGGAGTGTCAGTAAGAGGGTGAGCTGCACAACTGTAGTGTTAGTTCTCGAGGGTGTGCTGCACCACTAAAGAGTCAGTAATTGAGGTTGTGCTGCAGTATTGGAGTGTCAGTAATTGAGGGTGTGCTGCACTATTTGAGAATCAGTAACTGAGGGTGTGCTGCACTATTGGAGTGTCAGTAATTGAGGGTGTGCTGCACTATTGGAGTGACAGTAATTGAGGGTGTGCTGCACTATTGGAGTGTCAGTAATTGAGGTTGTGCTGCGCTATTGGAGTGTCAGTAATTGAGGTTGTGCTGCACTATTGGACTGTTAGTAATTGAGGGTATGCTGCAGTATTGGAGAGTCTTAAATTGAGGGTTTGCTGCACGATTAGAGTATCAGTAATTGAGGGAGTGCTGCATAATTAGAATATCAGTAATTGAGGGTGTGCTGCACTATTGCAGTGTCAGCAATTGATGTGGTGCTGCACTATTGCAGTGTCAGTAATTGATGGTGTGCTGCAGTGTTGGAGTGTCAGTAATTGAGGGTGTGCTGCACTATTGGAGTGTCAGTAATTGAGGGTGTGCTGCACTATTGGAGTGTCAGTAATTGAGGGTGTGCTGCACTATTGGAGTGTCAGTAATTGAGGGTGTGCTCCACTATTGGAGTGTCAGTAATTGAGGGTGTGCTGCACTATTGGAGTGTCAGTAATTGAGGGTGTGCTGCACTATTGGAGTGTCAGTAATTGAGGGTGTGCTGCACTATTGCAGTGTCAGTAATTGAGGGTGTGCTGCGCTATTGGAGTGCCAGTAATTGAGGGCGAGTTGCACTGTTGGAGTGTCAGTAATTGAGGGTGTGCTGCACTATTGGAGAGTCAGTAATTGAGGGTGTGCTGCACTATTGGAGTGTCAGTAATTGAGGGTGTGCTGCACTATTGCAGTGTCAGTAATTGAGGGTGTGCTGCGCTATTGGAGTGCCAGTTATTGAGGGTGAGTTGCACTGTTGGAGTGTCAGTAATTGAGGGTGTGCTGCACTATTGGAGAGTCAGCAATTGAGGGTTTGCTTCACAATTGACGTGTCAGTAATTGAGGCTGTGCTGCAATATTGTTGTGTCAGCAATTGAGGCTGTGCTGCGCTATTGGAGTGTCAGTAATTGAGGGTGTGCTGCACTATTGGTGTGTCAGTAATTGAGGGTGTGCTGCACTATTGGAGGGTCAGTAATTGAGGGTTTGCTTCAGAATTGGCCTGTCAGTAATTGAGGGTTTGCTGCACTATTGGAGTGTCAGTAATTGACCATTTGCTGCACATTTTTTTGAGGAAATGTATTTGAGGAAATGCTGTTCTATTGAAGGGTCGGTAATTGAAGGTGTGCTGCACTATTGGAGTGTCAGTAATTGAGGGTGTGCTGCTCTATTGGAGTGTCAGTAATTGAGGGTGTGCTGCATTATTGGAGTGTCAGTAATTGAGGGTGTGCTGCACTATTGGTGTGTCAGTAATTGAGGGTGTGCTGCACTATTGGAGTGTCAGTAATTGAGGGTGTGCTGCATTATTGGAGTGTCAGTAATTGAGGGTGCGCTGCACTATTGGAGTGTCAGTAATTGACGGCGTGCTGCACTATTGGAGTGTCAGTAATTGCGGGTGTGCTGCACTATTGGAGTGTCAGTAATTGAGGTTGTGCTGAAGTATTGGAGTGTCAGTAATTGAGGGTGTGCTGCACTATTGGAGTGTCAGTAATTGAGGTTGTGCTGAAGTATTGGAGTGTCAGTAATTGAGGGTGTGCTGCACTATTGGAGTGTCAGTAATTGAGGGTGTGCTGCACTATTGGAGTGTCAGTAATTGAGGGTGTGCTGCACTATTGGTGTGTCAGTAATTGAGGCTGTGCTGCAATATTGTTGTGTCAGCAATTGAGGCTGTGCTGCGCTATTGGAGTGTCAGTAATTGTGGGTGTGCTGCACTATTGGTGTGTCAGTAATTGCGGGTGTGCTGCACTATTGGAGGGTCAGGATTTGAGGTTGCACTGCGATATTGGAGGGTCAGTAATTGTGGGTGTGCTGCCATATTGGAGTGTCAGTAATTGAGTGTCTGCTGCACTATTGGAGTGTCAGTAATTGAGGGTTTGCTTCAGAATTGGCGTGTCAGTAATTGAGGCTGTGCTGCAATATTGTTGTGTCAGCAATTGAGGCTATGCTGCGCTTTTGGAGTGTCAGTAATTTAGGGTGTGCTGCGCATTTGGAGTGTCAGTAATTCAGGGTGCGCTGCACTATTGGAGTGTCAGTAATTTAGGGTGCGCTGCACTTTTGGAGTGTCAGTAATTCAGCCTTTGCTGCACTATTGGAGTGTCAGTAATTGAGGGTGTGCTGCACTATTGCAGTGTCAGTAATTGAGGGTGTGCTGCGCTATTGGAGTGCCAGTAATTGAGGGCGAGTTGCACTGTTGGAGTGTCAGTAATTGAGGGTGTGCTGCACTATTGGAGAGTCAGTAATTGAGGGTGTGCTGCACTATTGGAGTGTCAGTAATTGAGGGTGTGCTGCACTATTGCAGTGTCAGTAATTGAGGGTGTGCTGCGCTATTGGAGTGCCAGTTATTGAGGGTGAGTTGCACTGTTGGAGTGTCAGTAATTGAGGGTGTGCTGCACTATTGGAGAGTCAGCAATTGAGGGTTTGCTTCACAATTGACGTGTCAGTAATTGAGGCTGTGCTGCAATATTGTTGTGTCAGCAATTGAGGCTGTGCTGCGCTATTGGAGTGTCAGTAATTGAGGGTGTGCTGCACTATTGGTGTGTCAGTAATTGAGGGTGTGCTGCACTATTGGAGGGTCAGTAATTGAGGGTTTGCTTCAGAATTGGCCTGTCAGTAATTGAGGGTTTGCTGCACTATTGGAGTGTCAGTAATTGACCATTTGCTGCACATTTTTTTGAGGAAATGTATTTGAGGAAATGCTGTTCTATTGAAGGGTCGGTAATTGAAGGTGTGCTGCACTATTGGAGTGTCAGTAATTGAGGGTGTGCTGCTCTATTGGAGTGTCAGTAATTGAGGGTGTGCTGCATTATTGGAGTGTCAGTAATTGAGGGTGTGCTGCACTATTGGTGTGTCAGTAATTGAGGGTGTGCTGCACTATTGGAGTGTCAGTAATTGAGGGTGTGCTGCATTATTGGAGTGTCAGTAATTGAGGGTGCGCTGCACTATTGGAGTGTCAGTAATTGACGGCGTGCTGCACTATTGGAGTGTCAGTAATTGCGGGTGTGCTGCACTATTGGAGTGTCAGTAATTGAGGTTGTGCTGAAGTATTGGAGTGTCAGTAATTGAGGGTGTGCTGCACTATTGGAGTGTCAGTAATTGAGGTTGTGCTGAAGTATTGGAGTGTCAGTAATTGAGGGTGTGCTGCACTATTGGAGTGTCAGTAATTGAGGGTGTGCTGCACTATTGGAGTGTCAGTAATTGAGGGTGTGCTGCACTATTGGTGTGTCAGTAATTGAGGCTGTGCTGCAATATTGTTGTGTCAGCAATTGAGGCTGTGCTGCGCTATTGGAGTGTCAGTAATTGTGGGTGTGCTGCACTATTGGTGTGTCAGTAATTGCGGGTGTGCTGCACTATTGGAGGGTCAGGATTTGAGGTTGCACTGCGATATTGGAGGGTCAGTAATTGTGGGTGTGCTGCCATATTGGAGTGTCAGTAATTGAGTGTCTGCTGCACTATTGGAGTGTCAGTAATTGAGGGTTTGCTTCAGAATTGGCGTGTCAGTAATTGAGGCTGTGCTGCAATATTGTTGTGTCAGCAATTGAGGCTATGCTGCGCTTTTGGAGTGTCAGTAATTTAGGGTGTGCTGCGCATTTGGAGTGTCAGTAATTCAGGGTGCGCTGCACTATTGGAGTGTCAGTAATTTAGGGTGCGCTGCACTTTTGGAGTGTCAGTAATTCAGCCTTTGCTGCACTATTGGAGTGTCTGTAATTGAGGTTGCACTGCACTATTGGAGGGTCAGTAATTGTGGATGTGCTGCCATATTGGAGTGTCAGTAACTGAGGGTTTGTTGCGCTATTCTGGTATCAGTAACTGAGGCTGTGCTGCAGTATTCGAATGTCGGTAATTGAGTGTGCGCTGTGTTATTGGAGTGTCAATAATTGAGGGTGTGCTGCACTATTGGAGTGTCAATAATTGAGGGTGTGCTGCACTATTGGAGTATCAGTAAATGAGGGTGCGCTGCACTATTGGAGGATCAGTAATTGATGGTGTGCTGCAGTATTGGGGTATCAGTTATTGAGGGTGCACTGCGCTATTGGAGGGTCAGTAATTGTGGGTGTGCTGCAATATTGGAGTGTCAGTAACTGAGGGTTTGTTGCGCTGTTGTGGTGTCAGTAACTGAGGCTGTGCTGCATTATTCGAGTGTCGGTAATTGAGGGTGTGCTATACTATTGCATTATCAGTAATTGAGGGTTTGCTTCAGAATTGGCGTGTCAGTAATTGAGTTTGCACTAGACTATTTGAGTGTCAGTCATTCAGAGTGTGTTGCACTATTGGAATGTCAGTAACTGAGGCTGTGCTGCATTATTGGTGTGTCAATAATTGAGGATATGCTGCACTATTGGAGTGTCAGTAATTGTGCTGCACTATTGGAGTGTCAGTAATTGAAGGTGTTCTGCACTATTGGGGAGTCAGTAAATGAGAGTGTGCTGCACTATTGGAGGGTCAGTAACTGAGGTTGTGCTGCACCATTGAGTGTCGGTAATTGAGGGTGTGCTGCACTATTTGAGTGTCAGTAATTGAGTGTATGCTGCACTATTGGAGTGTCAGTAATTGAGGGTTTGCTGTACTATTGGAGTGTCAGTAATTGAATGTGTGCTGTAATATTGGAGTGTCAGTAATTGAGGGTTTGCTGTACTATTGGAGTGTCAGTAATTGAGGGTGTGCTGAACTATTGGAGTGTCAGTAATTGAGGGTTTGCTGTACTATTGGAGTGTCAGTAATTGAGGGTTTGCTGTACTATTGCAGTGTCAGTAATTGAGGGTGTGCTGAACTATTCGAGTGTCAGTAATTGAGAGTGTGCTGCACTATTGCAGTGTCAGCAATTGTGGGTATGCCGCACTATTGGAGTGTCAGCAATTGAGGGTGTGCTGCACTATTGGAGTGTCAGTAATTGAGGGTGTGCTGCACTATTGGCATGTCAGTAATTCAGGGTGTGCTGCACTATTTGAGTGTCAGTAATTGAGGGTGTGCTGCATCATTGGAGTATCAGTAATTGAGGATGTGCTGCAATATTGGAGAGTCATTAGTTGAGGGTGAGCTGCAGTATTTGATGGTCAGTAATAAAGATTGTTCTACACTATATGAGTGTCAGAATTGAGGCTGTGCTGCACAACTGAAGTTTCAGAAATTGACCGTTTGCTGCACTATTATAGTGCCAGTATTTAAGGATATGCTGTACTATTGGAGGGTCAGTAATTGAAGGTGTGTTGCCCTATTGGAGTGTCAGTAATTGAGGGTGTGCGGCACTATTGGAGTGTCAGTAATTGAGGGTGTGGTGCACTATTAGTGTCAGTAATTGATGGTGTGCTGCACTATTGGAGTGCCAGTAATTGAGGGAGTGCTGCACTATTGGAATGTCAGTAATTGAGGGTGTGCTGCACTATTGGAGTGTCAGTAATTGAGGGTGTGCTGCACTATTGGAGTGTCAGTAATTGAGGGTGTGCTGCACTATTGGAGTGTCAGTAATTGAGGATGTGCTGCACTATTGGAGTGTCAGAAATTGATGGTGTGCTGCATTACTGGAGAGTCAGTAATTGAGGGTGAGCTGCACTATTGGAGGGTCAGTAATTGAGGGTGTGCTGCACTATTGGAGGTCAGTAATTGACGGTGTACTGCACTATTGGAGTCTCAGTAATTGAGGGTGTGCTGCACTATTGGAGTGTCGGTAATTGAGGGTTTGCTTCAGAATTGGCCTGTCAGTAATTGAGGGTTTGCAGCACTATTGGAGTGTCATTAATTGAGCATGTGCTGAACTATTGGAGGGTCATTAATTGAGGGTTTACTTCAGATTTGGCCTGTTAGTAATTGAGGGTGTGCTGCACTATTGGGGGGTCAGTAATTGAGGGTTTGCTTCAGAATTGGCCTGTCATTAATTGAGGGTTTGCTGCACTATTGGAGTGTCAGAATTGAGAGTGTGCTGCACCATTGGAGGGTCAGTAATTGAGGGTGTGCTGCACTATTGGAGTGTCAGTAATTGAAGGTGTGCTGAACTATTCGAGTGTCAGTAATTGAGGGTGTGCTGCACTATTGGAGTCTCAGTAATTGAGGGTGTGCTGCACTGTTGGAGGGTCAGTAATTGAGGGTTTGCTTCAGAATTGACGTGTCAGTAATTGAGGGTTTGCTGTACTATTGGTGTGTCAGTAATTGAGGCTGTGCTGTGCTATTGGAGTGTCAGTAATTGTGGGTGCGCTGCACTATTGGAGTGTCAGAAATTGAGGGTTTGCTTCAGAATTGGCGTGTCAGTAATTGAGGCTATGCTGCAATATTGTTGTGTCAGCAATTGAAGCTGTGCAGCGCTATTGGAGTGTCAGTAATTGAGGGTGTGCTGCACTATTGGAGGGTAATTGAGATTTTGCTTCAGAATTGGCCTGTCAGTAATTGAGGGTTTGCTGCACTATTGGAGTGTCAGTAATTGACCGTTTGCTGCACTAATATAGTAGCAGTATTTGAGGATATGCTGTACTATTGGAGGGTCAGTAATTGAAGGTGTGCTGCACTATTTGAGTGTCAGAATTGAGAGTGTGCTGCACTATTGGAGTGTCAGTAATTGACCGTTTGCTGCACTAATATAGTAGCAGTATATGAGGATATGCTGTACTATTGGAGGGTCAGTAATTGAGGGTGTGCTACACTATTGGAGTGTTGGTAATTGAGGCTGTGCTGCACTATTGGAGTGTCAGTAATTGAGGGGACGCAGCGCTATTGGAGTGTCAGTAATTGAAGGTGTTCTACACTATTGGAGTGTCAGAGTTGAGGGTGTGCTGCACTATTGGTTTGTCAGTAATTGAGGGTGTGCTGCACTATTGGAGTGTCAGTAATTGACCGTTTGCTGCACTATTATAGTAGCAGTATTTGAGGATATGCTGTACTATTGGAGGGTCAGTAATTGAAGGTGTGGTGCACTATTGGAGTGTCAGTAATTAAGGTTTGTGCTGCACTATTGGGGTGTCAGTCATTGAGGGTGTGCTGCAGTATTGGAGTGTCAGTATTTGAGGATGTGGTGCACTATTGGAGTGTCAGTAATTGATGGTGTGTTGCATTACTGGAGAGACAGTAATTGAGGGTGAGCTGCACTATTTGAGTGTCAGTAATTGAGGGTGTGCTGCACTATTGGAGTGTCAGTAATTGAGGGTGTGCTGCACTATTGGAGTGTCAGTAATTGAGGGTGAGCTGCACTATTGGAGTGTCAGTAATTGAGGGTGTGCTGCAGTATTGGAGTGTCAGTATTTGAGGATGTGGTGCACTATTGAAGTGTCAGTAATTGATGGTGTTCTGCATTACTGGAGAGTCAGCTATTCAGGGTGAGCTGCACTATTGGAGTGTCAGTAATTGAGTGTGTGCTGCATTACTGGAGTGTCAGTAATTGAGGGTTAGCCGCACAATTGGAGTGTCAGTTTTCGAGGGTGTGCTGCACTACTGAGTGTCAGTAATTGAGGGTGTGCTGCAGTATGGGAGTGTCGGTAATTGGGGTTGTGCTGCACTATTGGAGTGTCAGTAATTGAGGGTATGCTGCAATAATGGAGAGTCTTAAATTGAGGGTTTGCTGCACTATTAGAGTATCTGTAATTGAGGGTGTGCTGCACTACTGAGTGTCAGTAATTGCGGGTGTGCTTCACTATTGTAGTGCCAGTATTTGAGGATATGCGGTACTATCGGAGGGTCAGTAACTGAGGGTGTGTTGCACTATTGAAGTTTCAGAAATTGACCGTTTGCTGCACTATTTTCGTGCCAGTATTTGAGGATATGGTGTACTATTGGAGTGTCAGGAATTGAGGGGGTGTTGCACTATTGGAGGGTCAGTAAAGGAGGATGTGCTGCACTATTGGGGTATCAGTAATTGAGGGTGTGCTGCATTACTGTAGTGTCAGTAATTGAGGGCGAGCTGCACTTTTGGAGTGTCGAGTAATTGAGGCTGTGCTGCATTACTGGAGTGTCAGTAAGAGGGTGAGCTGCACAACTGTAGTGTTAGTTCTCGAGGGTGTGCTGCACCACTAAAGAGTCAGTAATTGAGGTTGTGCTGCAGTATTGGAGTGTCAGTAATTGAGGGTGTGCTGCACTATTTGAGAATCAGTAACTGAGGGTGTGCTGCACTATTGGAGTGTCAGTAATTGAGGGTGTGCTGCACTATTGGAGTGACAGTAATTGAGGGTGTGCTGCACTATTGGAGTGTCAGTAATTGAGGTTGTGCTGCGCTATTGGAGTGTCAGTAATTGAGGTTGTGCTGCACTATTGGACTGTTAGTAATTGAGGGTATGCTGCAGTATTGGAGAGTCTTAAATTGAGGGTTTGCTGCACGATTAGAGTATCAGTAATTGAGGGAGTGCTGCATAATTAGAATATCAGTAATTGAGGGTGTGCTGCACTATTGCAGTGTCAGCAATTGATGTTGTGCTGCACTATTGCAGTGTCAGTAATTGATGGTGTGCTGCAGTGTTGGAGTGTCAGTAATTGAGGGTGTGCTGCACTATTGGAGTGTCAGTAATTGAGGGTGTGCTGCACTATTGGAGTGTCAGTAATTGAGGGTGTGCTGCACTATTGGAGTGTCAGTAATTGAGGGTGTGCTCCACTATTGGAGTGTCAGTAATTGAGGGTGTGCTGCACTATTGGAGTGTCAGTAATTGAGGGTGTGCTGCACTATTGGAGTGTCAGTAATTGAGGGTGTGCTGCACTATTGCAGTGTCAGTAATTGAGGGTGTGCTGCGCTATTGGAGTGCCAGTAATTGAGGGCGAGTTGCACTGTTGGAGTGTCAGTAATTGAGGGTGTGCTGCACTATTGGAGAGTCAGTAATTGAGGGTGTGCTGCACTATTGGAGTGTCAGTAATTGAGGGTGTGCTGCACTATTGCAGTGTCAGTAATTGAGGGTGTGCTGCGCTATTGGAGTGCCAGTTATTGAGGGTGAGTTGCACTGTTGGAGTGTCAGTAATTGAGGGTGTGCTGCACTATTGGAGAGTCAGCAATTGAGGGTTTGCTTCACAATTGACGTGTCAGTAATTGAGGCTGTGCTGCAATATTGTTGTGTCAGCAATTGAGGCTGTGCTGCGCTATTGGAGTGTCAGTAATTGAGGGTGTGCTGCACTATTGGTGTGTCAGTAATTGAGGGTGTGCTGCACTATTGGAGGGTCAGTAATTGAGGGTTTGCTTCAGAATTGGCCTGTCAGTAATTGAGGGTTTGCTGCACTATTGGAGTGTCAGTAATTGACCATTTGCTGCACATTTTTTTGAGGAAATGTATTTGAGGAAATGCTGTACTATTGAAGGGTCGGTAATTGAAGGTGTGCTGCACTATTGGAGTGTCAGTAATTGAGGGTGTGCTGCACTATTGGAGTGTCAGTAATTGAGGGTGTGCTGCACTATTGGTGTGTCAGTAATTGAGGCTGTGCTGCAATATTGTTGTGTCAGCAATTGAGGCTGTGCTGCGCTATTGGAGTGTCAGTAATTGTGGGTGTGCTGCACTATTGGTGTGTCAGTAATTGCGGGTGTGCTGCACTATTGGAGGGTCAGTAATTGAGGGTTTGCTTCAGAATTGGCCTGTCAGTAATTGAGGGTTTGCTGCACTTTTGGAGTGTCAGTAATTGACCGTTTGCTGCACTATTATTGTAGCAGTATTTGAGGATTTGCTGTACTATTGGAGGGTCAGTAATTGAAGGTGTGGTGCACTATTGGAGTGTCAGTAATTAAGGTTTGTGCTGCACTATTGGGGCGTCAGTAATTGAGAGTGTGCTGCATTATTGGAGTGTCAGTAATTGAGGGTGTGCTGCACTGTTGGAGTGTCAGTAATTGAGGGTGTGCTGCACTATTGGAGTGTCAGTACTTGAGGCCGTGCTGCACTATTAGAGTGTCAGTATTTGAGGATGTGGTGCATTAATGGAGGGTCAGTAATTGAGGGTGTGGTGTACTATTGGAGGGTCAGTAATTGAGGGTGTGGTGTACTATTGGAGTGTCAGTAATTGAGGATGTGCTGTACTATTGGAATGTTAGTAATTGAGGGTGTGCTGCATTTCTGGAGGGTCAGTAATTGAGGTTGTGCCGCAGTATTGAAGTGTCAGTCATTGAGGGTGTGCTGCACTATTAGAGTGTCAGTATTTGAGGATGTGGTGCACTATTGGAGTGTCAGTAATTGATGGCGTGTTGCATTCCTGGAGAGTCAGTAATTGAGAGTGTGCTGCACTATTGGAGTGTCAGTAATTGAAGGTGTGCTGCACTATTGGAGTGTCAGTAATTGAGGGTGTGCTGCACTATTGGAGTGTCAGTAATTGAGGGTGTGCTGCATTATTGGAGTGTCAGTAATTGCGGGTGTGCTGCACTATTGGAGTGTCAGTAATTGAGGTTGTGCTACACTATTGTTTTGTCAGAATTGAGGGTGTGCTGCAGTATTGGAGTGTCAGTAATTGAGGTTGTGCTGAAGTATTGGAGTGTCAGTAATTGAGGGTGTGCTGCACTATTGGAGTGTCAGTAATTGAGGGTGTGCTGCACTATTGGAGTGTCAGTAATTGAGGGTGTGCTGCACTATTGGAGTGTCAGTAATTGAGGGTGTGCTGCACTATTGGAGTGTCAGTATTTGAGGGTGTGCTGCACTATTGGAGTGTCAGTAATTGAGGGTGTGCTGCACTATTGGAGTGTCAGTAATTGAGGGTGTGCTGCACTGTTGGAGTGTCAGTAATTGAGGGTGTGCTGCACTATTGCAGTGTCAGTAATTGAGGGTGTGCTGCGCTATTGGAGTGCCAGTAGTTGAGGGTGAGTTGCACTGTTGGAGTGTCAGTAATTGAGGGTGTGCTGCACTATTGGAGAGTCAGTAATTGAGGGTGTGCTGCACTATTGCAGTGTCAGTAATTGAGGGTGTGCTGCGCTATTGGAGTGCCAGTAATTGAAGGTGAGTTGCACTGTTGGAGTGTCAGTAATTGAGGGTGCGCTGCACTATTGGAGAGTCAGCAATTGAGGGTTTGCTTCACAATTGACGTGTCAGTAATTGAGGCTGTGCTGCAATATTGTTGTGTCAGCAATTGAGGCTGTGCTGCGCTATTGGAGTGTCAGTAATTGAGGGTGTGCTGCACTATTGGTGTGTCAGTAATTGAGGGTGTGCTGCACTATTGGAGGGTCAGTAATTGAGGGTTTGCTTCAGAATTGGCCTGTCAGTAATTGAGGGTTTGCTGCACTATTGGAGTGTCAGTAATTGACTATTTGCTGCACATTTATTTGAGGAAATGCATTTGAGGAAATGCTGTACTATTGAAGGGTCGGTAATTGAAGGTGTGCTGCACTATTGGAGTGTCAGTAATTGAGGGTGTGCTGCTCTATTGGAGTGTCAGTAATTGAGGGTGTGCTGCATTATTGGAGTGTCAGTAATTGAGGGTGTGCTGACTATTGGTGTGTCAGTAATTGAGGGTGTGTTGCACTATTGGAGTGTCAGTGATTGAGGGTGTGCTGCACTATTGGAGTGTCAGTAATTGAGGGTGAGTTGCACTATTGGAGTGTCAGTAATTGAGGGTGTGCTGCACTGTTGGAGTGTCAGTAATTGAGGGTGTGCTGAACTATTGGAGTGTCAGTAATGAGGCTGTGCTGCACTATTAGAGTGTCAGGATTTGAGGTTGCACTGCGATATTGGAGGGTCAGTAATTGTGGGTGTGCTGCCATATTGGAGTGTCAGTAATTGAGTGTCTGCTGCACTATTGGAGTGTCAGTAATTGAGGGTTTGCTTCAGAATTGGCGTGTCAGTAATTGAGGCTGTGCTGCAATATTGTTGTGTCAGCAATTGAGGCTATGCTGCGCTTTTGGAGTGTCAGTAATTTAGGGTGTGCTGCGCATTTGGAGTGTCAGTAATTCAGGGTGCGCTGCACTATTGGAGTGTCAGTAATTTAGGGTGCGCTGCACTTTTGGAGTGTCAGTAATTCAGCCTTTGCTGCACTATTGGAGTGTCTGTAATTGAGGTTGCACTGCACTATTGGAGGGTCAGTAATTGTGGATGTGCTGCCATATTGGAGTGTCAGTAACTGAGGGTTTGTTGCGCTATTCTGGTATCAGTAACTGAGGCTGTGCTGCAGTATTCGAATGTCGGTAATTGAGTGTGCGCTGTGTTATTGGAGTGTCAATAATTGAGGGTGTGCTGCACTATTGGAGTGTCAATAATTGAGGGTGTGCTGCACTATTGGAGTATCAGTAAATGAGGGTGCGCTGCACTATTGGAGGATCAGTAATTGATGGTGTGCTGCAGTATTGGGGTATCAGTTATTGAGGGTGCACTGCGCTATTGGAGGGTCAGTAATTGTGGGTGTGCTGCAATATTGGAGTGTCAGTAACTGAGGGTTTGTTGCGCTGTTGTGGTGTCAGTAACTGAGGCTGTGCTGCATTATTCGAGTGTCGGTAATTGAGGGTGTGCTATACTATTGCATTATCAGTAATTGAGGGTTTGCTTCAGAATTGGCGTGTCAGTAATTGAGTTTGCACTAGACTATTTGAGTGTCAGTCATTCAGAGTGTGTTGCACTATTGGAATGTCAGTAACTGAGGCTGTGCTGCATTATTGGTGTGTCAATAATTGAGGATATGCTGCACTATTGGAGTGTCAGTAATTGTGCTGCACTATTGGAGTGTCAGTAATTGAAGGTGTTCTGCACTATTGGGGAGTCAGTAAATGAGAGTGTGCTGCACTATTGGAGGGTCAGTAACTGAGGTTGTGCTGCACCATTGAGTGTCGGTAATTGAGGGTGTGCTGCACTATTTGAGTGTCAGTAATTGAGTGTATGCTGCACTATTGGAGTGTCAGTAATTGAGGGTTTGCTGTACTATTGGAGTGTCAGTAATTGAATGTGTGCTGTAATATTGGAGTGTCAGTAATTGAGGGTTTGCTGTACTATTGGAGTGTCAGTAATTGAGGGTGTGCTGAACTATTGGAGTGTCAGTAATTGAGGGTTTGCTGTACTATTGGAGTGTCAGTAATTGAGGGTTTGCTGTACTATTGCAGTGTCAGTAATTGAGGGTGTGCTGAACTATTCGAGTGTCAGTAATTGAGAGTGTGCTGCACTATTGCAGTGTCAGCAATTGTGGGTATGCCGCACTATTGGAGTGTCAGCAATTGAGGGTGTGCTGCACTATTGGAGTGTCAGTAATTGAGGGTGTGCTGCACTATTGGCATGTCAGTAATTCAGGGTGTGCTGCACTATTTGAGTGTCAGTAATTGAGGGTGTGCTGCATCATTGGAGTATCAGTAATTGAGGATGTGCTGCAATATTGGAGAGTCATTAGTTGAGGGTGAGCTGCAGTATTTGATGGTCAGTAATAAAGATTGTTCTACACTATATGAGTGTCAGAATTGAGGCTGTGCTGCACAACTGAAGTTTCAGAAATTGACCGTTTGCTGCACTATTATAGTGCCAGTATTTAAGGATATGCTGTACTATTGGAGGGTCAGTAATTGAAGGTGTGTTGCCCTATTGGAGTGTCAGTAATTGAGGGTGTGCGGCACTATTGGAGTGTCAGTAATTGAGGGTGTGGTGCACTATTAGTGTCAGTAATTGATGGTGTGCTGCACTATTGGAGTGCCAGTAATTGAGGGAGTGCTGCACTATTGGAATGTCAGTAATTGAGGGTGTGCTGCACTATTGGAGTGTCAGTAATTGAGGGTGTGCTGCACTATTGGAGTGTCAGTAATTGAGGGTGTGCTGCACTATTGGAGTGTCAGTAATTGAGGATGTGCTGCACTATTGGAGTGTCAGAAATTGATGGTGTGCTGCATTACTGGAGAGTCAGTAATTGAGGGTGAGCTGCACTATTGGAGGGTCAGTAATTGAGGGTGTGCTGCACTATTGGAGGTCAGTAATTGACGGTGTACTGCACTATTGGAGTCTCAGTAATTGAGGGTGTGCTGCACTATTGGAGTGTCGGTAATTGAGGGTTTGCTTCAGAATTGGCCTGTCAGTAATTGAGGGTTTGCAGCACTATTGGAGTGTCATTAATTGAGCATGTGCTGAACTATTGGAGGGTCATTAATTGAGGGTTTACTTCAGATTTGGCCTGTTAGTAATTGAGGGTGTGCTGCACTATTGGGGGGTCAGTAATTGAGGGTTTGCTTCAGAATTGGCCTGTCATTAATTGAGGGTTTGCTGCACTATTGGAGTGTCAGAATTGAGAGTGTGCTGCACCATTGGAGGGTCAGTAATTGAGGGTGTGCTGCACTATTGGAGTGTCAGTAATTGAAGGTGTGCTGAACTATTCGAGTGTCAGTAATTGAGGGTGTGCTGCACTATTGGAGTCTCAGTAATTGAGGGTGTGCTGCACTGTTGGAGGGTCAGTAATTGAGGGTTTGCTTCAGAATTGACGTGTCAGTAATTGAGGGTTTGCTGTACTATTGGTGTGTCAGTAATTGAGGCTGTGCTGTGCTATTGGAGTGTCAGTAATTGTGGGTGCGCTGCACTATTGGAGTGTCAGAAATTGAGGGTTTGCTTCAGAATTGGCGTGTCAGTAATTGAGGCTATGCTGCAATATTGTTGTGTCAGCAATTGAAGCTGTGCAGCGCTATTGGAGTGTCAGTAATTGAGGGTGTGCTGCACTATTGGAGGGTAATTGAGATTTTGCTTCAGAATTGGCCTGTCAGTAATTGAGGGTTTGCTGCACTATTGGAGTGTCAGTAATTGACCGTTTGCTGCACTAATATAGTAGCAGTATTTGAGGATATGCTGTACTATTGGAGGGTCAGTAATTGAAGGTGTGCTGCACTATTTGAGTGTCAGAATTGAGAGTGTGCTGCACTATTGGAGTGTCAGTAATTGACCGTTTGCTGCACTAATATAGTAGCAGTATATGAGGATATGCTGTACTATTGGAGGGTCAGTAATTGAGGGTGTGCTACACTATTGGAGTGTTGGTAATTGAGGCTGTGCTGCACTATTGGAGTGTCAGTAATTGAGGGGACGCAGCGCTATTGGAGTGTCAGTAATTGAAGGTGTTCTACACTATTGGAGTGTCAGAGTTGAGGGTGTGCTGCACTATTGGTTTGTCAGTAATTGAGGGTGTGCTGCACTATTGGAGTGTCAGTAATTGACCGTTTGCTGCACTATTATAGTAGCAGTATTTGAGGATATGCTGTACTATTGGAGGGTCAGTAATTGAAGGTGTGGTGCACTATTGGAGTGTCAGTAATTAAGGTTTGTGCTGCACTATTGGGGTGTCAGTCATTGAGGGTGTGCTGCAGTATTGGAGTGTCAGTATTTGAGGATGTGGTGCACTATTGGAGTGTCAGTAATTGATGGTGTGTTGCATTACTGGAGAGACAGTAATTGAGGGTGAGCTGCACTATTTGAGTGTCAGTAATTGAGGGTGTGCTGCACTATTGGAGTGTCAGTAATTGAGGGTGTGCTGCACTATTGGAGTGTCAGTAATTGAGGGTGAGCTGCACTATTGGAGTGTCAGTAATTGAGGGTGTGCTGCAGTATTGGAGTGTCAGTATTTGAGGATGTGGTGCACTATTGAAGTGTCAGTAATTGATGGTGTTCTGCATTACTGGAGAGTCAGCTATTCAGGGTGAGCTGCACTATTGGAGTGTCAGTAATTGAGTGTGTGCTGCATTACTGGAGTGTCAGTAATTGAGGGTTAGCCGCACAATTGGAGTGTCAGTTTTCGAGGGTGTGCTGCACTACTGAAGGGTCAGTAATTGAGGGTGTGCTGCAGTATGGGAGTGTCGGTAATTGGGGTTGTGCTGCACTATTGGAGTGTCAGTAATTGAGGGTATGCTGCAATAATGGAGAGTCTTAAATTGAGGGTTTGCTGCACTATTAGAGTATCTGTAATTGAGGGTGTGCTGCACTACTGAGTGTCAGTAATTGCGGGTGTGCTTCACTATTGTAGTGCCAGTATTTGAGGATATGCGGTACTATCGGAGGGTCAGTAACTGAGGGTGTGTTGCACTATTGAAGTTTCAGAAATTGACCGTTTGCTGCACTATTTTCGTGCCAGTATTTGAGGATATGGTGTACTATTGGAGCGTCAGGAATTGAGGGTTTGCTGTACTATTGGAGTGTCAGTAATTGAGGGTTTGCTGTACTATTGCAGTGTCAGTAATTGAGGGTGTGCTGAACTATTCGAGTGTCAGTAATTGAGAGTGTGCTGCACTATTGCAGTGTCAGCAATTGTGGGTATGCCGCACTATTGGAGTGTCAGCAATTGAGGGTGTGCTGCACTATTGGAGTGTCAGTAATTGAGGGTGTGCTGCACTATTGGCATGTCAGTAATTCAGGGTGTGCTGCACTATTTGAGTGTCAGTAATTGAGGGTGTGCTGCATCATTGGAGTATCAGTAATTGAGGATGTGCTGCAATATTGGAGAGTCATTAGTTGAGGGTGAGCTGCAGTATTTGATGGTCAGTAATAAAGATTGTTCTACACTATATGAGTGTCAGAATTGAGGCTGTGCTGCACAACTGAAGTTTCAGAAATTGACCGTTTGCTGCACTATTATAGTGCCAGTATTTAAGGATATGCTGTACTATTGGAGGGTCAGTAATTGAAGGTGTGTTGCCCTATTGGAGTGTCAGTAATTGAGGGTGTGCGGCACTATTGGAGTGTCAGTAATTGAGGGTGTGGTGCACTATTAGTGTCAGTAATTGATGGTGTGCTGCACTATTGGAGTGCCAGTAATTGAGGGAGTGCTGCACTATTGGAATGTCAGTAATTGAGGGTGTGCTGCACTATTGGAGTGTCAGTAATTGAGGGTGTGCTGCACTATTGGAGTGTCAGTAATTGAGGGTGTGCTGCACTATTGGAGTGTCAGTAATTGAGGATGTGCTGCACTATTGGAGTGTCAGAAATTGATGGTGTGCTGCATTACTGGAGAGTCAGTAATTGAGGGTGAGCTGCACTATTGGAGGGTCAGTAATTGAGGGTGTGCTGCACTATTGGAGGTCAGTAATTGACGGTGTACTGCACTATTGGAGTCTCAGTAATTGAGGGTGTGCTGCACTATTGGAGTGTCGGTAATTGAGGGTTTGCTTCAGAATTGGCCTGTCAGTAATTGAGGGTTTGCAGCACTATTGGAGTGTCATTAATTGAGCATGTGCTGAACTATTGGAGGGTCATTAATTGAGGGTTTACTTCAGATTTGGCCTGTTAGTAATTGAGGGTGTGCTGCACTATTGGGGGGTCAGTAATTGAGGGTTTGCTTCAGAATTGGCCTGTCATTAATTGAGGGTTTGCTGCACTATTGGAGTGTCAGAATTGAGAGTGTGCTGCACCATTGGAGGGTCAGTAATTGAGGGTGTGCTGCACTATTGGAGTGTCAGTAATTGAAGGTGTGCTGAACTATTCGAGTGTCAGTAATTGAGGGTGTGCTGCACTATTGGAGTCTCAGTAATTGAGGGTGTGCTGCACTGTTGGAGGGTCAGTAATTGAGGGTTTGCTTCAGAATTGACGTGTCAGTAATTGAGGGTTTGCTGTACTATTGGTGTGTCAGTAATTGAGGCTGTGCTGTGCTATTGGAGTGTCAGTAATTGTGGGTGCGCTGCACTATTGGAGTGTCAGAAATTGAGGGTTTGCTTCAGAATTGGCGTGTCAGTAATTGAGGCTATGCTGCAATATTGTTGTGTCAGCAATTGAAGCTGTGCAGCGCTATTGGAGTGTCAGTAATTGAGGGTGTGCTGCACTATTGGAGGGTAATTGAGATTTTGCTTCAGAATTGGCCTGTCAGTAATTGAGGGTTTGCTGCACTATTGGAGTGTCAGTAATTGACCGTTTGCTGCACTAATATAGTAGCAGTATTTGAGGATATGCTGTACTATTGGAGGGTCAGTAATTGAAGGTGTGCTGCACTATTTGAGTGTCAGAATTGAGAGTGTGCTGCACTATTGGAGTGTCAGTAATTGACCGTTTGCTGCACTAATATAGTAGCAGTATATGAGGATATGCTGTACTATTGGAGGGTCAGTAATTGAGGGTGTGCTACACTATTGGAGTGTTGGTAATTGAGGCTGTGCTGCACTATTGGAGTGTCAGTAATTGAGGGGACGCAGCGCTATTGGAGTGTCAGTAATTGAAGGTGTTCTACACTATTGGAGTGTCAGAGTTGAGGGTGTGCTGCACTATTGGTTTGTCAGTAATTGAGGGTGTGCTGCACTATTGGAGTGTCAGTAATTGACCGTTTGCTGCACTATTATAGTAGCAGTATTTGAGGATATGCTGTACTATTGGAGGGTCAGTAATTGAAGGTGTGGTGCACTATTGGAGTGTCAGTAATTAAGGTTTGTGCTGCACTATTGGGGTGTCAGTCATTGAGGGTGTGCTGCAGTATTGGAGTGTCAGTATTTGAGGATGTGGTGCACTATTGGAGTGTCAGTAATTGATGGTGTGTTGCATTACTGGAGAGACAGTAATTGAGGGTGAGCTGCACTATTTGAGTGTCAGTAATTGAGGGTGTGCTGCACTATTGGAGTGTCAGTAATTGAGGGTGTGCTGCACTATTGGAGTGTCAGTAATTGAGGGTGAGCTGCACTATTGGAGTGTCAGTAATTGAGGGTGTGCTGCAGTATTGGAGTGTCAGTATTTGAGGATGTGGTGCACTATTGAAGTGTCAGTAATTGATGGTGTTCTGCATTACTGGAGAGTCAGCTATTCAGGGTGAGCTGCACTATTGGAGTGTCAGTAATTGAGTGTGTGCTGCATTACTGGAGTGTCAGTAATTGAGGGTTAGCCGCACAATTGGAGTGTCAGTTTTCGAGGGTGTGCTGCACTACTGAAGGGTCAGTAATTGAGGGTGTGCTGCAGTATGGGAGTGTCGGTAATTGGGGTTGTGCTGCACTATTGGAGTGTCAGTAATTGAGGGTATGCTGCAATAATGGAGAGTCTTAAATTGAGGGTTTGCTGCACTATTAGAGTATCTGTAATTGAGGGTGTGCTGCACTACTGAGTGTCAGTAATTGCGGGTGTGCTTCACTATTGTAGTGCCAGTATTTGAGGATATGCGGTACTATCGGAGGGTCAGTAACTGAGGGTGTGTTGCACTATTGAAGTTTCAGAAATTGACCGTTTGCTGCACTATTTTCGTGCCAGTATTTGAGGATATGGTGTACTATTGGAGCGTCAGGAATTGAGGGGGTGTTGCACTATTGGAGGGTCAGTAAAGGAGGATGTGCTGCACTATTGGGGTATCAGTAATTGAGGGTGTGCTGCATTACTGTAGTGTCAGTAATTGAGGGCGAGCTGCACTTTTGGAGTGTCGAGTAATTGAGGCTGTGCTGCATTACTGGAGTGTCAGTAAGAGGGTGAGCTGCACAACTGTAGTGTTAGTTCTCGAGGGTGTGCTGCACCACTAAAGAGTCAGTAATTGAGGTTGTGCTGCAGTATTGGAGTGTCAGTAATTGAGGGTGTGCTGCACTATTTGAGAATCAGTAACTGAGGGTGTGCTGCACTATTGGAGTGTCAGTAATTGAGGGTGTGCTGCACTATTGGAGTGACAGTAATTGAGGGTGTGCTGCACTATTGGAGTGTCAGTAATTGAGGTTGTGCTGCGCTATTGGAGTGTCAGTAATTGAGGTTGTGCTGCACTATTGGACTGTTAGTAATTGAGGGTATGCTGCAGTATTGGAGAGTCTTAAATTGAGGGTTTGCTGCACGATTAGAGTATCAGTAATTGAGGGAGTGCTGCATAATTAGAATATCAGTAATTGAGGGTGTGCTGCACTATTGCAGTGTCAGCAATTGATGTTGTGCTGCACTATTGCAGTGTCAGTAATTGATGGTGTGCTGCAGTGTTGGAGTGTCAGTAATTGAGGGTGTGCTGCACTATTGGAGTGTCAGTAATTGAGGGTGTGCTGCACTATTGGAGTGTCAGTAATTGAGGGTGTGCTGCACTATTGGAGTGTCAGTAATTGAGGGTGTGCTCCACTATTGGAGTGTCAGTAATTGAGGGTGTGCTGCACTATTGGAGTGTCAGTAATTGAGAGTGTGCTGCACTATTGGAGTGTCAGTAATTGAGGGTGTGCTGCACTATTGCAGTGTCAGTAATTGAGGGTGTGCTGCGCTATTGGAGTGCCAGTAATTGAGGGCGAGTTGCACTGTTGGAGTGTCAGTAATTGAGGGTGTGCTGCACTATTGGTGAGTCAGTAATTGAGGGTGTGCTGCACTATTGGAGTGTCAGTAATTGAGGGTGTGCTGCACTATTGCAGTGTCAGTAATTGAGGGTGTGCTGCGCTATTGGAGTGCCAGTTATTGAGGGTGAGTTGCACTGTTGGAGTGTCAGTAATTGAGGGTGTGCTGCACTATTGGAGAGTCAGCAATTGAGGGTTTGCTTCACAATTGACGTGTCAGTAATTGAGGCTGTGCTGCAATATTGTTGTGTCAGCAATTGAGGCTGTGCTGCGCTATTGGAGTGTCAGTAATTGAGGGTGTGCTGCACTATTGGTGTGTCAGTAATTGAGGGTGTGCTGCACTATTGGAGGGTCAGTAATTGAGGGTTTGCTTCAGAATTGGCCTGTCAGTAATTGAGGGTTTGCTGCACTATTGGAGTGTCAGTAATTGACCATTTGCTGCACATTTTTTTGAGGAAATGTATTTGAGGAAATGCTGTACTATTGAAGGGTCGGTAATTGAAGGTGTGCTGCACTATTGGAGTGTCAGTAATTGAGGGTGTGCTGCTCTATTGGAGTGTCAGTAATTGAGGGTGTGCTGCATTATTGGAGTGTCAGTAATTGAGGGTGTGCTGCACTATTGGTGTGTCAGTAATTGAGGGTGTGCTGCACTATTGGAGTGTCAGTAATTGAGGGTGTGCTGCATTATTGGAGTGTCAGTAATTGAGGGTGCGCTGCACTATTGGAGTGTCAGTAATTGAGGGTGTGCTGCTCTATTGGAGTGTCAGTAATTGAGGGTGTGCTGCATTATTGGAGTGTCAGTAATTGAGGGTGTGCTGACTATTGGTGTGTCAGTAATTGAGGGTGTGTTGCACTATTGGAGTGTCAGTGATTGAGGGTGTGCTGCACTATTAGAGTGTCAGTAATTGAGGGTGAGTTGCACTATTGGAGTGTCAGTAATTGAGGGTGTGCTGCACTGTTGGAGTGTCAGTAATTGAGGGTGTGCTGAACTATTGGAGTGTCAGTAATGAGGCTGTGCTGCACTATTGGAGTGTCAGGATTTGAGGTTGCACTGCGATATTGGAGGGTCAGTAATTGTGGGTGTGCTGCCATATTGGAGTGTCAGTAATTGAGTGTCTGCTGCACTATTGGAGTGTCAGTAATTGAGGGTTTGCTTCAGAATTGGCGTGTCAGTAATTGAGGCTGTGCTGCAATATTGTTGTGTCAGCAATTGAGGCTATGCTGCGCTTTTGGAGTGTCAGTAATTTAGGGTGTGCTGCGCATTTGGAGTGTCAGTAATTCAGGGTGCGCTGCACTATTGGAGTGTCAGTAATTTAGGGTGCGCTGCACTTTTGGAGTGTCAGTAATTCAGCCTTTGCTGCACTATTGGAGTGTCTGTAATTGAGGTTGCACTGCACTATTGGAGGGTCAGTAATTGTGGATGTGCTGCCATATTGGAGTGTCAGTAACTGAGGGTTTGTTGCGCTATTCTGGTATCAGTAACTGAGGCTGTGCTGCAGTATTCGAATGTCGGTAATTGAGTGTGCGCTGTGTTATTGGAGTGTCAATAATTGAGGGTGTGCTGCACTATTGGAGTGTCAATAATTGAGGGTGTGCTGCACTATTGGAGTATCAGTAAATGAGGGTGCGCTGCACTATTGGAGGATCAGTAATTGATGGTGTGCTGCAGTATTGGGGTATCAGTTATTGAGGGTGCACTGCGCTATTGGAGGGTCAGTAATTGTGGGTGTGCTGCAATATTGGAGTGTCAGTAACTGAGGGTTTGTTGCGCTGTTGTGGTGTCAGTAACTGAGGCTGTGCTGCATTATTCGAGTGTCGGTAATTGAGGGTGTGCTATACTATTGCATTATCAGTAATTGAGGGTTTGCTTCAGAATTGGCGTGTCAGTAATTGAGTTTGCACTAGACTATTTGAGTGTCAGTCATTCAGAGTGTGTTGCACTATTGGAATGTCAGTAACTGAGGCTGTGCTGCATTATTGGTGTGTCAATAATTGAGGATATGCTGCACTATTGGAGTGTCAGTAATTGTGCTGCACTATTGGAGTGTCAGTAATTGAAGGTGTTCTGCACTATTGGGGAGTCAGTAAATGAGAGTGTGCTGCACTATTGGAGGGTCAGTAACTGAGGTTGTGCTGCACCATTGAGTGTCGGTAATTGAGGGTGTGCTGCACTATTTGAGTGTCAGTAATTGAGTGTATGCTGCACTATTGGAGTGTCAGTAATTGAGGGTTTGCTGTACTATTGGAGTGTCAGTAATTGAATGTGTGCTGTAATATTGGAGTGTCAGTAATTGAGGGTTTGCTGTACTATTGGAGTGTCAGTAATTGAGGGTGTGCTGAACTATTGGAGTGTCAGTAATTGAGGGTTTGCTGTACTATTGGAGTGTCAGTAATTGAGGGTTTGCTGTACTATTGCAGTGTCAGTAATTGAGGGTGTGCTGAACTATTCGAGTGTCAGTAATTGAGAGTGTGCTGCACTATTGCAGTGTCAGCAATTGTGGGTATGCCGCACTATTGGAGTGTCAGCAATTGAGGGTGTGCTGCACTATTGGAGTGTCAGTAATTGAGGGTGTGCTGCACTATTGGCATGTCAGTAATTCAGGGTGTGCTGCACTATTTGAGTGTCAGTAATTGAGGGTGTGCTGCATCATTGGAGTATCAGTAATTGAGGATGTGCTGCAATATTGGAGAGTCATTAGTTGAGGGTGAGCTGCAGTATTTGATGGTCAGTAATAAAGATTGTTCTACACTATATGAGTGTCAGAATTGAGGCTGTGCTGCACAACTGAAGTTTCAGAAATTGACCGTTTGCTGCACTATTATAGTGCCAGTATTTAAGGATATGCTGTACTATTGGAGGGTCAGTAATTGAAGGTGTGTTGCCCTATTGGAGTGTCAGTAATTGAGGGTGTGCGGCACTATTGGAGTGTCAGTAATTGAGGGTGTGGTGCACTATTAGTGTCAGTAATTGATGGTGTGCTGCACTATTGGAGTGCCAGTAATTGAGGGAGTGCTGCACTATTGGAATGTCAGTAATTGAGGGTGTGCTGCACTATTGGAGTGTCAGTAATTGAGGGTGTGCTGCACTATTGGAGTGTCAGTAATTGAGGGTGTGCTGCACTATTGGAGTGTCAGTAATTGAGGATGTGCTGCACTATTGGAGTGTCAGAAATTGATGGTGTGCTGCATTACTGGAGAGTCAGTAATTGAGGGTGAGCTGCACTATTGGAGGGTCAGTAATTGAGGGTGTGCTGCACTATTGGAGGTCAGTAATTGACGGTGTACTGCACTATTGGAGTCTCAGTAATTGAGGGTGTGCTGCACTATTGGAGTGTCGGTAATTGAGGGTTTGCTTCAGAATTGGCCTGTCAGTAATTGAGGGTTTGCAGCACTATTGGAGTGTCATTAATTGAGCATGTGCTGAACTATTGGAGGGTCATTAATTGAGGGTTTACTTCAGATTTGGCCTGTTAGTAATTGAGGGTGTGCTGCACTATTGGGGGGTCAGTAATTGAGGGTTTGCTTCAGAATTGGCCTGTCATTAATTGAGGGTTTGCTGCACTATTGGAGTGTCAGAATTGAGAGTGTGCTGCACCATTGGAGGGTCAGTAATTGAGGGTGTGCTGCACTATTGGAGTGTCAGTAATTGAAGGTGTGCTGAACTATTCGAGTGTCAGTAATTGAGGGTGTGCTGCACTATTGGAGTCTCAGTAATTGAGGGTGTGCTGCACTGTTGGAGGGTCAGTAATTGAGGGTTTGCTTCAGAATTGACGTGTCAGTAATTGAGGGTTTGCTGTACTATTGGTGTGTCAGTAATTGAGGCTGTGCTGTGCTATTGGAGTGTCAGTAATTGTGGGTGCGCTGCACTATTGGAGTGTCAGAAATTGAGGGTTTGCTTCAGAATTGGCGTGTCAGTAATTGAGGCTATGCTGCAATATTGTTGTGTCAGCAATTGAAGCTGTGCAGCGCTATTGGAGTGTCAGTAATTGAGGGTGTGCTGCACTATTGGAGTGTCAGTAATTGAGGGTGTGCTGCACTATTGGAGGGTAATTGAGATTTTGCTTCAGAATTGGCCTGTCAGTAATTGAGGGTTTGCTGCACTATTGGAGTGTCAGTAATTGACCGTTTGCTGCACTAATATAGTAGTAGTATTTGAGGATATGCTGTACTATTGGAGGGTCAGTAATTGAAGGTGTGCTGCACTATTTGAGTGTCAGAATTGAGAGTGTGCTGCACTATTGGAGTGTCAGTAATTGACCGTTTGCTGCACTAATATAGTAGCAGTATATGAGGATATGCTGTACTATTGGAGGGTCAGTAATTGAGGGTGTGCTACACTATTGGAGTGTTGGTAATTGAGGCTGTGCTGCACTATTGGAGTGTCAGTAATTGAGGGGACGCAGCGCTATTGGAGTGTCAGTAATTGAAGGTGTTCTACACTATTGGAGTGTCAGAGTTGAGGGTGTGCTGCACTATTGGTTTGTCAGTAATTGAGGGTGTGCTGCACTATTGGAGTGTCAGTAATTGACCGTTTGCTGCACTATTATAGTAGCAGTATTTGAGGATATGCTGTACTATTGGAGGGTCAGTAATTGAAGGTGTGGTGCACTATTGGAGTGTCAGTAATTAAGGTTTGTGCTGCACTATTGGGGTGTCAGTCATTGAGGGTGTGCTGCAGTATTGGAGTGTCAGTATTTGAGGATGTGGTGCACTATTGGAGTGTCAGTAATTGATGGTGTGTTGCATTACTGGAGAGACAGTAATTGAGGGTGAGCTGCACTATTTGAGTGTCAGTAATTGAGGGTGTGCTGCACTATTGGAGTGTCAGTAATTGAGGGTGTGCTGCACTATTGGAGTGTCAGTAATTGAGGGTGAGCTGCACTATTGGAGTGTCAGTAATTGAGGGTGTGCTGCAGTATTGGAGTGTCAGTATTTGAGGATGTGGTGCACTATTGAAGTGTCAGTAATTGATGGTGTTCTGCATTACTGGAGAGTCAGCTATTCAGGGTGAGCTGCACTATTGGAGTGTCAGTAATTGAGTGTGTGCTGCATTACTGGAGTGTCAGTAATTGAGGGTTAGCCGCACAATTGGAGTGTCAGTTTTCGAGGGTGTGCTGCACTACTGAGTGTCAGTAATTGAGGGTGTGCTGCAGTATGGGAGTGTCGGTAATTGGGGTTGTGCTGCACTATTGGAGTGTCAGTAATTGAGGGTATGCTGCAATAATGGAGAGTCTTAAATTGAGGGTTTGCTGCACTATTAGAGTATCTGTAATTGAGGGTGTGCTGCACTACTGAGTGTCAGTAATTGCGGGTGTGCTTCACTATTGTAGTGCCAGTATTTGAGGATATGCGGTACTATCGGAGGGTCAGTAACTGAGGGTGTGTTGCACTATTGAAGTTTCAGAAATTGACCGTTTGCTGCACTATTTTCGTGCCAGTATTTGAGGATATGGTGTACTATTGGAGCGTCAGGAATTGAGGGGGTGTTGCACTATTGGAGGGTCAGTAAAGGAGGATG
The DNA here is from genome assembly GCA_026770705.1 of Isurus oxyrinchus. NCBI lineage: Eukaryota > Metazoa > Chordata > Chondrichthyes > Lamniformes > Lamnidae > Isurus > Isurus oxyrinchus. The sequence continues at coordinate 137,185 of JANJGN010000652.1, forward strand.
TGCTGCACTATTGGGGTATCAGTAATTGAGGGTGTGCTGCATTACTGTAGTGTCAGTAATTGAGGGCGAGCTGCACTTTTGGAGTGTCGAGTAATTGAGGCTGTGCTGCATTACTGGAGTGTCAGTAAGAGGGTGAGCTGCACAACTGTAGTGTTAGTTCTCGAGGGTGTGCTGCACCACTAAAGAGTCAGTAATTGAGGTTGTGCTGCAGTATTGGAGTGTCAGTAATTGAGGGTGTGCTGCACTATTTGAGAATCAGTAACTGAGGGTGTGCTGCACTATTGGAGTGTCAGTAATTGAGGGTGTGCTGCACTATTGGAGTGACAGTAATTGAGGGTGTGCTGCACTATTGGAGTGTCAGTAATTGAGGTTGTGCTGCGCTATTGGAGTGTCAGTAATTGAGGTTGTGCTGCACTATTGGACTGTTAGTAATTGAGGGTATGCTGCAGTATTGGAGAGTCTTAAATTGAGGGTTTGCTGCACGATTAGAGTATCAGTAATTGAGGGAGTGCTGCATAATTAGAATATCAGTAATTGAGGGTGTGCTGCACTATTGCAGTGTCAGCAATTGATGTTGTGCTGCACTATTGCAGTGTCAGTAATTGATGGTGTGCTGCAGTGTTGGAGTGTCAGTAATTGAGGGTGTGCTGCACTATTGGAGTGTCAGTAATTGAGGGTGTGCTGCACTATTGGAGTGTCAGTAATTGAGGGTGTGCTGCACTATTGGAGTGTCAGTAATTGAGGGTGTGCTCCACTATTGGAGTGTCAGTAATTGAGGGTGTGCTGCACTATTGGAGTGTCAGTAATTGAGGGTGTGCTGCACTATTGGAGTGTCAGTAATTGAGGGTGTGCTGCACTATTGCAGTGTCAGTAATTGAGGGTGTGCTGCGCTATTGGAGTGCCAGTAATTGAGGGCGAGTTGCACTGTTGGAGTGTCAGTAATTGAGGGTGTGCTGCACTATTGGAGAGTCAGTAATTGAGGGTGTGCTGCACTATTGGAGTGTCAGTATTTGAGGATGTGGTGCACTATTGAAGTGTCAGTAATTGATGGTGTTCTGCATTACTGGAGAGTCAGCTATTCAGGGTGAGCTGCACTATTGGAGTGTCAGTAATTGAGTGTGTGCTGCATTACTGGAGTGTCAGTAATTGAGGGTTAGCCGCACAATTGGAGTGTCAGTTTTCGAGGGTGTGCTGCACTACTGAAGGGTCAGTAATTGAGGGTGTGCTGCAGTATGGGAGTGTCGGTAATTGGGGTTGTGCTGCACTATTGGAGTGTCAGTAATTGAGGGTATGCTGCAATAATGGAGAGTCTTAAATTGAGGGTTTGCTGCACTATTAGAGTATCTGTAATTGAGGGTGTGCTGCACTACTGAGTGTCAGTAATTGCGGGTGTGCTTCACTATTGTAGTGCCAGTATTTGAGGATATGCGGTACTATCGGAGGGTCAGTAACTGAGGGTGTGTTGCACTATTGAAGTTTCAGAAATTGACCGTTTGCTGCACTATTTTCGTGCCAGTATTTGAGGATATGGTGTACTATTGGAGCGTCAGGAATTGAGGGGGTGTTGCACTATTGGAGGGTCAGTAAAGGAGGATGTGCTGCACTATTGGGGTATCAGTAATTGAGGGTGTGCTGCATTACTGTAGTGTCAGTAATTGAGGGCGAGCTGCACTTTTGGAGTGTCGAGTAATTGAGGCTGTGCTGCATTACTGGAGTGTCAGTAAGAGGGTGAGCTGCACAACTGTAGTGTTAGTTCTCGAGGGTGTGCTGCACCACTAAAGAGTCAGTAATTGAGGTTGTGCTGCAGTATTGGAGTGTCAGTAATTGAGGGTGTGCTGCACTATTTGAGAATCAGTAACTGAGGGTGTGCTGCACTATTGGAGTGTCAGTAATTGAGGGTGTGCTGCACTATTGGAGTGACAGTAATTGAGGGTGTGCTGCACTATTGGAGTGTCAGTAATTGAGGTTGTGCTGCGCTATTGGAGTGTCAGTAATTGAGGTTGTGCTGCACTATTGGACTGTTAGTAATTGAGGGTATGCTGCAGTATTGGAGAGTCTTAAATTGAGGGTTTGCTGCACGATTAGAGTATCAGTAATTGAGGGAGTGCTGCATAATTAGAATATCAGTAATTGAGGGTGTGCTGCACTATTGCAGTGTCAGCAATTGATGTTGTGCTGCACTATTGCAGTGTCAGTAATTGATGGTGTGCTGCAGTGTTGGAGTGTCAGTAATTGAGGGTGTGCTGCACTATTGGAGTGTCAGTAATTGAGGGTGTGCTGCACTATTGGAGTGTCAGTAATTGAGGGTGTGCTGCAGTGTTGGAGTGTCAGTAATTGAGGGTGTGCTGCACTATTGGAGTGTCAGTAATTGAGGGTGTGCTGCACTATTGGAGTGTCAGTAATTGAGGGTGTGCTGCACTATTGGAGTGTCAGTAATTGAGGGTGTTGCCCACTATTGGAGTGTCAGTAATTGAGGGTGTGCTGCACTATTGGAGTGTCAGTAATTGAGAGTGTGCTGCACTATTGGAGTGTCAGTAATTGAGGGTGTGCTGCACTATTGCAGTGTCAGTAATTGAGGGTGTGCTGCGCTATTGGAGTGCCAGTAATTGAGGGCGAGTTGCACTGTTGGAGTGTCAGTAATTGAGGGTGTGCTGCACTATTGGAGAGTCAGTAATTGAGGGTGTGCTGCACTATTGGAGTGTCAGTAATTGAGGGTGTGCTGCACTATTGCAGTGTCAGTAATTGAGGGTGTGCTGCGCTATTGGAGTGCCAGTTATTGAGGGTGAGTTGCACTGTTGGAGTGTCAGTAATTGAGGGTGTGCTGCACTATTGGAGAGTCAGCAATTGAGGGTTTGCTTCACAATTGACGTGTCAGTAATTGAGGCTGTGCTGCAATATTGTTGTGTCAGCAATTGAGGCTGTGCTGCGCTATTGGAGTGTCAGTAATTGAGGGTGTGCTGCACTATTGGTGTGTCAGTAATTGAGGGTGTGCTGCACTATTGGAGGGTCAGTAATTGAGGGTTTGCTTCAGAATTGGCCTGTCAGTAATTGAGGGTTTGCTGCACTATTGGAGTGTCAGTAATTGACCATTTGCTGCACATTTTTTTGAGGAAATGTATTTGAGGAAATGCTGTACTATTGAAGGGTCGGTAATTGAAGGTGTGCTGCACTATTGGAGTGTCAGTAATTGAGGGTGTGCTGCTCTATTGGAGTGTCAGTAATTGAGGGTGTGCTGCATTATTGGAGTGTCAGTAATTGAGGGTGTGCTGCACTATTGGTGTGTCAGTAATTGAGGGTGTGCTGCACTATTGGAGTGTCAGTAATTGAGGGTGTGCTGCATTATTGGAGTGTCAGTAATTGAGGGTGCGCTGCACTATTGGAGTGTCAGTAATTGAGGGTGTGCTGCTCTATTGGAGTGTCAGTAATTGAGGGTGTGCTGCATTATTGGAGTGTCAGTAATTGAGGGTGTGCTGACTATTGGTGTGTCAGTAATTGAGGGTGTGTTGCACTATTGGAGTGTCAGTGATTGAGGGTGTGCTGCACTATTGGAGTGTCAGTAATTGAGGGTGAGTTGCACTATTGGAGTGTCAGTAATTGAGGGTGTGCTGCACTGTTGGAGTGTCAGTAATTGAGGGTGTGCTGAACTATTGGAGTGTCAGTAATGAGGCTGTGCTGCACTATTGGAGTGTCAGGATTTGAGGTTGCACTGCGATATTGGAGGGTCAGTAATTGTGGGTGTGCTGCCATATTGGAGTGTCAGTAATTGAGTGTCTGCTGCACTATTGGAGTGTCAGTAATTGAGGGTTTGCTTCAGAATTGGCGTGTCAGTAATTGAGGCTGTGCTGCAATATTGTTGTGTCAGCAATTGAGGCTATGCTGCGCTTTTGGAGTGTCAGTAATTTAGGGTGTGCTGCGCATTTGGAGTGTCAGTAATTCAGGGTGCGCTGCACTATTGGAGTGTCAGTAATTTAGGGTGCGCTGCACTTTTGGAGTGTCAGTAATTCAGCCTTTGCTGCACTATTGGAGTGTCTGTAATTGAGGTTGCACTGCACTATTGGAGGGTCAGTAATTGTGGATGTGCTGCCATATTGGAGTGTCAGTAACTGAGGGTTTGTTGCGCTATTCTGGTATCAGTAACTGAGGCTGTGCTGCAGTATTCGAATGTCGGTAATTGAGTGTGCGCTGTGTTATTGGAGTGTCAATAATTGAGGGTGTGCTGCACTATTGGAGTGTCAATAATTGAGGGTGTGCTGCACTATTGGAGTATCAGTAAATGAGGGTGCGCTGCACTATTGGAGGATCAGTAATTGATGGTGTGCTGCAGTATTGGGGTATCAGTTATTGAGGGTGCACTGCGCTATTGGAGGGTCAGTAATTGTGGGTGTGCTGCAATATTGGAGTGTCAGTAACTGAGGGTTTGTTGCGCTGTTGTGGTGTCAGTAACTGAGGCTGTGCTGCATTATTCGAGTGTCGGTAATTGAGGGTGTGCTATACTATTGCATTATCAGTAATTGAGGGTTTGCTTCAGAATTGGCGTGTCAGTAATTGAGTTTGCACTAGACTATTTGAGTGTCAGTCATTCAGAGTGTGTTGCACTATTGGAATGTCAGTAACTGAGGCTGTGCTGCATTATTGGTGTGTCAATAATTGAGGATATGCTGCACTATTGGAGTGTCAGTAATTGTGCTGCACTATTGGAGTGTCAGTAATTGAAGGTGTTCTGCACTATTGGGGAGTCAGTAAATGAGAGTGTGCTGCACTATTGGGGGGTCAGTAACTGAGGTTGTGCTGCACCATTGAGTGTCGGTAATTGAGGGTGTGCTGCACTATTTGAGTGTCAGTAATTGAGTGTATGCTGCACTATTGGAGTGTCAGTAATTGAGGGTTTGCTGTACTATTGGAGTGTCAGTAATTGAATGTGTGCTGTAATATTGGAGTGTCAGTAATTGAGGGTTTGCTGTACTATTGGAGTGTCAGTAATTGAGGGTGTGCTGAACTATTGGAGTGTCAGTAATTGAGGGTTTGCTGTACTATTGGAGTGTCAGTAATTGAGGGTTTGCTGTACTATTGCAGTGTCAGTAATTGAGGGTGTGCTGAACTATTCGAGTGTCAGTAATTGAGAGTGTGCTGCACTATTGCAGTGTCAGCAATTGTGGGTATGCCGCACTATTGGAGTGTCAGCAATTGAGGGTGTGCTGCACTATTGGAGTGTCAGTAATTGAGGGTGTGCTGCACTATTGGCATGTCAGTAATTCAGGGTGTGCTGCACTATTTGAGTGTCAGTAATTGAGGGTGTGCTGCATCATTGGAGTATCAGTAATTGAGGATGTGCTGCAATATTGGAGAGTCATTAGTTGAGGGTGAGCTGCAGTATTTGATGGTCAGTAATAAAGATTGTTCTACACTATATGAGTGTCAGAATTGAGGCTGTGCTGCACAACTGAAGTTTCAGAAATTGACCGTTTGCTGCACTATTATAGTGCCAGTATTTAAGGATATGCTGTACTATTGGAGGGTCAGTAATTGAAGGTGTGTTGCCCTATTGGAGTGTCAGTAATTGAGGGTGTGCGGCACTATTGGAGTGTCAGTAATTGAGGGTGTGGTGCACTATTAGTGTCAGTAATTGATGGTGTGCTGCACTATTGGAGTGCCAGTAATTGAGGGAGTGCTGCACTATTGGAATGTCAGTAATTGAGGGTGTGCTGCACTATTGGAGTGTCAGTAATTGAGGGTGTGCTGCACTATTGGAGTGTCAGTAATTGAGGGTGTGCTGCACTATTGGAGTGTCAGTAATTGAGGATGTGCTGCACTATTGGAGTGTCAGAAATTGATGGTGTGCTGCATTACTGGAGAGTCAGTAATTGAGGGTGAGCTGCACTATTGGAGGGTCAGTAATTGAGGGTGTGCTGCACTATTGGAGGTCAGTAATTGACGGTGTACTGCACTATTGGAGTCTCAGTAATTGAGGGTGTGCTGCACTATTGGAGTGTCGGTAATTGAGGGTTTGCTTCAGAATTGGCCTGTCAGTAATTGAGGGTTTGCAGCACTATTGGAGTGTCATTAATTGAGCATGTGCTGAACTATTGGAGGGTCATTAATTGAGGGTTTACTTCAGATTTGGCCTGTTAGTAATTGAGGGTGTGCTGCACTATTGGGGGGTCAGTAATTGAGGGTTTGCTTCAGAATTGGCCTGTCATTAATTGAGGGTTTGCTGCACTATTGGAGTGTCAGAATTGAGAGTGTGCTGCACCATTGGAGGGTCAGTAATTGAGGGTGTGCTGCACTATTGGAGTGTCAGTAATTGAAGGTGTGCTGAACTATTCGAGTGTCAGTAATTGAGGGTGTGCTGCACTATTGGAGTCTCAGTAATTGAGGGTGTGCTGCACTGTTGGAGGGTCAGTAATTGAGGGTTTGCTTCAGAATTGACGTGTCAGTAATTGAGGGTTTGCTGTACTATTGGTGTGTCAGTAATTGAGGCTGTGCTGTGCTATTGGAGTGTCAGTAATTGTGGGTGCGCTGCACTATTGGAGTGTCAGAAATTGAGGGTTTGCTTCAGAATTGGCGTGTCAGTAATTGAGGCTATGCTGCAATATTGTTGTGTCAGCAATTGAAGCTGTGCAGCGCTATTGGAGTGTCAGTAATTGAGGGTGTGCTGCACTATTGGAGGGTAATTGAGATTTTGCTTCAGAATTGGCCTGTCAGTAATTGAGGGTTTGCTGCACTATTGGAGTGTCAGTAATTGACCGTTTGCTGCACTAATATAGTAGCAGTATTTGAGGATATGCTGTACTATTGGAGGGTCAGTAATTGAAGGTGTGCTGCACTATTTGAGTGTCAGAATTGAGAGTGTGCTGCACTATTGGAGTGTCAGTAATTGACCGTTTGCTGCACTAATATAGTAGCAGTATATGAGGATATGCTGTACTATTGGAGGGTCAGTAATTGAGGGTGTGCTACACTATTGGAGTGTTGGTAATTGAGGCTGTGCTGCACTATTGGAGTGTCAGTAATTGAGGGGACGCAGCGCTATTGGAGTGTCAGTAATTGAAGGTGTTCTACACTATTGGAGTGTCAGAGTTGAGGGTGTGCTGCACTATTGGTTTGTCAGTAATTGAGGGTGTGCTGCACTATTGGAGTGTCAGTAATTGACCGTTTGCTGCACTATTATAGTAGCAGTATTTGAGGATATGCTGTACTATTGGAGGGTCAGTAATTGAAGGTGTGGTGCACTATTGGAGTGTCAGTAATTAAGGTTTGTGCTGCACTATTGGGGTGTCAGTCATTGAGGGTGTGCTGCAGTATTGGAGTGTCAGTATTTGAGGATGTGGTGCACTATTGGAGTGTCAGTAATTGATGGTGTGTTGCATTACTGGAGAGACAGTAATTGAGGGTGAGCTGCACTATTTGAGTGTCAGTAATTGAGGGTGTGCTGCACTATTGGAGTGTCAGTAATTGAGGGTGTGCTGCACTATTGGAGTGTCAGTAATTGAGGGTGAGCTGCACTATTGGAGTGTCAGTAATTGAGGGTGTGCTGCAGTATTGGAGTGTCAGTATTTGAGGATGTGGTGCACTATTGAAGTGTCAGTAATTGATGGTGTTCTGCATTACTGGAGAGTCAGCTATTCAGGGTGAGCTGCACTATTGGAGTGTCAGTAATTGAGTGTGTGCTGCATTACTGGAGTGTCAGTAATTGAGGGTTAGCCGCACAATTGGAGTGTCAGTTTTCGAGGGTGTGCTGCACTACTGAAGGGTCAGTAATTGAGGGTGTGCTGCAGTATGGGAGTGTCGGTAATTGGGGTTGTGCTGCACTATTGGAGTGTCAGTAATTGAGGGTATGCTGCAATAATGGAGAGTCTTAAATTGAGGGTTTGCTGCACTATTAGAGTATCTGTAATTGAGGGTGTGCTGCACTACTGAGTGTCAGTAATTGCGGGTGTGCTTCACTATTGTAGTGCCAGTATTTGAGGATATGCGGTACTATCGGAGGGTCAGTAACTGAGGGTGTGTTGCACTATTGAAGTTTCAGAAATTGACCGTTTGCTGCACTATTTTCGTGCCAGTATTTGAGGATATGGTGTACTATTGGAGCGTCAGGAATTGAGGGGGTGTTGCACTATTGGAGGGTCAGTAAAGGAGGATGTGCTGCACTATTGGGGTATCAGTAATTGAGGGTGTGCTGCATTACTGTAGTGTCAGTAATTGAGGGCGAGCTGCACTTTTGGAGTGTCGAGTAATTGAGGCTGTGCTGCATTACTGGAGTGTCAGTAAGAGGGTGAGCTGCACAACTGTAGTGTTAGTTCTCGAGGGTGTGCTGCACCACTAAAGAGTCAGTAATTGAGGTTGTGCTGCAGTATTGGAGTGTCAGTAATTGAGGGTGTGCTGCACTATTTGAGAATCAGTAACTGAGGGTGTGCTGCACTATTGGAGTGTCAGTAATTGAGGGTGTGCTGCACTATTGGAGTGACAGTAATTGAGGGTGTGCTGCACTATTGGAGTGTCAGTAATTGAGGTTGTGCTGCGCTATTGGAGTGTCAGTAATTGAGGTTGTGCTGCACTATTGGACTGTTAGTAATTGAGGGTATGCTGCAGTATTGGAGAGTCTTAAATTGAGGGTTTGCTGCACGATTAGAGTATCAGTAATTGAGGGAGTGCTGCATAATTAGAATATCAGTAATTGAGGGTGTGCTGCACTATTGCAGTGTCAGCAATTGATGTTGTGCTGCACTATTGCAGTGTCAGTAATTGATGGTGTGCTGCAGTGTTGGAGTGTCAGTAATTGAGGGTGTGCTGCACTATTGGAGTGTCAGTAATTGAGGGTGTGCTGCACTATTGGAGTGTCAGTAATTGAGGGTGTGCTGCACTATTGGAGTGTCAGTAATTGAGGGTGTGCTCCACTATTGGAGTGTCAGTAATTGAGGGTGTGCTGCACTATTGGAGTGTCAGTAATTGAGGGTGTGCTGCACTATTGGAGTGTCAGTAATTGAGGGTGTGCTGCACTATTGCAGTGTCAGTAATTGAGGGTGTGCTGCGCTATTGGAGTGCCAGTAATTGAGGGCGAGTTGCACTGTTGGAGTGTCAGTAATTGAGGGTGTGCTGCACTATTGGAGTGTCAGTAATTGAGGGTGTGCTGCACTATTGGAGTGTCAGTAATTGAGGGTGTGCTGCACTATTGCAGTGTCAGTAATTGAGGGTGTGCTGCGCTATTGGAGTGCCAGTTATTGAGGGTGAGTTGCACTGTTGGAGTGTCAGTAATTGAGGGTGTGCTGCACTATTGGAGAGTCAGCAATTGAGGGTTTGCTTCACAATTGACGTGTCAGTAATTGAGGCTGTGCTGCAATATTGTTGTGTCAGCAATTGAGGGTGTGCTGCGCTATTGGAGTGTCAGTAATTGTGGGTGTGCTGCACTATTGGTGTGTCAGTAATTGCGGGAGTGCTGCACTATTGGAGGGTCAGTAATTGAGGGTTTGCTTCAGAATTGGCCTGTCAGTAATTGAGGGTTTGCTGCACTTTTGGAGTGTCAGTAATTGACCGTTTGCTGCACTATTATAGTAGCAGTATTTGAGGATTTGCTGTACTATTGGAGGGTCAGTAATTGAAGGTGTGGTGCACTATTGGAGTGTCAGTAATTAAGGTTTGTGCTGCACTATTGGGGCGTCAGTAATTGAGAGTGTGCTGCATTATTGGAGTGTCAGTAATTGAGGGTGTGCTGCACTGATGGAGTGTCAGTAATTGAGGGTGTGCTGCACTATTGGAGTGTCAGTATTTGAGGCCGTGCTGCACTATTAGAGTGTCAGTATTTGAGGATGTGGTGCATTAATGGAGGGTCAGTAATTGAGGGTGTGGTGTACTATTGGAGGGTCAGTAATTGAGGGTGTGGTGTACTATTGGAGTGTCAGTAATTGAGGATGTGCTGTACTATTGGAATGTCAGTAATTGAGGGTGTGCTGCATTTCTGGAGGGTCAGTAATTGAGGTTGTGCCGCAGTATTGAAGTGTCAGTCATTGAGGGTGTGCTGCACTATTAGAGTGTCAGTATTTGAGGATGTGGTGCACTATTGGAGTGTCAGTAATTGATGGCGTGTTGCATTCCTGGAGAGTCAGTAATTGAGAGTGTGCTGCACTATTGGAGTGTCAGTAATTGAAGGTGTGCTGCACTATTGGAGTGTCAGTAATTGAGGGTGTGCTGCACTATTGGAGTGTCAGTAATTGAGGGTGTGCTGCATTATTGGAGTGTCAGTAATTGCGGGTGTGCTGCACTATTGGAGTGTCAGTAATTGAGGTTGTGCTACACTATTGTTTTGTCAGAATTGAGGGTGTGCTGCAGTATTGGAGTGTCAGTAATTGAGGTTGTGCTGAAGTATTGGAGTGTCAGTAATTGAGGGTGTGCTGCACTATTGGAGTGTCAGTAATTGAGGTTGTGCTGAAGTATTTGAGTGTCAGTAATTGAGGGTGTGCTGCACTATTGGAGTGTCAGTAATTGAGGGTGTGCTGCACTATTGGAGTGTCAGTAATTGAGGGTGTGCTGCACTATTGGAGTGTCAGTAATTGAGGGTGTGCTGCACTATTGGAGTGTCAGTAATTGAGGGTGTGCTGCACTATTGGAGTGTCAGTAATTGAGGGTGTGCTGCACTATTGGAGTGTCAGTAATTGAGGGTGTGCTGCACTATTGGAGTGTCAGTAATTGAGGGTGTGCTGCACTATTGCAGTGTCAGTAATTGAGGGTGTGCTGCGCTATTGGAGTGCCAGTAATTGAGTGTGAGTTGCACTGTTGGAGTGTCAGTAATTGAGGGTGTGCTGCACTATTGGAGTGTCAGTAATTGAGGGTGTGCTGCACTATTGGAGTGTCAGTAATTGAGGGTGTGCTGCACTATTGCAGTGTCAGTAATTGAGGGTGTGCTGCGCTATTGGAGTGCCAGTAATTGAAGGTGAGTTGCACTGTTGGAGTGTCAGTAATTGAGGGTGCGCTGCACTATTGGAGAGTCAGCAATTGAGGGTTTGCTTCACAATTGACGTGTCAGTAATTGAGGCTGTGCTGCAATATTGTTGTGTCAGCAATTGAGGCTGTGCTGCGCTATTGGAGTGTCAGTAATTGAGGGTGTGCTGCACTATTGGTGTGTCAGTAATTGAGGGTGTGCTGCACTATTGGAGGGTCAGTAATTGAGGGTTTGCTTCAGAATTGGCCTGTCAGTAATTGAGGGTTTGCTGCACTATTGGAGTGTCAGTAATTGACTATTTGCTGCACATTTATTTGAGGAAATGCATTTGAGGAAATGGTGTACTATTGAAGGGTCGGTAATTGAAGGTGTGCTGCACTATTGGAGTGTCAGTAATTGAGGGTGTGCTGCTCTATTGGAGTGTCAGTAATTGAGGGTGTGCTGCATTATTGGAGTGTCAGTAATTGAGGGTGTGCTGACTATTGGTGTGTCAGTAATTGAGGGTGTGCTGCACTATTGGAGTGTCAGTAATTGAGGGTGTGCTGCATTATTGGAGTGTCAGTAATTGAGGGTGCGCTGCACTATTGGAGTGTCAGTAATTGACGGCGTGCTGCACTATTGGAGTGTCAGTAATTGCGGGTGTGCTGCACTATTGGAGTGTCAGTAATTGAGGTTGTGCTGAAGTATTGGAGTGTCAGTAATTGAGGGTGTGCTGCACTATTGGAGTGTTAGTAATTGAGGTTGTGCTGAAGTATTGGAGTGTCAGTAATTGAGGGTGTGCTGCACTATTGGAGTGTCAGTAATTGAGGGTGTGCTGCACTATTGGAGTGTCAGTAATTGAGGGTGTGCTGCACTATTGGTGTGTCAGTAATTGAGGCTGTGCTGCAATATTGTTGTGTCAGCAATTGAGGCTGTGCTGCGCTATTGGAGTGTCAGTAATTGTGGGTGTGCTGCACTATTGGTGTGTCAGTAATTGAGGGTGTGCTGCACTATTGGAGGGTCAGTAATTGAGGGTTTGCTTCAGAATTGGCCTGTCAGTAATTGAGGGTTTGCTGCACTTTTGGAGTGTCAGTAATTGACCGTTTGCTGCACTATTATAGTAGCAGTATTTGAGGATTTGCTGTACTATTGGAGGGTCAGTAATTGAAGGTGTGGTGCACTATTGGAGTGTCAGTAATTAAGGTTTGTGCTGCACTATTGGGGTGTCAGTAATTGAGAGTGTGCTGCATTATTGGAGTGTCAGTAATTGAGGGTGTGCTGCACTGTTGGAGTGTCAGTAATTGAGGGTGTGCTGCACTATTGGAGTGTCAGTATTTGAGGCCGTGCTGCACTATTAGAGTGTCAGTATTTGAGGATGTGGTGCATTAATGGAGGGTCAGTAATTGTGGTTGTGGTGTACTATTGGAGGGTCAGTAATTGAGGGTGTGGTGTACTATTGGAGTGTCAGTAATTGAGGATGTGCTGTACTATTGGAATGTCAGTAATTGAGGGTGTGCTGCATTTCTGGAGGGTCAGTAATTGAGGTTGTGCCACAGTATTGAAGTGTCAGTCATTGAGGGTGTTCTGCACTATTAGAGTATCAGTATTTGAGGATGTGGTGCACTATTGGAGTGTCAGTAATTGATGGCGTGTTGCATTCCTGGAGAGTCAGTAATTGAGAGTGTGCTGCACTATTGGAGTGTCAGTAATTGAAGGTGTGCTGCACTATTGGAGTGTCAGTAATTGAGGGTGTGCTGCACTATTGGAGTGTCAGTAATTGAGGGTGTGCTGCACTATTGGAGTGTCAGTAATTGAGGGTGAGCTGCACAACTGGTGTGGCAGTTTTCGAGGGCATGCTGCACTACTGAAGGGTCAATAATTGAGGGTGTGCTGCAGTATGGGAGTGTCGGTAATTGGGGTTGTGCTGCACAATTGGAGTGTCAGTAATTGAGGGTATGCTGCAATAATGGAGGGTCTTAAATTGAGAGTTTGCTGCACTATTAGAGTATCAGTAATTGAGGGTGTGCTGCACTACTGAGTGTCAGTAATTGAGGGTGTGCTGCACTATTGTAGTGCCAGTATTTGAGGATATGCGGTACTATTGGAGGGTCAGTAACTGAGGGAGTGCTGCACTATTGGAGTGTCAGTAATTGGGTTGTGCTGCACTATTGGAGTGTCAGTAATTGACCGTTTGCTGCACTATTATAGTAGCAGTATTTGAGGATATGCTGTACTATTGGAGGGTCAGTAATTGAAGGTGTGGTGCACTATTGGAGTGTCAGTAATTAAGGTTTGTGCTGCACTATTGGGGTGTCAGTCATTGAGGGTGTGCTGCAGTATTGGAGTGTCAGTATTTGAGGATGTGGTGCACTATTGGAGTGTCAGTAATTGATGGTGTGTTGCATTACTGGAGAGACAGTAATTGAGGGTGAGCTGCACTATTTGAATGTCAGTAATTGAGGGTGTGCTGCACTATTGGAGTGTCAGTAATTGAGGGTGTGCTGCACTATTGGAGTGTCAGTAATTGAGGGTGAGCTGCACTATTGGAGTGTCAGTAATTGAGGGTGTGCTGCAGTATTGGAGTGTCAGTATTGAGGATGTGGTGCACTATTGAAGTGTCAGTAATTGATGGTGTTCTGCATTACTGGAGAGTCAGCTATTCAGGGGTGAGCTGCACTATTGGAGTGTCAGTAATTGAGTGTGTGCTGCATTACTGGAGTGTCAGTAATTGAGGGTTAGCCGCACAATTGGAGTGTCAGTTTTCGAGGGTGTGCTGCACTACTGAGTGTCAGTAATTGAGGGTGTGCTGCAGTATGGGAGTGTCGGTAATTGGGGTTGTGCTGCACTATTGGAGTGTCAGTAATTGAGGGTATGCTGCAATAATGGAGAGTCTTAAATTGAGGGTTTGCTGCACTATTAGAGTATCTGTAATTGAGGGTGTGCTGCACTACTGAGTGTCAGTAATTGCGGGTGTGCTTCACTATTGTAGTGCCAGTATTTGAGGATATGCGGTACTATCGGAGGGTCAGTAACTGAGGGTGTGTTGCACTATTGAAGTTTCAGAAATTGACCGTTTGCTGCACTATTTTCGTGCCAGTATTTGAGGATATGGTGTACTATTGGAGCGTCAGGAATTGAGGGGGTGTTGCACTATTGGAGGGTCAGTAAAGGAGGATGTGCTGCACTATTGGGGTATCAGTAATTGAGGGTGTGCTGCATTACTGTAGTGTCAGTAATTGAGGGCGAGCTGCACTTTTGGAGTGTCGAGTAATTGAGGCTGTGCTGCATTACTGGAGTGTCAGTAAGAGGGTGAGCTGCACAACTGTAGTGTTAGTTCTCGAGGGTGTGCTGCACCACTAAAGAGTCAGTAATTGAGGTTGTGCTGCAGTATTGGAGTGTCAGTAATTGAGGGTGTGCTGCACTATTTGAGAATCAGTAACTGAGGGTGTGCTGCACTATTGGAGTGTCAGTAATTGAGGGTGTGCTGCACTATTGGAGTGACAGTAATTGAGGGTGTGCTGCACTATTGGAGTGTCAGTAATTGAGGTTGTGCTGCGCTATTGGAGTGTCAGTAATTGAGGTTGTGCTGCACTATTGGACTGTTAGTAATTGAGGGTATGCTGCAGTATTGGAGAGTCTTAAATTGAGGGTTTGCTGCACGATTAGAGTATCAGTAATTGAGGGAGTGCTGCATAATTAGAATATCAGTAATTGAGGGTGTGCTGCACTATTGCAGTGTCAGCAATTGATGTTGTGCTGCACTATTGCAGTGTCAGTAATTGATGGTGTGCTGCAGTGTTGGAGTGTCAGTAATTGAGGGTGTGCTGCACTATTGGAGTGTCAGTAATTGAGGGTGTGCTGCACTATTGGAGTGTCAGTAATTGAGGGTGTGCTGCACTATTGGAGTGTCAGTAATTGAGGGTGTGCTCCACTATTGGAGTGTCAGTAATTGAGGGTGTGCTGCACTATTGGAGTGTCAGTAATTGAGGGTGTGCTGCACTATTGGAGTGTCAGTAATTGAGGGTGTGCTGCACTATTGCAGTGTCAGTAATTGAGGGTGTGCTGCGCTATTGGAGTGCCAGTAATTGAGGGCGAGTTGCACTGTTGGAGTGTCAGTAATTGAGGGTGTGCTGCACTATTGGAGAGTCAGTAATTGAGGGTGTGCTGCACTATTGGAGTGTCAGTATTTGAGGATGTGGTGCACTATTGAAGTGTCAGTAATTGATGGTGTTCTGCATTACTGGAGAGTCAGCTATTCAGGGTGAGCTGCACTATTGGAGTGTCAGTAATTGAGTGTGTGCTGCATTACTGGAGTGTCAGTAATTGAGGGTTAGCCGCACAATTGGAGTGTCAGTTTTCGAGGGTGTGCTGCACTACTGAAGGGTCAGTAATTGAGGGTGTGCTGCAGTATGGGAGTGTCGGTAATTGGGGTTGTGCTGCACTATTGGAGTGTCAGTAATTGAGGGTATGCTGCAATAATGGAGAGTCTTAAATTGAGGGTTTGCTGCACTATTAGAGTATCTGTAATTGAGGGTGTGCTGCACTACTGAGTGTCAGTAATTGCGGGTGTGCTTCACTATTGTAGTGCCAGTATTTGAGGATATGCGGTACTATCGGAGGGTCAGTAACTGAGGGTGTGTTGCACTATTGAAGTTTCAGAAATTGACCGTTTGCTGCACTATTTTCGTGCCAGTATTTGAGGATATGGTGTACTATTGGAGCGTCAGGAATTGAGGGGGTGTTGCACTATTGGAGGGTCAGTAAAGGAGGATGTGCTGCACTATTGGGGTATCAGTAATTGAGGGTGTGCTGCATTACTGTAGTGTCAGTAATTGAGGGCGAGCTGCACTTTTGGAGTGTCGAGTAATTGAGGCTGTGCTGCATTACTGGAGTGTCAGTAAGAGGGTGAGCTGCACAACTGTAGTGTTAGTTCTCGAGGGTGTGCTGCACCACTAAAGAGTCAGTAATTGAGGTTGTGCTGCAGTATTGGAGTGTCAGTAATTGAGGGTGTGCTGCACTATTTGAGAATCAGTAACTGAGGGTGTGCTGCACTATTGGAGTGTCAGTAATTGAGGGTGTGCTGCACTATTGGAGTGACAGTAATTGAGGGTGTGCTGCACTATTGGAGTGTCAGTAATTGAGGTTGTGCTGCGCTATTGGAGTGTCAGTAATTGAGGTTGTGCTGCACTATTGGACTGTTAGTAATTGAGGGTATGCTGCAGTATTGGAGAGTCTTAAATTGAGGGTTTGCTGCACGATTAGAGTATCAGTAATTGAGGGAGTGCTGCATAATTAGAATATCAGTAATTGAGGGTGTGCTGCACTATTGCAGTGTCAGCAATTGATGTTGTGCTGCACTATTGCAGTGTCAGTAATTGATGGTGTGCTGCAGTGTTGGAGTGTCAGTAATTGAGGGTGTGCTGCACTATTGGAGTGTCAGTAATTGAGGGTGTGCTGCACTATTGGAGTGTCAGTAATTGAGGGTGTGCTGCACTATTGGAGTGTCAGTAATTGAGGGTGTGCTCCACTATTGGAGTGTCAGTAATTGAGGGTGTGCTGCACTATTGGAGTGTCAGTAATTGAGAGTGTGCTGCACTATTGGAGTGTCAGTAATTGAGGGTGTGCTGCACTATTGCAGTGTCAGTAATTGAGGGTGTGCTGCGCTATTGGAGTGCCAGTAATTGAGGGCGAGTTGCACTGTTGGAGTGTCAGTAATTGAGGGTGTGCTGCACTATTGGAGAGTCAGTAATTGAGGGTGTGCTGCACTATTGGAGTGTCAGTAATTGAGGGTGTGCTGCACTATTGCAGTGTCAGTAATTGAGGGTGTGCTGCGCTATTGGAGTGCCAGTTATTGAGGGTGAGTTGCACTGTTGGAGTGTCAGTAATTGAGGGTGTGCTGCACTATTGGAGAGTCAGCAATTGAGGGTTTGCTTCACAATTGACGTGTCAGTAATTGAGGCTGTGCTGCAATATTGTTGTGTCAGCAATTGAGGCTGTGCTGCGCTATTGGAGTGTCAGTAATTGAGGGTGTGCTGCACTATTGGTGTGTCAGTAATTGAGGGTGTGCTGCACTATTGGAGGGTCAGTAATTGAGGGTTTGCTTCAGAATTGGCCTGTCAGTAATTGAGGGTTTGCTGCACTATTGGAGTGTCAGTAATTGACCATTTGCTGCACATTTTTTTGAGGAAATGTATTTGAGGAAATGCTGTACTATTGAAGGGTCGGTAATTGAAGGTGTGCTGCACTATTGGAGTGTCAGTAATTGAGGGTGTGCTGCTCTATTGGAGTGTCAGTAATTGAGGGTGTGCTGCATTATTGGAGTGTCAGTAATTGAGGGTGTGCTGCACTATTGGTGTGTCAGTAATTGAGGGTGTGCTGCACTATTGGAGTGTCAGTAATTGAGGGTGTGCTGCATTATTGGAGTGTCAGTAATTGAGGGTGCGCTGCACTATTGGAGTGTCAGTAATTGAGGGTGTGCTGCTCTATTGGAGTGTCAGTAATTGAGGGTGTGCTGCATTATTGGAGTGTCAGTAATTGAGGGTGTGCTGACTATTGGTGTGTCAGTAATTGAGGGTGTGTTGCACTATTGGAGTGTCAGTGATTGAGGGTGTGCTGCACTATTGGAGTGTCAGTAATTGAGGGTGAGTTGCACTATTGGAGTGTCAGTAATTGAGGGTGTGCTGCACTGTTGGAGTGTCAGTAATTGAGGGTGTGCTGAACTATTGGAGTGTCAGTAATGAGGCTGTGCTGCACTATTGGAGTGTCAGGATTTGAGGTTGCACTGCGATATTGGAGGGTCAGTAATTGTGGGTGTGCTGCCATATTGGAGTGTCAGTAATTGAGTGTCTGCTGCACTATTGGAGTGTCAGTAATTGAGGGTTTGCTTCAGAATTGGCGTGTCAGTAATTGAGGCTGTGCTGCAATATTGTTGTGTCAGCAATTGAGGCTATGCTGCGCTTTTGGAGTGTCAGTAATTTAGGGTGTGCTGCGCATTTGGAGTGTCAGTAATTCAGGGTGCGCTGCACTATTGGAGTGTCAGTAATTTAGGGTGCGCTGCACTTTTGGAGTGTCAGTAATTCAGCCTTTGCTGCACTATTGGAGTGTCTGTAATTGAGGTTGCACTGCACTATTGGAGGGTCAGTAATTGTGGATGTGCTGCCATATTGGAGTGTCAGTAACTGAGGGTTTGTTGCGCTATTCTGGTATCAGTAACTGAGGCTGTGCTGCAGTATTCGAATGTCGGTAATTGAGTGTGCGCTGTGTTATTGGAGTGTCAATAATTGAGGGTGTGCTGCACTATTGGAGTGTCAATAATTGAGGGTGTGCTGCACTATTGGAGTATCAGTAAATGAGGGTGCGCTGCACTATTGGAGGATCAGTAATTGATGGTGTGCTGCAGTATTGGGGTATCAGTTATTGAGGGTGCACTGCGCTATTGGAGGGTCAGTAATTGTGGGTGTGCTGCAATATTGGAGTGTCAGTAACTGAGGGTTTGTTGCGCTGTTGTGGTGTCAGTAACTGAGGCTGTGCTGCATTATTCGAGTGTCGGTAATTGAGGGTGTGCTATACTATTGCATTATCAGTAATTGAGGGTTTGCTTCAGAATTGGCGTGTCAGTAATTGAGTTTGCACTAGACTATTTGAGTGTCAGTCATTCAGAGTGTGTTGCACTATTGGAATGTCAGTAACTGAGGCTGTGCTGCATTATTGGTGTGTCAATAATTGAGGATATGCTGCACTATTGGAGTGTCAGTAATTGTGCTGCACTATTGGAGTGTCAGTAATTGAAGGTGTTCTGCACTATTGGGGAGTCAGTAAATGAGAGTGTGCTGCACTATTGGAGGGTCAGTAACTGAGGTTGTGCTGCACCATTGAGTGTCGGTAATTGAGGGTGTGCTGCACTATTTGAGTGTCAGTAATTGAGTGTATGCTGCACTATTGGAGTGTCAGTAATTGAGGGTTTGCTGTACTATTGGAGTGTCAGTAATTGAATGTGTGCTGTAATATTGGAGTGTCAGTAATTGAGGGTTTGCTGTACTATTGGAGTGTCAGTAATTGAGGGTGTGCTGAACTATTGGAGTGTCAGTAATTGAGGGTTTGCTGTACTATTGGAGTGTCAGTAATTGAGGGTTTGCTGTACTATTGCAGTGTCAGTAATTGAGGGTGTGCTGAACTATTCGAGTGTCAGTAATTGAGAGTGTGCTGCACTATTGCAGTGTCAGCAATTGTGGGTATGCCGCACTATTGGAGTGTCAGCAATTGAGGGTGTGCTGCACTATTGGAGTGTCAGTAATTGAGGGTGTGCTGCACTATTGGCATGTCAGTAATTCAGGGTGTGCTGCACTATTTGAGTGTCAGTAATTGAGGGTGTGCTGCATCATTGGAGTATCAGTAATTGAGGATGTGCTGCAATATTGGAGAGTCATTAGTTGAGGGTGAGCTGCAGTATTTGATGGTCAGTAATAAAGATTGTTCTACACTATATGAGTGTCAGAATTGAGGCTGTGCTGCACAACTGAAGTTTCAGAAATTGACCGTTTGCTGCACTATTATAGTGCCAGTATTTAAGGATATGCTGTACTATTGGAGGGTCAGTAATTGAAGGTGTGTTGCCCTATTGGAGTGTCAGTAATTGAGGGTGTGCGGCACTATTGGAGTGTCAGTAATTGAGGGTGTGGTGCACTATTAGTGTCAGTAATTGATGGTGTGCTGCACTATTGGAGTGCCAGTAATTGAGGGAGTGCTGCACTATTGGAATGTCAGTAATTGAGGGTGTGCTGCACTATTGGAGTGTCAGTAATTGAGGGTGTGCTGCACTATTGGAGTGTCAGTAATTGAGGGTGTGCTGCACTATTGGAGTGTCAGTAATTGAGGATGTGCTGCACTATTGGAGTGTCAGAAATTGATGGTGTGCTGCATTACTGGAGAGTCAGTAATTGAGGGTGAGCTGCACTATTGGAGGGTCAGTAATTGAGGGTGTGCTGCACTATTGGAGGTCAGTAATTGACGGTGTACTGCACTATTGGAGTCTCAGTAATTGAGGGTGTGCTGCACTATTGGAGTGTCGGTAATTGAGGGTTTGCTTCAGAATTGGCCTGTCAGTAATTGAGGGTTTGCAGCACTATTGGAGTGTCATTAATTGAGCATGTGCTGAACTATTGGAGGGTCATTAATTGAGGGTTTACTTCAGATTTGGCCTGTTAGTAATTGAGGGTGTGCTGCACTATTGGGGGGTCAGTAATTGAGGGTTTGCTTCAGAATTGGCCTGTCATTAATTGAGGGTTTGCTGCACTATTGGAGTGTCAGAATTGAGAGTGTGCTGCACCATTGGAGGGTCAGTAATTGAGGGTGTGCTGCACTATTGGAGTGTCAGTAATTGAAGGTGTGCTGAACTATTCGAGTGTCAGTAATTGAGGGTGTGCTGCACTATTGGAGTCTCAGTAATTGAGGGTGTGCTGCACTGTTGGAGGGTCAGTAATTGAGGGTTTGCTTCAGAATTGACGTGTCAGTAATTGAGGGTTTGCTGTACTATTGGTGTGTCAGTAATTGAGGCTGTGCTGTGCTATTGGAGTGTCAGTAATTGTGGGTGCGCTGCACTATTGGAGTGTCAGAAATTGAGGGTTTGCTTCAGAATTGGCGTGTCAGTAATTGAGGCTATGCTGCAATATTGTTGTGTCAGCAATTGAAGCTGTGCAGCGCTATTGGAGTGTCAGTAATTGAGGGTGTGCTGCACTATTGGAGGGTAATTGAGATTTTGCTTCAGAATTGGCCTGTCAGTAATTGAGGGTTTGCTGCACTATTGGAGTGTCAGTAATTGACCGTTTGCTGCACTAATATAGTAGCAGTATTTGAGGATATGCTGTACTATTGGAGGGTCAGTAATTGAAGGTGTGCTGCACTATTTGAGTGTCAGAATTGAGAGTGTGCTGCACTATTGGAGTGTCAGTAATTGACCGTTTGCTGCACTAATATAGTAGCAGTATATGAGGATATGCTGTACTATTGGAGGGTCAGTAATTGAGGGTGTGCTACACTATTGGAGTGTTGGTAATTGAGGCTGTGCTGCACTATTGGAGTGTCAGTAATTGAGGGGACGCAGCGCTATTGGAGTGTCAGTAATTGAAGGTGTTCTACACTATTGGAGTGTCAGAGTTGAGGGTGTGCTGCACTATTGGTTTGTCAGTAATTGAGGGTGTGCTGCACTATTGGAGTGTCAGTAATTGACCGTTTGCTGCACTATTATAGTAGCAGTATTTGAGGATATGCTGTACTATTGGAGGGTCAGTAATTGAAGGTGTGGTGCACTATTGGAGTGTCAGTAATTAAGGTTTGTGCTGCACTATTGGGGTGTCAGTCATTGAGGGTGTGCTGCAGTATTGGAGTGTCAGTATTTGAGGATGTGGTGCACTATTGGAGTGTCAGTAATTGATGGTGTGTTGCATTACTGGAGAGACAGTAATTGAGGGTGAGCTGCACTATTTGAGTGTCAGTAATTGAGGGTGTGCTGCACTATTGGAGTGTCAGTAATTGAGGGTGTGCTGCACTATTGGAGTGTCAGTAATTGAGGGTGAGCTGCACTATTGGAGTGTCAGTAATTGAGGGTGTGCTGCAGTATTGGAGTGTCAGTATTTGAGGATGTGGTGCACTATTGAAGTGTCAGTAATTGATGGTGTTCTGCATTACTGGAGAGTCAGCTATTCAGGGTGAGCTGCACTATTGGAGTGTCAGTAATTGAGTGTGTGCTGCATTACTGGAGTGTCAGTAATTGAGGGTTAGCCGCACAATTGGAGTGTCAGTTTTCGAGGGTGTGCTGCACTACTGAAGGGTCAGTAATTGAGGGTGTGCTGCAGTATGGGAGTGTCGGTAATTGGGGTTGTGCTGCACTATTGGAGTGTCAGTAATTGAGGGTATGCTGCAATAATGGAGAGTCTTAAATTGAGGGTTTGCTGCACTATTAGAGTATCTGTAATTGAGGGTGTGCTGCACTACTGAGTGTCAGTAATTGCGGGTGTGCTTCACTATTGTAGTGCCAGTATTTGAGGATATGCGGTACTATCGGAGGGTCAGTAACTGAGGGTGTGTTGCACTATTGAAGTTTCAGAAATTGACCGTTTGCTGCACTATTTTCGTGCCAGTATTTGAGGATATGGTGTACTATTGGAGCGTCAGGAATTGAGGGGGTGTTGCACTATTGGAGGGTCAGTAAAGGAGGATGTGCTGCACTATTGGGGTATCAGTAATTGAGGGTGTGCTGCATTACTGTAGTGTCAGTAATTGAGGGCGAGCTGCACTTTTGGAGTGTCGAGTAATTGAGGCTGTGCTGCATTACTGGAGTGTCAGTAAGAGGGTGAGCTGCACAACTGTAGTGTTAGTTCTCGAGGGTGTGCTGCACCACTAAAGAGTCAGTAATTGAGGTTGTGCTGCAGTATTGGAGTGTCAGTAATTGAGGGTGTGCTGCACTATTTGAGAATCAGTAACTGAGGGTGTGCTGCACTATTGGAGTGTCAGTAATTGAGGGTGTGCTGCACTATTGGAGTGACAGTAATTGAGGGTGTGCTGCACTATTGGAGTGTCAGTAATTGAGGTTGTGCTGCGCTATTGGAGTGTCAGTAATTGAGGTTGTGCTGCACTATTGGACTGTTAGTAATTGAGGGTATGCTGCAGTATTGGAGAGTCTTAAATTGAGGGTTTGCTGCACGATTAGAGTATCAGTAATTGAGGGAGTGCTGCATAATTAGAATATCAGTAATTGAGGGTGTGCTGCACTATTGCAGTGTCAGCAATTGATGTTGTGCTGCACTATTGCAGTGTCAGTAATTGATGGTGTGCTGCAGTGTTGGAGTGTCAGTAATTGAGGGTGTGCTGCACTATTGGAGTGTCAGTAATTGAGGGTGTGCTGCACTATTGGAGTGTCAGTAATTGAGGGTGTGCTGCACTATTGGAGTGTCAGTAATTGAGGGTGTGCTCCACTATTGGAGTGTCAGTAATTGAGGGTGTGCTGCACTATTGGAGTGTCAGTAATTGAGGGTGTGCTGCACTATTGGAGTGTCAGTAATTGAGGGTGTGCTGCACTATTGCAGTGTCAGTAATTGAGGGTGTGCTGCGCTATTGGAGTGCCAGTAATTGAGGGCGAGTTGCACTGTTGGAGTGTCAGTAATTGAGGGTGTGCTGCACTATTGGAGTGTCAGTAATTGAGGGTGTGCTGCACTATTGGAGTGTCAGTAATTGAGGGTGTGCTGCACTATTGCAGTGTCAGTAATTGAGGGTGTGCTGCGCTATTGGAGTGCCAGTTATTGAGGGTGAGTTGCACTGTTGGAGTGTCAGTAATTGAGGGTGTGCTGCACTATTGGAGAGTCAGCAATTGAGGGTTTGCTTCACAATTGACGTGTCAGTAATTGAGGCTGTGCTGCAATATTGTTGTGTCAGCAATTGAGGGTGTGCTGCGCTATTGGAGTGTCAGTAATTGTGGGTGTGCTGCACTATTGGTGTGTCAGTAATTGCGGGAGTGCTGCACTATTGGAGGGTCAGTAATTGAGGGTTTGCTTCAGAATTGGCCTGTCAGTAATTGAGGGTTTGCTGCACTTTTGGAGTGTCAGTAATTGACCGTTTGCTGCACTATTATAGTAGCAGTATTTGAGGATTTGCTGTACTATTGGAGGGTCAGTAATTGAAGGTGTGGTGCACTATTGGAGTGTCAGTAATTAAGGTTTGTGCTGCACTATTGGGGCGTCAGTAATTGAGAGTGTGCTGCATTATTGGAGTGTCAGTAATTGAGGGTGTGCTGCACTGATGGAGTGTCAGTAATTGAGGGTGTGCTGCACTATTGGAGTGTCAGTATTTGAGGCCGTGCTGCACTATTAGAGTGTCAGTATTTGAGGATGTGGTGCATTAATGGAGGGTCAGTAATTGAGGGTGTGGTGTACTATTGGAGGGTCAGTAATTGAGGGTGTGGTGTACTATTGGAGTGTCAGTAATTGAGGATGTGCTGTACTATTGGAATGTCAGTAATTGAGGGTGTGCTGCATTTCTGGAGGGTCAGTAATTGAGGTTGTGCCGCAGTATTGAAGTGTCAGTCATTGAGGGTGTGCTGCACTATTAGAGTGTCAGTATTTGAGGATGTGGTGCACTATTGGAGTGTCAGTAATTGATGGCGTGTTGCATTCCTGGAGAGTCAGTAATTGAGAGTGTGCTGCACTATTGGAGTGTCAGTAATTGAAGGTGTGCTGCACTATTGGAGTGTCAGTAATTGAGGGTGTGCTGCACTATTGGAGTGTCAGTAATTGAGGGTGTGCTGCATTATTGGAGTGTCAGTAATTGCGGGTGTGCTGCACTATTGGAGTGTCAGTAATTGAGGTTGTGCTACACTATTGTTTTGTCAGAATTGAGGGTGTGCTGCAGTATTGGAGTGTCAGTAATTGAGGTTGTGCTGAAGTATTGGAGTGTCAGTAATTGAGGGTGTGCTGCACTATTGGAGTGTCAGTAATTGAGGTTGTGCTGAAGTATTTGAGTGTCAGTAATTGAGGGTGTGCTGCACTATTGGAGTGTCAGTAATTGAGGGTGTGCTGCACTATTGGAGTGTCAGTAATTGAGGGTGTGCTGCACTATTGGAGTGTCAGTAATTGAGGGTGTGCTGCACTATTGGAGTGTCAGTAATTGAGGGTGTGCTGCACTATTGGAGTGTCAGTAATTGAGGGTGTGCTGCACTATTGGAGTGTCAGTAATTGAGGGTGTGCTGCACTATTGGAGTGTCAGTAATTGAGGGTGTGCTGCACTATTGCAGTGTCAGTAATTGAGGGTGTGCTGCGCTATTGGAGTGCCAGTAATTGAGTGTGAGTTGCACTGTTGGAGTGTCAGTAATTGAGGGTGTGCTGCACTATTGGAGTGTCAGTAATTGAGGGTGTGCTGCACTATTGGAGTGTCAGTAATTGAGGGTGTGCTGCACTATTGCAGTGTCAGTAATTGAGGGTGTGCTGCGCTATTGGAGTGCCAGTAATTGAAGGTGAGTTGCACTGTTGGAGTGTCAGTAATTGAGGGTGCGCTGCACTATTGGAGAGTCAGCAATTGAGGGTTTGCTTCACAATTGACGTGTCAGTAATTGAGGCTGTGCTGCAATATTGTTGTGTCAGCAATTGAGGCTGTGCTGCGCTATTGGAGTGTCAGTAATTGAGGGTGTGCTGCACTATTGGTGTGTCAGTAATTGAGGGTGTGCTGCACTATTGGAGGGTCAGTAATTGAGGGTTTGCTTCAGAATTGGCCTGTCAGTAATTGAGGGTTTGCTGCACTATTGGAGTGTCAGTAATTGACTATTTGCTGCACATTTATTTGAGGAAATGCATTTGAGGAAATGGTGTACTATTGAAGGGTCGGTAATTGAAGGTGTGCTGCACTATTGGAGTGTCAGTAATTGAGGGTGTGCTGCTCTATTGGAGTGTCAGTAATTGAGGGTGTGCTGCATTATTGGAGTGTCAGTAATTGAGGGTGTGCTGACTATTGGTGTGTCAGTAATTGAGGGTGTGCTGCACTATTGGAGTGTCAGTAATTGAGGGTGTGCTGCATTATTGGAGTGTCAGTAATTGAGGGTGCGCTGCACTATTGGAGTGTCAGTAATTGACGGCGTGCTGCACTATTGGACTGTCAGTAATTGCGGGTGTGCTGCACTATTGGAGTGTCAGTAATTGAGGTTGTGCTGAAGTATTGGAGTGTCAGTAATTGAGGGTGTGCTGCACTATTGGAGTGTCAGTAATTGAGGTTGTGCTGAAGTATTGGAGTGTCAGTAATTGAGGGTGTGCTGCACTATTGGAGTGTCAGTAATTGAGGGTGTGCTGCACTATTGGAGTGTCAGTAATTGAGGGTGTGCTGCACTATTGGTGTGTCAGTAATTGAGGCTGTGCTGCAATATTGTTGTGTCAGCAATTGAGGCTGTGCTGCGCTATTGGAGTGTCAGTAATTGTGGGTGTGCTGCACTATTGGTGTGTCAGTAATTGAGGGTGTGCTGCACTATTGGAGGGTCAGTAATTGAGGGTTTGCTTCAGAATTGGCCTGTCAGTAATTGAGGGTTTGCTGCACTTTTGGAGTGTCAGTAATTGACCGTTTGCTGCACTATTATAGTAGCAGTATTTGAGGATTTGCTGTACTATTGGAGGGTCAGTAATTGAAGGTGTGGTGCACTATTGGAGTGTCAGTAATTAAGGTTTGTGCTGCACTATTGGGGTGTCAGTAATTGAGAGTGTGCTGCATTATTGGAGTGTCAGTAATTGAGGGTGTGCTGCACTGTTGGAGTGTCAGTAATTGAGGGTGTGCTGCACTATTGGAGTGTCAGTATTTGAGGCCGTGCTGCACTATTAGAGTGTCAGTATTTGAGGATGTGGTGCATTAATGGAGGGTCAGTAATTGTGGTTGTGGTGTACTATTGGAGGGTCAGTAATTGAGGGTGTGGTGTACTATTGGAGTGTCAGTAATTGAGGATGTGCTGTACTATTGGAATGTCAGTAATTGAGGGTGTGCTGCATTTCTGGAGGGTCAGTAATTGAGGTTGTGCCACAGTATTGAAGTGTCAGTCATTGAGGGTGTTCTGCACTATTAGAGTATCAGTATTTGAGGATGTGGTGCACTATTGGAGTGTCAGTAATTGATGGCGTGTTGCATTCCTGGAGAGTCAGTAATTGAGAGTGTGCTGCACTATTGGAGTGTCAGTAATTGAAGGTGTGCTGCACTATTGGAGTGTCAGTAATTGAGGGTGTGCTGCACTATTGGAGTGTCAGTAATTGAGGGTGTGCTGCACTATTGGAGTGTCAGTAATTGAGGGTGAGCTGCACAACTGGTGTGGCAGTTTTCGAGGGCATGCTGCACTACTGAAGGGTCAATAATTGAGGGTGTGCTGCAGTATGGGAGTGTCGGTAATTGGGGTTGTGCTGCACAATTGGAGTGTCAGTAATTGAGGGTATGCTGCAATAATGGAGGGTCTTAAATTGAGAGTTTGCTGCACTATTAGAGTATCAGTAATTGAGGGTGTGCTGCACTACTGAGTGTCAGTAATTGAGGGTGTGCTGCACTATTGTAGTGCCAGTATTTGAGGATATGCGGTACTATTGGAGGGTCAGTAACTGAGGGAGTGCTGCACTATTGGAGTGTCAGTAATTGGGTTGTGCTGCACTATTGGAGTGTCAGTAATTGAGGTTGCACTGCATTATTGCTGGGTCATTAATTGTGGGTGTGCTACCATATTGGAGTGTCACTAATTGAGGTTGTGCTGCACTATTTGAGGGTCATTAATGAGTGTAAGCTGCACTATTGGATTGTCAGTAATTGAGGGTGTGCTGCACAATTGACGTGTCAGAAATTCAGCGTTTGCTGCACTATTGTAATGCCAGTATTTGAGGATATGCGGTACTATTCGCATGTCAGTAAATGAGGGTGTTTTGCACTGTTGGAGTGTCAGTAATTGACGGTGTACTGTTCTATTGGAGGGTCAGTAATTGAGGGTGTGCTGCAGAATTGACGTGTCAACATTCAGTGTTTGCTGCAATATTGTAATGCCAGTATTTGAGGATATGCGGTACTATTGGAGGGTCAGTAAATGAGGGTGTAATGCACTATTGGAGTGTCAGTAATTGAGGATCTGCTGCACTGTTGCAGTGTCAGGAATTGAGTGTGTGCTGCACTATTGGAGTATCAGTAATTGAGCGTGTGCTGCACTATTGTCTGTCAGTAATTGAGGGTGTGCTGCACTATTGATGTGTCAGTAATTGAGGGTGTGCTGCACTATTGGAGTGTCAGTAATTGAGGGGACGCTGCGCTATTGGAGTGTCAGCAATTGAGTTTGTGCTACACTATTGTAGTGTCAGAATTGAGGCTGTGCTGCACTATTGGAGTGTCAGTAATTGAGGTTGTGCTGAAGTATTGGAGTGTCAGTAATTGTGGGTGTGCTGCACTATTGGAGTGTCAGTAATTGAGAGGACGCTGCGCTATTGGAGTGTCAGTAATTGAGGGTGTGCTGCACTATTGGAGTGTCAGTAATTGAGGGTGTGCTGCACTATTGGAGTGTCAGTAATTGAGGGTGTGCTGCACTATTGGAGTGTCAGTAATTGAGGGTGTGCTGCATTATTGGTGTGTCAGTCATTGAGGGTGTACTGCACTATTGGAGTGTCAGTAATTGAGGGTGTGCTGCACTATTGGAGTGTCAGTAATTGAGGTTGTGCTACACTATTGTTTTGTCAGAATTGAGGGTGTGCTGCAGTATTGGAGTGTAAGTAATTGAGGTTGTGCTGATGTATTGGAGTGTCAGTAATTGAGGGTGTGCTGCACTATTGGAGTGTCAGTAATTGAGGTTGTGCTGAAGTATTGGAGTGTCAGTAATTGAGGGTGTGCTGCACTATTGGAGTGTCAGTAATTGAGGGTTTGCTTCACTATTGGAGTGTCAGTAATTGAGGGTGTGCTGCACTATTGGAGTGTCAGTAATTGAGGGTGTGCTGCACTATTGGAGTGTCAGAAATTGAGGGTGTGCTGCACTATTGGAGTGTCAGTAATTGAGGGTGTGCTGCACTCTTGGAGTGTCAGTAATTGAGGGTGTGCTGCACTATTGGAGTGTCAGTAATTGAGGGTGTGCTGCACTATTGCAGTGTCAGTAATTGAGGGTGTGCTGCGCTATTGGAGTGCCAGTAATTGAGGGTGAGTTGCACTGTTGGAGTGTCAGTAAATGAGGGTGTGCTGCACTATTGGAGTGTCAGTAATTGAGGGTGTGCTGCACTATTGGAGTGTCAGTAATTGAGGGTGTGCTGCACTATTGCAGTGTCAGTAATTGAGGGTGTGCTGCGCTATTGGAGTGCCAGTAATTGAAGGTGAGTTGCACTGTTGGAGTGTCAGTAATTGAGGGTGTGCTGCACTATTGGAGAGTCAGCAATTGAGGGTTTGCTTCACAATTGACGTGTCAGTAATTGAGGCTGTGCTGCAATATTGTTGTGTCAGCAATTGAGGCTGTGCTGCGCTATTGGAGTGTCAGTAATTGAGGGTGTGCTGCACTATTGGTGTGTCAGTAATTGAGGGTGTGCTGCACTATTGGAGGGTCAGTAATTGAGGGTTTGCTTCAGAATTGGCCTGTCAGTAATTGAGGGTTTGCTGCACTATTGGAGTGTCAGTAATTGACCATTTGCTGCACATTTATTTGAGGAAATGTATTTGAGGAAATGCTGTACTATTGAAGGCTCGGTAATTGAAGGTGTGCTGCACTATTAGAGTGTCAGTAATTGAGGGTGTGCTGCTCTATTGGAGTGTCAGTAATTGAGGGTGTGCTGCATTATTGGAGTGTCAGTAATTGAGGGTGTGCTGCACTATTGGTGTGTCAGTAATTGAGGGTGTGCTGCACTATTGGAATGTCAGTAATTGAGGGTGTGCTGCATTATTGGAGTGTCAGTAATTGAGGGTGCGCTGCACTATTGGAGTGTCAGTAATTGACGGCGTGCTGTACTATTGGAGTGTCAGTAATTGCGGGTGTGCTGCACTATTGGAGTGTCAGTAATTGAGGTTGTGCTGAAGTATTGGAGTGTCAGTAATTGAGGGTGTGCTGCACTATTGGAGTGTCATTAATTGAGGTTGTGCTGAAGTATTGGAGTGTCAGTAATTGAGGGTGTGCTGCACTATTGGAGTGTCAGTAATTGAGGGTGCGCTGCACTATTGGAGTGTCAGTAATTGAGGGTGTGCTGCACTATTGGTGTGTCAGTAATTGAGGCTATGCTGCAATATTGTTGTGTCAGCAATTGAGGCTGTGCTGCGCTATTGGAGTGTCAGTAATTGTGGGTGTGCTGCACTATTGGTGTGTCAGTAATTGAGGGTGTGCTGCACTATTGGAGGGTCAGTAATTGAGGGTTTGCTTCAGAATTGGCCTGTCAGTAATTGAGGGTTTGCTGCACTTTTGGAGTGTCAGTAATTGACCGTTTGCTGCACTATTATAGTAGCAGTATTTGAGGATTTGCTGTACTATTGGAGGGTCAGTAATTGAAGTTGTGGTGCACTATTGGAGTGTCAGTAATTAAGGTTTGTGCTGCACTATTGGGGTGTCAGTAATTGAGAGTGTGCTGCATTATTGGAGTGTCAGTAATTGAGGGTGTGCTGCACTGTTGGAGTGTCAGTAATTGAGGGTGTGCTGCACTATTGGAGTGTCAGTATTTGAGGCCGTGCTGCACTATTAGAGTGTCAGTATTTGAGGATGTGGTGCATTAATGGAGGGTCAGTAATTGAGGGTGTGGTGTACTATTGGAGTGTCAGTAATTGAGGATGTGCTGTACTATTGGAATGTCAGTAATTGAGGGTGTGCTGCATTTCTGGAGGGTCAGTAATTGAGGTTGTGCCGCAGTATTGAAGTGTCAGTCATTGAGGGTGTGCTGCACTATTAGAGTGTCAGTATTTGAGGATGTGCTGCACTATTGGAGTGTCAGTAATTGATGGCGTGTTGCATTCCTGGAGAGTCAGTATTTGAGAGTGTGCTGCACTATTGGAGTGTCAGTAATTGAAGGTGTGCTGCACTATTGGAGTGTCAGTAATTGAGGGTGTGCTGCACTATTGGAGTGTCAGTAATTGAGGGTGTGCTGCACTATTGGAGTGTCAGTAATTGAGGGTGAGCTGCACAACTGGTGTGGCAGTTTTCGAGGGCATGCTGCACTACTGAAGGGTCAATAATTGCGGGTGTGCTGCAGTATGGGAGTGTCGGTAATTGGGGTTGTGCTGCACAATTGGAGTGTCAGTAATTGAGGGTATGCTGCAATAATGGAGGGTCTTAAATTGAGAGTTTGCTGCACTATTAGAGTATCAGTAATTGAGGGTGTGCTGCACTACTGAGTGTCAGTAATTGAGGGTGTGCTGCAATATTGTAGTGCCAGTATTTGAGGATATGCGGTACTATTGGAGGGTCAGTAACTGAGGGAGTGCTGCACTATTGGAGTGTCAGTAATTGGGTTGTGCTGCACTATTGGAGTGTCAGTAATTGAGGTTGCACTGCATTATTGGTGGGTCAGTAATTGTGGGTGTGCTACCATATTGGAGTGTCAGTAATTGAGGGTGTGCTGCACTATTTGAGGGTCATTAATGAGTGTAAGCTGCACTATTGGATTGTCAGTAATTGAGGGTGTGCTGCACTATTGACGTGTCAGAAATTCAGCGTTTGCTGCACTATTGTAATGCCAGTATTTGAGGATATGCGGTACTATTCGCATGTCAGTAAATGAGGGTGTTTTTCACTGTTGGAGTGTCAGTAATTGACGGTGTACTGCTCTATTGGAGGGTCAGTAATTGAGGGTGTGCTGCACTATTGGAGTGTCAGTAATTGACGGTGTACTGCACTATTGGAGTGTCAGTAATTGAGGGTGTGCTGCACTATTGGAGTGTCAGCAATTGAGGGTTTGCTTCACAATTGACGTGTCAGTAATTGAGGGTGTGCTGCAATATTGTTGTGTCAGCAATTGAGGCTGTGCTGCGCTATTGGAGTGTCAGTAATTGAGGGTCTGCTGCACTATTGGTGTGTCAGTAATTGAGGGTGTGCTGCACTATTGGAGGGTCAGTAATTGAGGGTTTGCTTCAGAATTGGCCTGTCAGTAATTGAGGGTTTGCTGCACTATTGGAGTGTCAGTAATTGACCGTTTGCTGCACTATTGTAGTAGCAGTATTTGAGGATATGCTGTACTATTTGAGGGTCAGTAATTGAAGGTGTGCTGCACCATTGGAGGGTTAGTAATTGCGTGTGTGCTGCATTATTAGAGTGTCAGTGATTGAGGGTGTGCTACACTGTTGGAGTGTCAGTAATTGAGGGTGTGCTGAACTATTGGAGTGTCAGTAATTGAGGCTGTGCTTCACTAGTGGAGTGTCAGTAATTGAGGGTGTGCTGCAGCATTGGGGTATCAGTAATTGAGGTTGCACTGCCTTATTGGAGGGTCAGTAATTGTGGGTGTGCTGCCATATTGGAGTGTCAGTAATTGAGGGTGTGCTGTACAAATGACATGTCAGAAGTTCAGCGTTTGCTGCACTATTGTAATGCCAGTGTTTGAGGATATGCGGTACTATTGAAGGGTCAGTAAATGAGGGTGTGTTGCACTATTGGAGTGTCAGTAATTGAGTGTCTGCTGCACTGTTGCAGTGTTAGGAATTGGGGGTGTGCTGCACTATTGGAGTGTCAGTAATTGAGGGTTTGCTTCAGAATTGATGTGTCAGTAATTGAGGGTTTGCTGTACTATTGGAGTGTCAGTAATTGAGGGTGTGCTGCGCTATTGGAGTGTTAGTAATTGTGGGTGCGTTGCACTATTGGAGTGTCAGTAATTGAGCGTGTGCTGCACTTTTGGAGTGTCAGAAATTGAGGGTTTGCTTCAGAATTGGCGTGTCAGTAATTGAGGCTGTGCTGCAATATTGTTGTGTCAGCAATTGAGGCTATGCTGCGCTTTTGGAGTGTCAGTAATTTAAGGTGCGCTGCACTATTGGTGTGTCAGTAATTGAGGGTGTGCTGCACTATTGGAGTGTCAGTAATTGAGGGTGTGCTGCACTATTGGAGTGTCAGTAATTGAGGGTTTGCTGCACTATTGGAGTGTCAGTAATTGAGGGTGTGCTGCATTATTGGAGTGTCAGTAATTGAGGGTGTACTGCACTATTGGAGTGTCAGTAATTGAGGGTGTGCTGCACTATTGGAGTGTCAGTAATTGAGGTTGTGCTACACTATTGTTTTGTCAGAATTGAGGGTGTGCTGCAGTATTGGAGTGTCAGTAATTGAGGTTGTGCTGAAGTATTGGAGTGTCAGTAATTGATGGTGTGCTGCACTATTGGAGTGTCAGTAATTGAGGTTGTGCTGAAGTATTGGAGTGTCAGTAATTGAGGGTGTGCTGCACTATTGGAGTGTCAGTAATTGAGGGTGTGCTGCACTATTGGAGTGTCAGTAATTGAGGGTGTGCTGCACTATTGGAGTGTCAGTAATTGAGGGTGTGCTGAAGTATTGGAGTGTCAGTAATTGAGGGTGTGCTGCACTATTGGAGTGTCAGTAATTGAGGGTGTGCTGCACTATTGGAGTGTCAGTAATTGAGGGTGTGCTGCACTATTGGAGTGTCAGTAATTGAGGGTGTGCTGCACTATTGCAGTGTCAGTAATTGAGGGTGTGCTGCGCTATTGGAGTGTCAGTAATTGAGGGTGTGCTGCGCTATTGCAGTGTCAGTAATTGAGGGTGTGCTGCGCTATTGGAGTGCCAGTAATTGAAGGTGAGTTGCACTGTTGGAGTGTCAGTAATTGAGGGTGTGCTGCACTATTGGAGAGTCAGCAATTGAGGGTTTGCTTCACAATTGACGTGTCAGCAATTGAGGCTGTGCTGCGCTATTGGAGTGTCAGTAATTGAGGGTGTGCTGCACTATTGGTGTGTCAGTAATTGAGGGTGTGCTGCACTATTGGAGGGTCAGTAATTGAGGGTTTGCTTCAGAATTGGCCTGTCAGTAATTGAGGTTTGCTGCACTATTGGAGTGTCAGTAATTGACCATTTGCTGCACATTTATTTGAGGAAATGTATTTGAGGAAATGCTGTACTATTGAAGGCTCGGTAATTGAAGGTGTGCTGCACTATTGGAGTGTCAGTAATTGAGGGTGTGCTGCTCTATTGGAGTGTCAGTAATTGAGGGTGTGCTGCATTATTGGAGTGTCAGTAATTGAGGGTGTGCTGCACTATTGGTGTGTCAGTAATTGAGGGTGTGCTGCACTATTGGAATGTCAGTAATTGAGGGTGTGCTGCATTATTGGAGTGTCAGTAATTGAGGGTGCGCTGCACTATTGGAGTGTCAGTAATTGACGGCGTGCTGTACTATTGGAGTGTCAGTAATTGCGGGTGTGCTGCACTATTGGAGTGTCAGTAATTGAGGTTGTGCTGAAGTATTGGAGTGTCAGTAATTGAGGGTGTGCTGCACTATTGGTGTGTCAGTAATTGAGGTTGTGCTGAAGTATTGGAGTGTCAGTAATTGAGGGTGTGCTGCACTATTGGAGTGTCAGTAATGGAGGGTGTGCTGCACTATTGGAGTGTCAGTAATTGAGGGTGTGCTGCACTATTGGTGTGTCAGTAATTGAGGCTGTGCTGCAATATTGTTGTGTCAGCAATTGAGGCTGTGCTGCACTATTGGTGTGTCAGTAATTGAGGGTGTGCTGCACTATTGGAGGGTCAGTAATTGAGGGTTTGCTTCAGAATTGGCCTGTCAGTAATTGAGGGTTTGCTGCACTTTTGGAGTGTCAGTAATTGACCGTTTGCTGCACTATTATAGTAGCAGTATTTGAGGATTTGCTGTACTATTGGAGGGTCAGTAATTGAAGGTGTGGTGCACTATTGGAGTGTCAGTAATTAAGGTTTGTGCTGCACTATTGGGGTGTCAGTAATTGAGAGTGTGCTGCATTATTGGAGTGTCAGTAATTGAGGGTGTGCTGCACTGTTGGAGTGTCAGTAATTGAGGGTGTGCTGCACTATTGGAGTGTCAGTATTTGAGGCCGTGCTGCACTATTAGAGTGTCAGTATTTGAGGATGTGGTGCATTAATGGAGGGTCAGTAATTGAGGGTGTGGTGTACTATTGAAGTGTCAGTAATTGAGGATGTGCTGTACTATTGGAATGTCAGTAATTGAGGGTGTGCTGCATTTCTGGAGGGTCAGTAATTGAGGGTGTGCTGCACTATTGGAGTGTCAGTAATTGAGGGTGTGCTGCACTATTGGAGTGTCAGTAATTGAGGGTGTGCTGCACTATTGGAGTGTCAGTAATTGAGGGTGTGCTGCACTATTGGAGTGTCAGTAATTGAGGGTGTGCTGCACTATTGCAGTGTCAGTAATTGAGGGTGTGCTGCGCTATTGGAGTGTCAGTAATTGAGGGTGTGCTGCGCTATTGCAGTGTCAGTAATTGAGGGTGTGCTGCGCTATTGGAGTGCCAGTAATTGAAGGTGAGTTGCACTGTTGGAGTGTCAGTAATTGAGGGTGTGCTGCACTATTGGAGAGTCAGCAATTGAGGGTTTGCTTCACAATTGACGTGTCAGTAATTGAGGCTGTGCTGCAATATTGTTGTGTCAGCAATTGAGTCTGTGCTGCGCTATTGGAGTGTCAGTAATTGAGGGTGTGCTGCACTATTGGTGTGTCAGTAATTGAGGGTGTGCTGCACTATTGGAGGGTCAGTAATTGAGGGTTTGCTTCCGAATTGGCCTGTCAGTAATTGAGGGTTTGCTGCACTATTGGAGTGTCAGTAATTGACCATTTGCTGCACATTTATTTGAGGAAATGTATTTGAGGAAATGCTGTACTATTGAAGGCTCGGTAATTGAAGGTGTGCTGCACTATTGGAGTGTCAGTAATTGAGGGTGTGCTGCATTATTGGAGTGTCAGTAATTGAGGGTGTGCTGCATTATTGGAGTGTCAGTAATTGAGGGTGTGCTGCACTATTGGTGTGTCAGTAATTGAGGGTGTGCTGCACTATTGGAATGTCAGTAATTGAGGGTGTGCTGCATTATTGGAGTGTCAGTAATTGAGGGTGCGCTGCACTATTGGAGTGTCAGTAATTGACGGCGTGCTGTACTATTGGAGTGTCAGTAATTGCGGGTGTGCTGCACTATTGGAGTGTCAGTAATTGAGGTTGTGCTGATGTATTGGAGTGTCAGTAATTGAGGGTGTGCTGCACTATTGGAGTGTCAGTAATTGAGGTTGTGCTGAAGTATTGGAGTGTCAGTAATTGAGGGTGTGCTGCACTATTGGTGTGTCAGTAATTGAGGGTGTGCTGCACTATTGGAGTGTCAGTAATTGAGGGTGTGCTGCACTATTGGTGTGTCAGTAATTGAGGTTGTGCTGAAGTATTGGAGTGTCAGTAATTGAGGCTGTGCTGCAATATTGTTGTGTCAGCAATTGAGGCTGTGCTGCACTATTGGTGTGTCAGTAATTGAGGGTGTGCTGCACTATTGGAGGGTCAGTAATTGAGGGTTTGCTTCAGAATTGGCCTGTCAGTAATTGAGGGTTTGCTGCACTTTTGGAGTGTCAGTAATTGACCGTTTGCTGCATTATTATAGTAGCAGTATTTGAGGATTTACTGTACTATTGGAGTGTCAGTAATTGAAGGTGTGGTGCACTATTGGAGTGTCAGTAATTAAGGTTTGTGCTGCACTATTGGGGTGTCAGTAATTGAGAGTGTGCTGCATTATTGGAGTGTCAGTAATTGAGGGTGTGCTGCACTGTTGGAGTGTCAGTAATTGAGGGTGTGCTGCACTATTGGAGTGTCAGTATTTGAGGCCGTGCTGCACTATTAGAGTGTCAGTATTTGAGGATGTGGTGCATTAATGGAGGGTCAGTAATTGAGGGTGTGGTGTACTATTGGAGTGTCAGTAATTGAGGATGTGCTGTACTATTGGAATGTCAGTAATTGAGGGTGTGCTGCATTTCTGGAGGGTCAGTAATTGAGGTTGTGCCGCAGTATTGAAGTGTCAGTCATTGAGGGTGTGCTGCACTATTAGAGTGTCAGTATTTGAGGATGTGGTGCACTGTTGGAGTGTCAGTAATTGATGGCGTGTTGCATTCCTGGAGAGTCAGTAATTGAGAGTGTGCTGCACTATTGGAGTGTCAGTAATTGAAGGTGTGCTGCACTATTGGAGTGTCAGTAATTGAGGGTGTGCTGCACTATTGGAGTGTCAGTAATTGAGGGTGTGCTGCACTATTGGAGTGTCAGTAATTGAGGGTGAGCTGCACAACTGGTGTGGCAGTTTTCAAGGGCATGCTGCACTACTGAAGGGTCAATAATTGCGGGTGTGCTGCAGTATGGGAGTGTCGGTAATTGGGGTTGTGCTGCACAATTGGAGTGTCAGTAATTGAGGGTATGCTGCAATAATGGAGGGTCTTAAATTGAGAGTTTGCTGCACTGTTAGAGTATCAGTAATTGAGGGTGTGCTGCACTGCTGAGTGTCAGTAATTGAGGGTGTGCTGCAATATTGTAGTGCCAGTATTTGAGGATATGCGGTACTATTGGAGGGTCAGTAACTGAGGGAGTGCTGCACTATTGGTGTGTCAGTAATTGGGTTGTGCTGCACTATTGGAGTGTCAGTAATTGAGGTTGCACTGCATTATTGGTGGGTCAGTAATTGTGGGTGTGCTACCATATTGGAGTGTCACTAATTGAGGGTGTGCTGCACTATTTGAGGGTCATTAATGAGTGTAAGCTGCACTATTGGATTGTCAGTAATTGAGGGTGTGCTGCACTATTGACGTGTCAGAAATTCAGCGTTTGCTGCACTATTGTAATGCCAGTATTTGAGGATATGCGGTACTATTCGCATGTCAGTAAATGAGGGTGTTTTTCACTGTTGGAGTGTCAGTAATTGACGGTGTACTGCTCTATTGGAGGGTCAGTAATTGAGGGTGTGCTGCACTATTGGAGTGTCAGTAATTGAGGGTGTGCTGCATTATTGGAGTGTCAGTAATTGAGGGTGTACTGCACTATTGGAGTGTCAGTAATTGAGGGTGTGCTGCACTATTGGAGTGTCAGTAATTGAGGTTGTGCTACACTATTGTTTTGTCAGAATTGAGGGTGTGCTGCAGTATTGGAGTGTCAGTAATTGAGGTTGTGCTGAAGTATTGGAGTGTCAGTAATTGAGGGTGTGCTGCACTATTGGAGTGTCAGTAATTGAGGTTGTGCTGAAGTATTGGAGTGTCAGTAATTGAGGGTGTGCTGCACTATTGGAGTGTCAGTAATTGACCGTTTGCTGCACTATTATAGTAGCAGTATTTGAGGATTTGCTGTACTATTGGAGGGTCAGTAATTGAAGGTGTGGTGCACTATTGGAGTGTCAGTAATTAAGGTTTGTGCTGCACTATTGGGGTGTCAGTAATTGAGAGTGTGCTGCATTATTGGAGTGTCAGTAATTGAGGGTGTGCTGCACTGTTGGAGTGTCAGTAATTGAGGGTGTGCTGCACTATTGGAGTGTCAGTATTTGAGGCCGTGCTGCACTATTAGAGTGTCAGTATTTGAGGATGTGGTGCATTAATGGAGGGTCAGTAATTGAGGGTGTGGTGTACTATTGGAGTGTCAGTAATTGAGGATGTGCTGTACTATTGGAATGTCAGTAATTGAGGGTGTGCTGCATTTCTGGAGGGTCAGTAATTGAGGGTGTGCAGCACTATTGGAGTGTCAGTAATTGAGGGTGTGCTGCACTATTGGAGTGTCAGTAATTGAGGGTGTGCTGCACTATTGGAGTGTCAGTAATTGAGGGTGTGCTGCACTATTGGAGTGTCAGTAATTGAGGGTGTGCTGCACTATTGCAGTGTCAGTAATTGAGGGTGTGCTGCGCTATTGGAGTGTCAGTAATTGAGGGTGTGCTGCGCTATTGCAATGTCAGTAATTGAGGGTGTGCTGCGCTATTGGAGTGCCAGTAATTGAAGGTGAGTTGCACTCTTGGAGTGTCAGTAATTGAGGGTGTGCTGCACTATTGGAGAGTCAGCAATTGAGGGTTTGCTTCACAATTGACGTGTCAGTAATTGAGGCTGTGCTGCAATATTGTTGTGTCAGCAATTGAGTCTGTGCTGCGCTATTGGAGTGTCAGTAATTGAGGGTGTGCTGCACTATTGGTGTGTCAGTAATTGAGGGTGTGCTGCACTATTGGAGGGTCAGTAATTGAGGGTTTGCTTCCGAATTGGCCTGTCAGTAATTGAGGGTTTGCTGCACTATTGGAGTGTCAGTAATTGACCATTTGCTGCACATTTATTTGAGGAAATGTATTAGAGGAAATGCTGTACTATTGAAGGCTCGGTAATTGAAGGTGTGCTGCACTATTGGAGTGTCAGTATTTGAGGGTGTGCTGCATTATTGGAGTGTCAGTAATTGAGGGTGTGCTGCATTATTGGAGTGTCAGTAATTGAGGGTGTGCTGCACTATTGGTGTGTCAGTAATTGAGGGTGTGCTGCACTATTGGAATGTCAGTAATTGAGGGTGTGCTGCATTATTGGAGTGTCAGTAATTGATGGTGCGCTGCACTATTGGAGTGTCAGTAATTGACGGCGTGCTGTACTATTGGAGTGTCAGTAATTGCGGGTGTGCTGCACTATTGGAGTGTCAGTAATTGAGGTTGTGCTGAAGTATTGGAGTGTCAGTAATTGAGGGTGTGCTGCACTATTGGAGTGTCAGTAATTGAGGTTGTGCTGAAGTATTGGAGTGTCAGTAATTGAGGGTGTGCTGCACTATTGGAGTGTCAGTAATTGAGGGTGTGCTGCACTATTGGAGTGTCAGTAATTGAGGGTGTGCTGCACTATTGGTGTGTCAGTAATTGAGGTTGTGCTGAAGTATTGGAGTGTCAGTAATTGAGGCTGTGCTGCAATATTGTTGTGTCAGCAATTGAGGCTGTGCTGCACTATTGGTGTGTCAGTAATTGAGGGTGTGCTGCACTATTGGAGGGTCAGTAATTGAGGGTTTGCTTCAGAATTGGCCTGTCAGTAATTGAGGGTTTGCTGCACTTTTGGAGTGTCAGTAATTGACCGTTTGCTGCACTATTATAGTAGCAGTATTTGAGGATTTACTGTACTATTGGAGTGTCAGTAATTGAAGGTGTGGTGCACTATTGGAGTGTCAGTAATTAAGGTTTGTGCTGCACTATTGGGGTGTCAGTAATTGAGAGTGTGCTGCATTATTGGAGTGTCAGTAATTGAGGGTGTGCTGCACTGTTGGAGTGTCAGTAATTGAGGGTGTGCTGCACTATTGGAGTGTCAGTATTTGAGGCCGTGCTGCACTATTAGAGTGTCAGTATTTGAGGATGTGGTGCATTAATGGAGGGTCAGTAATTGAGGGTGTGGTGTACTATTGGAGTGTCAGTAATTGAGGATGTGCTGTACTATTGGAATGTCAGTAATTGAGTGTGTGCTGCATTTCTGGAGGGTCAGTAATTGAGGTTGTGCCGCAGTATTGAAGTGTCAGTCATTGAGGGTGTGCTGCACTATTAGAGTGTCAGTATTTGAGGATGTGGTGCACTATTGGAGTGTCAGTAATTGATGGCGTGTTGCATTCCTGGAGAGTCAGTAATTGAGAGTGTGCTGCACTATTGGAGTGTCAGTAATTGAAGGTGTGCTGCACTATTGGAGTGTCAGTAATTGAGGGTGTGCTGCACTATTGGAGTGTCAGTAATTGAGGGTGTGCTGCACTATTGGAGTGTCAGTAATTGAGGGTGAGCTG
Organism: Isurus oxyrinchus; assembly: GCA_026770705.1. Taxonomy (NCBI): domain Eukaryota; kingdom Metazoa; phylum Chordata; class Chondrichthyes; order Lamniformes; family Lamnidae; genus Isurus; species Isurus oxyrinchus. The sequence continues at coordinate 177,272 of JANJGN010000652.1, forward strand.
CACAACTGGTGTGGCAGTTTTCGAGGGCATGCTGCACTACTGAAGGGTCAATAATTGCGGGTGTGCTGCAGTATGGGAGTGTCGGTAATTGGGGTTGTGCTGCACAATTGGAGTGTCAGTAATTGAGGGTATGCTGCAATAATGGAGGGTCTTAAATTGAGAGTTTGCTGCACTGTTAGAGTATCAGTAATTGAGGGTGTGCTGCACTGCTGAGTGTCAGTAATTGAGGGTGTGCTGCAATATTGTAGTGCCAGTATTTGAGGAGATGCGGTACTATTGGAGGGTCAGTAACTGAGGGAGTGCTGCACTATTGGTGTGTCAGTAATTGGGTTGTGCTGCACTATTGGAGTGTCAGTAATTGAGGTTGCACTGCATTATTGGTGGGTCAGTAATTGTGGGTGTGCTACCATATTGGAGTGTCACTAATTGAGGGTGTGCTGCACTATTTGAGGGTCATTAATGAGTGTAAGCTGCACTATTGGATTGTCAGTAATTGAGGGTGTGCTGCACTATTGACGTGTCAGAAATTCAGCGTTTGCTGCACTATTGTAATGCCAGTATTTGAGGATATGCGGTACTATTCGCATGTCAGTAAATGAGGGTGTTTTTCACTGTTGGAGTGTCAGTAATTGACGGTGTACTGCTCTATTGGAGGGTCAGTAATTGAGGGTGTGCTGCACTATTGGAGTGTCAGTAATTGACGGTGTACTGCACTATTGGAGTGTCAGTAATTGAGGGTGTGCTGCACTATTGGAGTGTCAGCAATTGAGGGTTTGCTTCACAATTGACGTGTCAGTAATTGAGGGTGTGCTGCAATATTGTTGTGTCAGCAATTGAGGCTGTGCTGCGCTATTGGAGTGTCAGTAATTGAGGGTGTGCTGCACTATTGGTGTGTCAGTAATTGAGGGTGTGCTGCACTATTGGAGGGTCAGTAATTGAGGGTTTGCTTCAGAATTGGCCTGTCAGTAATTGAGGGTTTGCTGCACTATTGGAGTGTCAGTAATTGACCGTTTGCTGCACTATTGTAGTAGCAGTATTTGAGGATATGCTGTACTATTTGAGGGTCAGTAATTGAAGGTGTGCTGCACCATTGGAGGGTTAGTAATTGCGTGTGTGCTGCATTATTAGAGTGTCAGTGATTGAGGGTGTGCTACACTGTTGGAGTGTCAGTAATTGAGGGTGTGCTGAACTATTGGAGTGTCAGTAATTGAGGCTGTGCTTCACTAGTGGAGTGTCAGTAATTGAGGGTGTGCTGCAGCATTGGGGTATCAGTAATTGAGGTTGCACTGCGTTATTGGAGGGTCAGTAATTGTGGGTGTGCTGCCATATTGGAGTGTCAGTAATTGAGGGTGTGCTGTACAAATGACATGTCAGAAGTTCAGCGTTTGCTGCACTATTGTAATGCCAGTGTTTGAGGATATGCGGTACTATTGAAGGGTCAGTAAATGAGGGTGTGTTGCACTATTGGAGTGTCAGTAATTGAGTGTCTGCTGCACTGTTGCAGTGTTAGGAATTGGGGGTGTGCTGCACTATTGGAGTGTCAGTAATTGAGGGTTTGCTTCAGAATTGATGTGTCAGTAATTGAGGGTTTGCTGTACTATTGGAGTGTCAGTAATTGAGGGTGTGCTGCGCTATTGGAGTGTCAGTAATTGAGCGTGTGCTCCACTTTTGGAGTGTCAGAAATTGAGGGTTTGCTTCAGAATTGGCGTGTCAGTAATTGAGGCTGTGCTGCAATATTGTTGTGTCAGCAATTGAGGCTATGCTGCGCTTTTGGAGTGTCAGTAATTTAAGGTGCGCTGCACTATTGGTGTGTCAGTAATTGAGGGTGTGCTGCACTATTGGAGTGTCAGTAATTGAGGGTGTGCTGCACTATTGGAGTGTCAGTAATTGAGGGTGTGCTGCACTATTGGAGTGTCAGTAATTGAGGGTGTGCTGCATTATTGGAGTGTCAGTAATTGAGGGTGTACTGCACTATTGGAGTGTCAGTAATTGAGGGTGTGCTGCACTATTGGAGTGTCAGTAATTGAGGTTGTGCTACACTATTGTTTTGTCAGAATTGAGGGTGTGCTGCAGTATTGGAGTGTCAGTAATTGAGGTTGTGCTGAAGTATTGGAGTGTCAGTAATTGAGGGTGTGCTGCACTATTGGAGTGTCAGTAATTGAGGTTGTGCTGAAGTATTGGAGTGTCAGTAATTTAGGGTGTGCTGCACTATTGGAGTGTCAGTAATTGAGGGTGTGCTGCACTATTGGAGTGTCAGTAATTGAGGGTGTGCTGCACTATTGGAGTGTCAGCAATTGAGGGTGTGCTGCACTATTGGAGTGTCAGTAATTGAGGGTGTGCTGCACTATTGGAGTGTCAGTAATTGAGGGTGTGCTGCACTATTGGAGTGTCAGTAATTGAGGGTGTGCTGCACTATTGGAGTGTCAGTAATTGAGGGTGTGCTGCACTATTGCAGTGTCAGTAATTGAGGGTGTGCTGCGCTATTGGAGTGTCAGTAATTGAGGGTGTGCTGCGCTATTGCAGTGTCAGTAATTGAGGGTGTGCTGCGCTATTGGAGTGCCAGTAATTGAAGGTGAGTTGCACTGTTGGAGTGTCAGTAATTGAGGGTGTGCTGCACTATTGGAGAGTCAGCAATTGAGGGTTTGCTTCACAATTGACGTGTCAGTAATTGAGGCTGTGTTGCAATATTGTTGTGTCAGCAATTGAGGCTGTGCTGCGCTATTGGAGTGTCAGTAATTGAGGGTGTGCTGCACTATTGGTGTGTCAGTAATTGAGGGTGTGCTGCACTATTGGAGGGTCAGTAATTGAGGGTTTGCTTCAGAATTGGCCTGTCAGTAATTGAGGTTTGCTGCACTATTGGAGTGTCAGTAATTGACCATTTGCTGCACATTTATTTGAGGAAATGTATTTGAGGAAATGCTGTACTATTGAAGGCTCGGTAATTGAAGGTGTGCTGCACTATTGGAGTGTCAGTAATTGAGGGTGTGCTGCTCTATTGGAGTGTCAGTAATTGAGGGTGTGCTGCATTATTGGAGTGTCAGTAATTGAGGGTGTGCTGCACTATTGGTGTGTCAGTAATTGAGGGTGTGCTGCACTATTGGAATGTCAGTAATTGAGGGTGTGCTGCATTATTGGAGTGTCAGTAATTGAGGGTGCGCTGCACTATTGGAGTGTCAGTAATTGACGGCGTGCTGTACTATTGGAGTGTCAGTAATTGCGGGTGTGCTGCACTATTGGAGTGTCAGTAATTGAGGTTGTGCTGAAGTATTGGAGTGTCAGTAATTGAGGGTGTGCTGCACGATTGGTGTGTCAGTAATTGAGGTTGTGCTGAAGTATTGGAGTGTCAGTAATTGAGGGTGTGCTGCACTATTGGAGTGTCAGTAATTGAGGGTGTGCTGCACTATTGGAGTGTCAGTAATTGAGGGTGTGCTGCACTATTGGTGTGTCAGTAATTGAGGCTGTGCTGCAATATTGTTGTGTCAGCAATTGAGGCTGTGCTGCACTATTGGTGTGTCAGTAATTGAGGGTGTGCTGCACTATTGGAGGGTCAGTAATTGAGGGTTTGCTTCAGAATTGGCCTGTCAGTAATTGAGGGTTTGCTGCACTTTTGGAGTGTCAGTAATTGACTGTTTGCTGCACTATTATAGTAGCAGTATTTGAGGATTTGCTGTACTATTGGAGGGTCAGTAATTGAAGGTGTGGTGCACTATTGGAGTGCCAGTAATTAAGGTTTGTGCTGCACTATTGGGGTGTCAGTAATTGAGAGTGTGCTGCATTATTGGAGTGTCAGTAATTGAGGGTGTGCTGCACTGTTGGAGTGTCAGTAATTGAGGGTGTGCTGCACTATTGGAGTGTCAGTATTTGAGGCCGTGCTGCACTATTAGAGTGTCAGTATTTGAGGATGTGGTGCATTAATGGAGGGTCAGTAATTGAGGGTGCGCTGCACTATTGGAGTGTCAGTAATTGACGGCGTGCTGTACTATTGGAGTGTCAGTAATTGCGGGTGTGCTGCACTATTGGAGTGTCAGTAATTGAGGTTGTGCTGAAGTATTGGAGTGTCAGTAATTGAGGGTGTGCTGCACGATTGGTGTGTCAGTAATTGAGGTTGTGCTGAAGTATTGGAGTGTCAGTAATTGAGGGTGTGCTGCACTATTGGAGTGTCAGTAATTGAGGGTGTGCTGCACTATTGGAGTGTCAGTAATTGAGGGTGTGCTGCACTATTGGTGTGTCAGTAATTGAGGCTGTGCTGCAATATTGTTGTGTCAGCAATTGAGGCTGTGCTGCACTATTGGTGTGTCAGTAATTGAGGGTGTGCTGCACTATTGGAGGGTCAGTAATTGAGGGTTTGCTTCAGAATTGGCCTGTCAGTAATGAGGGTTTGCTGCACTTTTGGAGTGTCAGTAATTGACTGTTTGCTGCACTATTATAGTAGCAGTATTTGAGGATTTGCTGTACTATTGGAGGGTCAGTAATTGAAGGTGTGGTGCACTATTGGAGTGCCAGTAATTAAGGTTTGTGCTGCACTATTGGGGTGTCAGTAATTGAGAGTGTGCTGCATTATTGGAGTGTCAGTAATTGAGGGTGTGCTGCACTGTTGGAGTGTCAGTAATTGAGGGTGTGCTGCACTATTGGAGTGTCAGTATTTGAGGCCGTGCTGCACTATTAGAGTGTCAGTATTTGAGGATGTGGTGCATTAATGGAGGGTCAGTAATTGAGGGTGTGGTGTACTATTGGAGTGTCAGTAATTGAGGATGTGCTGTACTATTGGAATGTCAGTAATTGAGGGTGTGCTGCATTTCTGGAGGGTCAGTAATTGAGGGTGTGCTGCACTATTGGAGTGTCAGTAATTGAGGGTGTGCTGCACTATTGGAGTGTCAGTAATTGAGGGTGTGCTGCACTATTGGAGTGTCAGTAATTGAGGGTGTGCTGCACTATTGGAGTGTCAGTAATTGAGGGTGTGCTGCACTATTGCAGTGTCAGTAATTGAGGGTGTGCTGCGCTATTGGAGTGTCAGTAATTGAGGGTGTGCTGCGCTATTGCAGTGTCAGTAATTGAGGGTGTGCTGCGCTATTGGAGTGCCAGTAATTGAAGGTGAGTTGCACTGTTGGAGTGTCAGTAATTGAGGGTGTGCTGCACTATTGGAGAGTCAGCAATTGAGGGTTTGCTTCACAATTGACGTGTCAGTAATTGAGGCTGTGCTGCAATATTGTTGTGTCAGCAATTGAGTCTGTGCTGCGCTATTGGAGTGTCAGTAATTGAGGGTGTGCTGCACTATTGGTGTGTCAGTAATTGAGGGTGTGCTGCACTATTGGAGGGTCAGTAATTGAGGGTTTGCTTCCGAATTGGCCTGTCAGTAATTGAGGGTTTGCTGCACTATTGGAGTGTCAGTAATTGACCATTTGCTGCACATTTATTTGAGGAAATGTATTTGAGGAAATGCTGTACTATTGAAGGCTCGGTAATTGAAGGTGTGCTGCACTATTGGAGTGTCAGTAATTGAGGGTGTGCTGCATTATTGGAGTGTCAGTAATTGAGGGTGTGCTGCATTATTGGAGTGTCAGTAATTGAGGGTGTGCTGCACTATTGGTGTGTCAGTAATTGAGGGTGTGCTGCACTATTGGAATGTCAGTAATTGAGGGTGTGCTGCATTATTGGAGTGTCAGTAATTGAGGGTGCGCTGCACTATTGGAGTGTCAGTAATTGACGGCGTGCTGTACTCTTGGAGTGTCAGTAATTGCGGGTGTGCTGCACTATTGGAGTGTCAGTAATTGAGGTTGTGCTGAAGTATTGGAGTGTCAGTAATTGAGGGTGTGCTGCACTATTGGAGTGTCAGTAATTGAGGTTGTGCTGAAGTATTGGAGTGTCAGTAATTGAGGGTGTGCTGCACTATTGGAATGTCAGTAATTGAGGGTGTGCTGCACTATTGGAGTGTCAGTAATTGAGGGTGTGCTGCACTATTGGTGTGTCAGTAATTGAGGTTGTGCTGAAGTATTGGAGTGTCAGTAATTGAGGCTGTGCTGCAATATTGTTGTGTCAGCAATTGAGGCTGTGCTGCACTATTGGTGTGTCAGTAATTGAGGGTGTGCTGCACTATTGGAGGGTCAGTAATTGAGGGTTTGCTTCAGAATTGGCCTGTCAGTAATTGAGGGTTTGCTGCACTTTTGGAGTGTCAGTAATTGACCGTTTGCTGCACTATTATAGTAGCAGTATTTGAGGATTTACTGTACTATTGGAGTGTCAGTAATTGAAGGTGTGGTGCACTATTGGAGTGTCAGTAATTAAGGTTTGTGCTGCACTATTGGGGTGTCAGTAATTGAGAGTGTGCTGCATTATTGGAGTGTCAGTAATTGAGGGTGTGCTGCACTGTTGGAGTGTCAGTAATTGAGGGTGTGCTGCACTATTGGAGTGTCAGTATTTGAGGCCGTGCTGCACTATTAGAGTGTCAGTATTTGAGGATGTGGTGCATTAATGGAGGGTCAGTAATTGAGGGTGTGGTGTACTATTGGAGTGTCAGTAATTGAGGATGTGCTGTACTATTGGAATGTCAGTAATTGAGTGTGTGCTGCATTTCTGGAGGGTCAGTAATTGAGGTTGTGCCGCAGTATTGAAGTGTCAGTCATTGAGGGTGTGCTGCACTATTAGAGTGTCAGTATTTGAGGATGTGGTGCACTATTGGAGTGTCAGTAATTGATGGCGTGTTGCATTCCTGGAGAGTCAGTAATTGAGAGTGTGCTGCACTATTGGAGTGTCAGTAATTGAAGGTGTGCTGCACTATTGGAGTGTCAGTAATTGAGGGTGTGCTGCACTATTGGAGTGTCAGTAATTGAGGGTGTGCTGCACTTTTGGAGTGTCAGTAATTGAGGGTGAGCTGCACAACTGGTGTGGCAGTTTTCGAGGGCATGCTGCACTACTGAAGGGTCAATAATTGCGGGTGTGCTGCAGTATGGGAGTGTCGGTAATTGGGGTTGTGCTGCACAATTGGAGTGTCAGTAATTGAGGGTATGCTGCAATAATGGAGGGTCTTAAATTGAGAGTTTGCTGCACTGTTAGAGTATCAGTAATTGAGGGTGTGCTGCACTGCTGAGTGTCAGTAATTGAGGGTGTGCTGCAATATTGTAGTGCCAGTATTTGAGGATATGCGGTACTATTGGAGGGTCAGTAACTGAGGGAGTGCTGCACTATTGGTGTGTAAGTAATTGGGTTGTGCTGCACTATTGGAGTGTCAGTAATTGAGGTTGCACTGCATTATTGGTGGGTCAGTAATTGTGGGTGTGCTACCATATTGGAGTGTCACTAATTGAGGGTGTGCTGCACTATTTGAGGGTCATTAATGAGTGTAAGCTGCACTATTGGATTGTCAGTAATTGAGGGTGTGCTGCACTATTGACGTGTCAGAAATTCAGCGTTTGCTGCACTATTGTAATGCCAGTATTTGAGGATATGCGGTACTATTCGCATGTCAGTAAATGAGGGTGTTTTTCACTGTTGGAGTGTCAGTAATTGACGGTGTACTGCTCTATTGGAGGGTCAGTAATTGAGGGTGTGCTGCACTATTGGAGTGTCAGTAATTGAGGGTGTGCTGCATTATTGGAGTGTCAGTAATTGAGGGTGTACTGCACTATTGGAGTGTCAGTAATTGAGGGTGTGCTGCACTATTGGAGTGTCAGTAATTGAGGTTGTGCTACACTATTGTTTTGTCAGAATTGAGGGTGTGCTGCAGTATTGGAGTGTCAGTAATTGAGGTTGTGCTGAAGTATTGGAGTGTCAGTAATTGAGGGTGTGCTGCACTATTGGAGTGTCAGTAATTGAGGTTGTGCTGAAGTATTGGAGTGTCAGTAATTGAGGGTGTGCTGCACTATTGGAGTGTCAGTAATTGAGGGTGTGCTGCACTATTGGAGTGTCAGTAATTGAGGGTGTGCTGCACTATTGGAGTGTCAGTAATTGAGGGTGTGCTGCACTATTGGAGTGTCAGTAATTGAGGGTGTGCTGCACTATTGGAGTGTCAGTAATTGAGGGTGTGCTGCACTATTGGAGTGTCAGTAATTGAGGGTGTGCTGCACTATTGGAGTGTCAGTAATTGAGGGTGTGCTGCACTATTGCAGTGTCAGTAATTGAGGGTGTGCTGCGCTATTGGAGTGTCAGTAATTGAGGGTGTGCTGCGCTATTGCAGTGTCAGTAATTGAGGGTGTGCTGCGCTATTGGAGTGCCAGTAATTGAAGGTGAGTTGCACTGTTGGAGTGTCAGTAATTGAGGGTGTGCTGCACTATTGGAGAGTCAGCAATTGAGGGTTTGCTTCACAATTGACGTGTCAGTAATTGAGGCTGTGCTGCAATATTGTTGTGTCAGCAATTGAGGCTGTGCTGCGCTATTGGAGTGTCAGTAATTGAGGGTGTGCTGCACTATTGGTGTGTCAGTAATTGAGGGTGTGCTGCACTATTGGAGGGTCAGTAATTGAGGGTTTGCTTCAGAATTGGCCTGTCAGTAATTGAGGTTTGCTGCACTATTGGAGTGTCAGTAATTGACCATTTGCTGCACATTTATTTGAGGAAATGTATTTGAGGAAATGCTGTACTATTGAAGGCTCGGTAATTGAAGGTGTGCTGCACTATTGGAGTGTCAGTAATTGAGGGTGTGCTGCTCTATTGGAGTGTCAGTAATTGAGGGTGTGCTGCATTATTGGAGTGTCAGTAATTGAGGGTGTGCTGCACTATTGGTGTGTCAGTAATTGAGGGTGTGCTGCACTATTGGAATGTCAGTAATTGAGGGTGTGCTGCATTATTGGAGTGTCAGTAATTGAGGGTGCGCTGCACTATTGGAGTGTCAGTAATTGACGGCGTGCTGTACTATTGGAGTGTCAGTAATTGCGGGTGTGCTGCACTATTGGAGTGTCAGTAATTGAGGTTGTGCTGAAGTATTGGAGTGTCAGTAATTGAGGGTGTGCTGCACTATTGGTGTGTCAGTAATTGAGGTTGTGCTGAAGTATTGGAGTGTCAGTAATTGAGGGTGTGCTGCACTATTGGAGTGTCAGTAATTGAGGGTGTGCTGCACTATTGGAGTGTCAGTAATTGAGGGTGTGCTGCACTATTGGTGTGTCAGTAATTGAGGCTGTGCTGCAATATTGTTGTGTCAGCAATTGAGGGTGTGCTGCACTATTGGTGTGTCAGTAATTGAGGGTGTGCTGCACTATTGGAGGGTCAGTAATTGAGGGTTTGCTTCAGAATTGGCCTGTCAGTAATTGAGGGTTTGCTGCACTTTTGGAGTGTCAGTAATTGACCGTTTGCTGCACTATTATAGTAGCAGTATTTGAGGATTTGCTGTACTATTGGAGGGTCAGTAATTGAAGGTGTGGTGCACTATTGGAGTGTCAGTAATTAAGGTTTGTGCTGCACTATTGGGGTGTCAGTAATTGAGAGTGTGCTGCATTATTGGAGTGTCAGTAATTGAGGGTGTGCTGCACTGTTGGAGTGTCAGTAATTGAGGGTGTGCTGCACTATTGGAGTGTCAGTATTTGAGGCCGTGCTGCACTATTAGAGTGTCAGTATTTGAGGATGTGGTGCATTAATGGAGGGTCAGTAATTGAGGGTGTGGTGTACTATTGGAGTGTCAGTAATTGAGGATGTGCTGTACTATTGGAATGTCAGTAATTGAGGGTGTGCTGCATTTCTGGAGGGTCAGTAATTGAGGGTGTGCTGCACTATTGGAGTGTCAGTAATTGAGGGTGTGCTGCACTATTGGAGTGTCAGTAATTGAGGGTGTGCTGCACTATTGGAGTGTCAGTAATTGAGGGTGTGCTGCACTATTGGAGTGTCAGTAATTGAGGGTGTGCTGCACTATTGCAGTGTCAGTAATTGAGGGTGTGCTGCGCTATTGGAGTGTCAGTAATTGAGGGTGTGCTGCGCTATTGCAGTGTCAGTAATTGAGGGTGTGCTGCGCTATTGGAGTGCCAGTAATTGAAGGTGAGTTGCACTGTTGGAGTGTCAGTAATTGAGGGTGTGCTGCACTATTGGAGAGTCAGCAATTGAGGGTTTGCTTCACAATTGACGTGTCAGTAATTGAGGCTGTGCTGCAATATTGTTGTGTCAGCAATTGAGTCTGTGCTGCGCTATTGGAGTGTCAGTAATTGAGGGTGTGCTGCACTATTGGTGTGTCAGTAATTGAGGGTGTGCTGCACTATTGGAGGGTCAGTAATTGAGGGTTTGCTTCCGAATTGGCCTGTCAGTAATTGAGGGTTTGCTGCACTATTGGAGTGTCAGTAATTGACCATTTGCTGCACATTTATTTGAGGAAATGTATTTGAGGAAATGCTGTACTATTGAAGGCTCGGTAATTGAAGGTGTGCTGCACTATTGGAGTGTCAGTAATTGAGGGTGTGCTGCATTATTGGAGTGTCAGTAATTGAGGGTGTGCTGCATTATTGGAGTGTCAGTAATTGAGGGTGTGCTGCATTATTGGAGTGTCAGTAATTGAGGGTGTGCTGCACTATTGGTGTGTCAGTAATTGAGGGTGTGCTGCACTATTGGAATGTCAGTAATTGAGGGTGTGCTGCATTATTGGAGTGTCAGTAATTGAGGGTGTGCTGCATTATTGGAGTGTCAGTAATTGAGGGTGTGCTGCACTATTGGTGTGTCAGTAATTGAGGGTGTGCTGCACTATTGGAATGTCAGTAATTGAGGGTGTGCTGCATTATTGGAGTGTCAGTAATTGAGGGTGCGCTGCACTATTGGAGTGTCAGTAATTGACGGCGTGCTGTACTATTGGAGTGTCAGTAATTGCGGGTGTGCTGCACTATTGGAGTGTCAGTAATTGAGGTTGTGCTGAAGTATTGGAGTGTCAGTAATTGAGGGTGTGCTGCACTATTGGAGTGTCAGTAATTGAGGTTGTGCTGAAGTATTGGAGTGTCAGTAATTGAGGGTGTGCTGCACTATTGGAGTGTCAGTAATTGAGGGTGTGCTGCACTATTGGAGTGTCAGTAATTGAGGGTGTGCTGCACTATTGGTGTGTCAGTAATTGAGGTTGTGCTGAAGTATTGGAGTGTCAGTAATTGAGGCTGTGCTGCAATATTGTTGTGTCAGCAATTGAGGCTGTGCTGCACTATTGGTGTGTCAGTAATTGAGGGTGTGCTGCACTATTGGAGGGTCAGTAATTGAGGGTTTGCTTCAGAATTGGCCTGTCTGTAATTGAGGGTTTGCTGCACTTTTGGAGTGTCAGTAATTGACCGTTTGCTGCACTATTATAGTAGCAGTATTTGAGGATTTACTGTACTATTGGAGTGTCAGTAATTGAAGGTGTGGTGCACTATTGGAGTGTCAGTAATTAAGGTTTGTGCTGCACTATTGGGGTGTCAGTAATTGAGAGTGTGCTGCATTATTGGAGTGTCAGTAATTGAGGGTGTGCTGCACTGTTGGAGTGTCAGTATTTGAGGGTGTGCTGCACTATTGGAGTGTCAGTATTTGAGGCCGTGCTGCACTATTAGAGTGTCAGTATTTGAGGATGTGGTGCATTAATGGAGGGTCAGTAATTGAGGGTGTGGTGTACTATTGGAGTGTCAGTAATTGAGGATGTGCTGTACTATTGGAATGTCAGTAATTGAGTGTGTGCTGCATTTCTGGAGGGTCAGTAATTGAGGTTGTGCCGCAGTATTGAAGTGTCAGTCATTGAGGGTGTGCTGCACTATTAGAGTGTCAGTATTTGAGGATGTGGTGCACTATTGGAGTGTCAGTAATTGATGGCGTGTTGCATTCCTGGAGAGTCAGTAATTGAGAGTGTGCTGCACTATTGGAGTGTCAGTAATTGAAGGTGTGCTGCACTATTGGAGTGTCAGTAATTGAGGGTGTGCTGCACTATTGGAGTGTCAGTAATTGAGGGTGTGCTGCACTATTGGAGTGTCAGTAATTGAGGGTGAGCTGCACAACTGGTGTGGCAGTTTTCGAGGGCATGCTGCACTACTGAAGGGTCAATAATTGCGGGTGTGCTGCAGTATGGGAGTGTCGGTAATTGGGGTTGTGCTGCACAATTGGAGTGTCAGTAATTGAGGGTATGCTGCAATAATGGAGGGTCTTAAATTGAGAGTTTGCTGCACTGTTAGAGTATCAGTAATTGAGGGTGTGCTGCACTGCTGAGTGTCAGTAATTGAGGGTGTGCTGCAATATTGTAGTGCCAGTATTTGAGGATATGCGGTACTATTGGAGGGTCAGTAACTGAGGGAGTGCTGCACTATTGGTGTGTCAGTAATTGGGTTGTGCTGCACTATTGGAGTGTCAGTAATTGAGGTTGCACTGCATTATTGGTGGGTCAGTAATTGTGGGTGTGCTACCATATTGGAGTGTCACTAATTGAGGGTGTGCTGCACTATTTGAGGGTCATTAATGAGTGTAAGCTGCACTATTGGATTGTCAGTAATTGAGGGTGTGCTGCACTATTGACGTGTCAGAAATTCAGCGTTTGCTGCACTATTGTAATGCCAGTATTTGAGGATATGCGGTACTATTCGCATGTCAGTAAATGAGGGTGTTTTTCACTGTTGGAGTGTCAGTAATTGACGGTGTACTGCTCTATTGGAGGGTCAGTAATTGAGGGTGTGCTGCACTATTGGAGTGTCAGTAATTGACGGTGTACTGCACTATTGGAGTGTCAGTAATTGAGGGTGTGCTGCACTATTGGAGTGTCAGCAATTGAGCGTTTGCTTCACAATTGACGTGTCAGTAATTGAGGGTGTGCTGCAATATTGTTGTGTCAGCAATTGAGGCTGTGCTGCGCTATTGGAGTGTCAGTAATTGAGGGTGTGCTGCACTATTGGAGTGTCAGTAATTGAGGGTGTGCTGCACTATTGGAGGGTCAGTAATTGAGGGTTTGCTTCAGAATTGGCCTGTCAGTAATTGAGGGTTTGCTGCACTATTGGAGTGTCAGTAATTGACCGTTTGCTGCACTATTGTAGTAGCAGTATTTGAGGATATGCTGTACTATTTGAGGGTCAGTAATTGAAGGTGTGCTGCACCATTGGAGGGTTAGTAATTGCGTGTGTGCTGCATTATTAGAGTGTCAGTGATTGAGGGTGTGCTACACTGTTGGAGTGTCAGTAATTGAGGGTGTGCTGAACTATTGGAGTGTCAGTAATTGAGGCTGTGCTTCACTAGTGGAGTGTCAGTAATTGAGGGTGTGCTGCAGCATTGGGGTATCAGTAATTGAGGTTGCACTGCGTTATTGGAGGGTCAGTAATTGTGGGTGTGCTGCCATATTGGAGTGTCAGTACTTGAGGGTGTGCTGTACAAATGACATGTCAGAAGTTCAGCGTTTGCTGCACTATTGTAATGCCAGTGTTTGAGGATATGCGGTACTATTGAAGGGTCAGTAAATGAGGGTGTGTTGCACTATTGGAGTGTCAGTAATTGAGTGTCTGCTGCACTGTTGCAGTGTTAGGAATTGGGGGTGTGCTGCACTATTGGAGTGTCAGTAATTGAGGGTTTGCTTCAGAATTGGTGTGTCAGTAATTGAGGGTTTGCTGTACTATTGGAGTGTCAGTAATTGAGGGTGTGCTGCGCTATTGGAGTGTCAGTAATTGAGTGTGTGCTCCACTTTTGGAGTGTCAGAAATTGAGGGTTTGCTTCAGAATTGGCGTGTCAGTAATTGAGGCTGTGCTGCAATATTGTTGTGTCAGCAATTGAGGCTATGCTGCGCTTTTGGAGTGTCAGTAATTTAAGGTGCGCTGCACTATTGGTGTGTCAGTAATTGAGAGTGTGCTGCATTATTGGAGTGTCAGTAATTGAGGGTGTGCTGCACTGTTGGAGTGTCAGTAATTGAGGGTGTGCTGCACTATTGGAGTGTCAGTATTTGAGGCCGTGCTGCACTATTAGAGTGTCAGTATTTGAGGATGTGGTGCATTAATGGAGGGTCAGTAATTGAGGGTGTGGTGTACTATTGGAGTGTCAGTAATTGAGGATGTGCTGTACTATTGGAATGTCAGTAATTGAGGGTGTGCTGCATTTCTGGAGGGTCAGTAATTGAGGTTGTGCCTCAGTATTGAAGTGTCAGTCATTGAGGGTGTGCTGCACTATTAGAGTGTCAGTATTTGAGGATGTGGTGCACTATTGGAGTGTCAGTAATTGATGGCGTGTTGCATTCCTGGAGAGTCAGTAATTGAGAGTGTGCTGCACTATTGGAGTGTCAGTAATTGAAGGTGTGCTGCACTATTGGAGTGTCAGTAATTGAGGGTGTGCTGCACTATTGGAGTGTCAGTAATTGAGGGTGTGCTGCACTATTAGAGTGTCAGTAATTGAGGGTGAGCTGCACAACTGGTGTGGCAGTTTTCGAGGGCATGCTGCACTACTGAAGGGTCAATAATTGCGGGTGTGCTGCAGTATGGGAGTGTCGGTAATTGGGGTTGTGCTGCACAATTGGAGTGTCAGTAATTGAGGGTATGCTGCAATAATGGAGGGTCTTAAATTGAGAGTTTGCTGCACTATTAGAGTATCAATGATTGAGGGTGTGCTGCACTATTGTAGTGCCAGTATTTGAGGATATGCGGTACTATTGGAGGGTCAGTAACTGAGGGAGTGCTGCACTATTGGAGTGTCAGTAATTGGGTTGTGCTGCACTATTGGAGTGTCAGTAATTGAGGTTGCACTGCATTATTGGTGGGTCAGTAATTGTGGGTGTGCTACCATATTGGAGTGTCACTAATTGAGGGTGTGCTGCACTATTTGAGGGTCATTAATGAGTGTAAGCTGCACTATTGGATTGTCAGTAATTGAGGGTGTGCTGCACTATTGACGTGTCAGAAATTCAGCGTTTGCTGCACTATTGTAATGCCAGTTTTTGAGGATATGCGGTACTATTCGCATGTCAGTAAATGAGGGTGTTTTGCACTGTTGGAGTGTCAGTAATTGAGGGTGTGCTGCACTATTGGAGTGTCAGTAATTGAGGGTGTGCTGCACTATTGGAGTGTCAGTAATTGAGGGTGAGCTGCACAACTGGTGTGGCAGTTTTCGAGGGCATGCTGCACTACTGAAGGGTCAATAATTGCGGGTGTGCTGCAGTATGGGAGTGTCGGTAATTGGGGTTGTGCTGCACAATTGGAGTGTCAGTAATTGAGGGTATGCTGCAATAATGGAGGGTCTTAAATTGAGAGTTTGCTGCACTGTTAGAGTATCAGTAATTGAGGGTGTGCTGCACTGCTGAGTGTCAGTAATTGAGGGTGTGCTGCAATATTGTAGTGCCAGTATTTGAGGATATGCGGTACTATTGGAGGGTCAGTAACTGAGGGAGTGCTGCACTATTGGTGTGTCAGTAATTGGGTTGTGCTGCACTATTGGAGTGTCAGTAATTGAGGTTGCACTGCATTATTGGTGGGTCAGTAATTGTGGGTGTGCTACCATATTGGAGTGTCACTAATTGAGGGTGTGCTGCACTATTTGAGGGTCATTAATGAGTGTAAGCTGCACTATTGGATTGTCAGTAATTGAGGGTGTGCTGCACTATTGACGTGTCAGAAATTCAGCGTTTGCTGCACTATTGTAATGCCAGTATTTGAGGATATGCGGTACTATTCGCATGTCAGTAAATGAGGGTGTTTTTCACTGTTGGTGTGTCAGTAATTGACGGTGTACTGCTCTATTGGAGGGTCAGTAATTGAGGGTGTGCTGCACTATTGGAGTGTCAGTAATTGACGGTGTACTGCACTATTGGAGTGTCAGTAATTGAGGGTGTGCTGCACTATTGGAGTGTCAGCAATTGAGGGTTTGCTTCACAATTGACGTGTCAGTAATTGAGGGTGTGCTGCAATATTGTTGTGTCAGCAATTGAGGCTGTGCTGCGCTATTGGAGTGTCAGTAATTGAGGGTGTGCTGCACTATTGGTGTGTCAGTAATTGAGGGTGTGCTGCACTATTGGAGGGTCAGTAATTGAGGGTTTGCTTCAGAATTGGCCTGTCAGTAATTGAGGGTTTGCTGCACTATTGGAGTGTCAGTAATTGACCGTTTGCTGCACTATTGTAGTAGCAGTATTTGAGGATATGCTGTACTATTTGAGGGTCAGTAATTGAAGGTGTGCTGCACCATTGGAGGGTTAGTAATTGCGTGTGTGCTGCATTATTAGAGTGTCAGTGATTGAGGGTGTGCTACACTGTTGGAGTGTCAGTAATTGAGGGTGTGCTGAACTATTGGAGTGTCAGTAATTGAGGCTGTGCTTCACTAGTGGAGTGTCAGTAATTGAGGGTGTGCTGCAGCATTGGGGTATCAGTAATTGAGGTTGCACTGCGTTATTGGAGGGTCAGTAATTGTGGGTGTGCTGCCATATTGGAGTGTCAGTAATTGAGGGTGTGCTGTACAAATGACATGTCAGAAGTTCAGCGTTTGCTGCACTATTGTAATGCCAGTGTTTGAGGATATGCGGTACTATTGAAGGGTCAGTAAATGAGGGTGTGTTGCACTATTGGAGTGTCAGTAATTGAGTGTCTGCTGCACTGTTGCAGTGTTAGGAATTGGGGGTGTGCTGCACTATTGGAGTGTCAGTAATTGAGGGTTTGCTTCAGAATTGATGTGTCAGTAATTGAGGGTTTGCTGTACTATTGGAGTGTCAGTAATTGAGGGTGTGCTGCGCTATTGGAGTGTTAGTAATTGTGGGTGCGCTGCTCTATTGGAGTGTCAGTAATTGAGCGTGTGCTGCACTTTTGGAGTGTCAGAAATTGAGGGTTTGCTTCAGAATTGGCGTGTCAGTAATTGAGGCTGTGCTGCAATATTGTTGTGTCAGCAATTGAGGCTATGCTGCGCTTTTGGAGTGTCAGTAATTTAAGGTGCGCTGCACTATTGGTGTGTCAGTAATTGAGGGTGTGCTGCACTATTGGAGGGTCAGTAATTGAGGGTTTGCTTCAGAATTGGCCTGTCAGTAATTGAGGGTTTGCTGCACTATTGGAGTTTCAGTAATTGACCGTTTGCTGCACTATTATAGTAGCAGTATTTGAGGATATGCTGTACTATTGGAGGGTCAGTAATTGAAGGTGTGGTGCACTATTGGAGTGTCAGTAATTGAGTGTGTGCTACACTATTGGAGTGTCGGTAATTGAGGGTGTGCTGCACTAATGGAGTGTCAGTAATTGAGTGTGTGCTACACTATTGGAGTGTCAGTAATTGAGGGTATGCTGCCATATTGGAGTGTCTGTAATTGAGGGTGTGCTGCACTATTGGAGTGTCAGTAATTGAGGGTGTGCTGCAGTATTGGAGGGTCAGTAATTGAGGGCATGCTGCCATATTGGAGTGTCAGTATTTGACGGTGTGCTGCATTATTGGAATGTCTGAATTGAACATGTGCTGCACTATTAGAGTGTCAGTAATTGAGGAGATGCTGTGCTATTGGAGTGTCAGTAATTGAAGGTGTGCTGCACTATTGCAGTGTCAGCAATTGAGTTTGTGCTACACTATTGGAGTGTCAGAATTGAGGGTGTGCTGCACAATTGGAGTGTCAGTATTTGACAGTTTTCTGCACTATTATAGTGGCAGTATTTGAGGATATGCTGTACTATTGGAGTGTCAGCAATTGAAGGTGTGCTGCACTATTGGCGTGTCAGTAATTCAGGGTGTGCTGCACTATTGGAGTGTCAGTAATTGAGGGTGTGCTGCACTATTGGAGTGTCAGTAATTGAGGGTGTGCTGCACTATTGGAGGGTCAGTAATTGAGGGTTTGCTTCAGAATTGGCCTGTCAGTAATTGAGGGTTTGCTGCACTATTGGAGTGTCAGTAATTGACCGTTTGCTGCACTATTGTAGTAGCAGTATTTGAGGATATGCTGTACTATTTGAGGGTCAGTAATTGAAGGTGTGCTGCAGCATTGGAGGGTTAGTAATTGCGTGTGTGCTGCATTATTAGAGTGTCAGTGATTGAGGGTGTGCTACACTGTTGGAGTGTCAGTAATTGAGGGTGTGCTGAACTATTGGAGTGTCAGTAATTGAGGCTGTGCTTCACTGGTGGAGTGTCAGTAATTGAGGGTGTGCTGCAGCATTGGGGTATCAGTAATTGAGGTTGCACTGCGTTATTGGAGGGTCAGTAATTGTGGGTGTGCTGCCATATTGGAGTGTCAGTAATTGAGGGTGTGCTGTACAAATGACATGTCAGAAGTTCAGCGTTTGCTGCACTATTGTAATGCCAGTGTTTGAGGATATGCGGTACTATTGAAGGGTCAGTAAATGAGGGTGTGTTGCACTATTGGAGTGTCAGTAATTGAGTGTCTGCTGCACTGTTGCAGTGTTAGGAATTGGGGGTGTGCTGCACTATTGGAGTGTCAGTAATTGAGGGTTTGCTTCAGAATTGATGTGTCAGTAATTGAGGGTTTGCTGTACTATTGGAGTGTCAGTAATTGAGGGTGTGCTGCGCTATTGGAGTGTTAGTAATTGTGGGTGCGCTGCACTATTGGAGTGTCAGTAATTGAGCGTGTGCTGCACTTTTGGAGTGTCAGAAATTGAGGGTTTGCTTCAGAATTGGCGTGTCAGTAATTGAGGCTGTGCTGCAATATTGTTGTGTCAGCAATTGAGGCTATGCTGCGCTTTTGGAGTGTCAGTAATTTAAGGTGCGCTGCACTATTGGTGTGTCAGTAATTGAGGGTGTGCTGCACTATTGGAGGGTCAGTAATTGAGGGTTTGCTTCAGAATTGGCCTGTCAGTAATTGAGGGTTTGCTGCACTATTGGAGTTTCAGTAATTGACCGTTTGCTGCACTATTATAGTAGCAGTATTTGAGGATATGCTGTACTATTGGAGGGTCAGTAATTGAAGGTGTGGTGCACTATTGGAGTGTCAGTAATTAAGGTTTGTGCTGCACTATTGGGGTGTCAGTAATTGAGAGTGTGCTGCAGTATTGGAGTGTCAGTAATTGAGGGTGAGCTGCACTGTTGGAGTGTCAGTAATTGAGGGTGTGCTGCACTATTGGAGTGTCAGTAATTGAGGGTGTGCTGCATTATTGGAGTGTCAGTAATTGAGGGTGTGCTGCAGTATTGGAGGGTCAGTAATTGAGGGCATGCTGCCATATTGGAGTGTCTGTAATTGAGTGTGTGCTACACTATTGGAGTGTCAGTAATTGAGGGTATGCTGCAATATTGGCGTGTCAGTATTTGACGGTGTGCTGCATTATTGGAATGTCTGAATTGAACATGTGCTGCACTATTAGAGTGTCAGTAATTGAGGAGATGCTGTGCTATTGGAGTGTCAGTAATTGAAGGTGTGCTGCACTATTGCAGTGTCAGCAATTGAGTTTGTGCTACACTATTGGAGTGTCAGAATTGAGGGTGTGCTGCACAATTGGAGTGTCAGTATTTGACAGTTTTCTGCACTATTATAGTGGCAGTATTTGAGGATATGCTGTACTATTGGAGTGTCAGCAATTGAAGGTGTGCTGCACTATTGGCGTGTCAGTAATTCAGGGTGTGCTGCACTATTGGAGTGTCAGTAATTGAGGGTGTGCTGCACTATTGGAGTGTCAGTAATTGAGGATGTGCTGCAATATTGGAGAGTCATTAATTGAGGGTGAGCTGCAGTATTTGAGGGTCAGTAATAAAGATTGTTCTACACTATATGAGTGTCAGAATTGAGGCTGTGCTGCACAACTGAAGTTTCAGAAATTGACCGTTTGCTGCACTATTATAGTGCCAGTATTTGAGGATATGCTGTACTATTGGAGGGCCAGTAATTAAGGGTGTGCTGCACTATTTCAGTCTCAGTATTTAAGTGTGAGCTGCACTATGGGAGTGTCAGCAAATGAGTTTGTGCTGCACTATTGCAGGGTCAGAATTGAGGGTGTGCTGCACTATAGGAGGGTCAGTAATTGAGGATATGCAGTACTATTGGAGGGTCAGTAACTGAGGGTGTGCTGCACTATTGGAGGGTCAGTAATTGAGGGTGTGCTGCACTATTGAAGTTTCAGAAATTGACCGTTTGCTGCACTATTATAGTGCCAGTATTTGAGGATATGCTGTACTATTGGAGGGTCAGTAATTGAGGGTGTGCTGCACTATTGGAGTGTCAGTAATTGAGGGTGTGCTGCACTATTGGAGTGTCAGTAATTGAGGGTGTGCTTCACTATTGGAGTGTCAGTAATTGAGGGTGTGCTGCACTATTGCAGTGTCAGTAATTGAGGGTGTGCCGCACTATTGGAGTGTCAGTAATTGAGGGTATGCCGCACTATTGGAGTGTCAGTAATTGAGTGTATGCCGCACTATTGGAGTGTCAGTAATTGAGGGTGTGCTGCACTATTGGCGTGTCAGTAATTGAGGGTGTGCTGCACTATTGGAGTGTCAGTAATTGAGTGTATGCCGCACTATTGGAGTGTCAGTAATTGAGGGTGTGCTGCACTATTGGCGTGTCAGTAATTCAGGGTGTGCTGCACTATTGAAGGGTCAGTAATTGAGGGTGTGCTGCACTATTGGAGTGTCAGTAATTGAGGGTGTGCTGCACTATTGGAGTGTCAGTAATTGAGGATGTGCTGCACTATTGCAGTGTCAGTAATTGAGGGTGTGCCGCACTATTGGAGTGTCAGTAATTGAGGGTATGCCGCACTATTGGAGTGTCAGTAATTGAGTATATGCCGCACTATTGGAGTGTCAGTAATTGAGGGTGTGCTGCACTATTGGCATGTCAGTAATTCAGGGTGTGCTGCACTATTGAAGGGTCAGTAATTGAGGGTGTGCTGCACTATTGGAGTGTCAGTAATTGAGGGTATGCTGCACTATTTGAGTGTCAGTATTTGAGGGTGTGCTGCATCATTGGAGTATCAGTAATTGAGGATGTGCTGCAATATTGGAGAGTCATTAATTGAGGGTGAGCTGCAGTATTTGAGGGTCAGTAATAAAGATGGTTCTACACTATATGAGTGTCAGTAATTGAGGGTGTGCTGCACTACTGAAGTGTCCGTAATTGAGGGTGTGCTGCACTATTGGAGTGTCAGTAATTGAGGGTGTGCTGCACCATTGGAGTATCAGTAATTGAGGGTGTGCTGCACAGTTGAAGTTTCAGAAATTGACCGTTTGCTGCACTATTATAGTGCCAGTATTTGAGGATATGCTGTACTATTGGAGGGTCAGTAATTGAGGGTGTGCTGCACTATTGGAGTGTCAGTAATTGAGGGTGTGGTGCACTATTGAAGTGTCAGTAATTGATAGTGTTCTGCATTCCTGGAGAGTCAGCTATTCAGGGTGAGCTGCACTATTGGAGTGTCAGTAATTGAGTGTGTGCTGCATTACTGGAGTGTCAGTAATTGAGGGTGTGCTGCATTACTGGAGTGTCAGTAATTGAGGGTGAGCTGCACAATTGCGGTGACAGTTTTCGAGAGTGTGCTACACTACTGAATGGTCGGTAATTGAGGGTGTGCTGCAGTATGGGATTGTCTGTAATTGAGGGTATGCTGCACTATTGGAGTGTCAGTAATTGAGGGTGTGCTGCACTATTGGAGTGTCAATAATTGAGGATGTGCTGCACTATTAGAGTGTCAGTAATTGAGGGTGTGGTGCACTATTGGAGTGTTATTAATTGATGGTGTGCTGCATTACTGGAAAGTCAGTAATTGAGGGTTAGCCGCACAATTGGAGTGTCAGTTTTCGAGGGTGTGCTGCACTATTGGAGTGTCAGTAATTGAGGGTGTGCTGCAGTATGGGAGTGTCAGTAATTGAGGGTATGCTGCAATATTGGAGGGTCTTAAATTGAGGGTTTGCTGCACTATTAGAGTATCAGTAATTGAGGGTGTGCTGCACTACTAAGTGTCAGTAATTGCGGGTGTGCTGCACTATTGTAGTGCCAGTATTTGAGGATAGGCAGTACTATTGGAGGGTCAGCAATTGAGGGTGTGTTGCACTATTGGAGGGTCAGTAATTGAAGGTGTGCTACCCTATTGGTGTGTCAGTAAGTGAGGGTGTGCTGCCCTATTAGAGTGTCAGTAATTGTGGGTGTGCTGCACTATTTGAGGGTCAGTAATTGAGGATGTGCTGTACTATTGGAGTGTCAGAAATTGACCGTTTGCTGCACTATTTTAGTGCCAGTATTTGTGGATATGGTGTACTATTGGAACGTCAGTAATTGAGGGGGTGTTGCACTATTGGAGGGTCAGTAAAGGAGGATGTGCTGCACTATTGGGGTATCAGTAATTGAGGTTGTGCTGCATTACTGTAGTGTCAGTAATTGAGGGCGAGCTGCACTTTTGGAGTGTCAGTAATTGAGGGTGTGGTGCACTATTGGAGTGTTATTAATTGATGGTGTGCTGCATTACTGGAAAGTCAGTAATTGAGGGTGAGCTGCGCTATTGGAGTGTCAGTAATTGAGGGTGTGCTGCATTACTGGAGTGTCAGTAATTGAGGGTTAGCCGCACAATTGGAGTGTCAGTTTTCGAGGGTGTGCTGCACTACTGAAGGGTCAGTAATTGAGGGTGTGCTGCAGTATGGGAGTGTCGGTAATTGAGGTTGTGCTGCACTATTGGAGTGTCAGTAATTGAGGCTGTGCTGCACTATTGGAGTGTCAGTAATTGAGGGTATGCTGCAATATTAGAGGGTCTTAAATTGAGGGTTTGCTGCACGATTAGAGTATCAGTAATTGAGGGAGTGCTGCATAATGAGAATATCAGTAATTGAGGTTGTGCTGCATTACTGTAGTGTCAGTAATTGAGGGCGAGCTGCACTTTTGGAGTGTCAGTAATTGAGGGTGTGCTGCATTACTGGAGTGTCAGTGAGAGGGTGAGCTGTACAACTGTAGTGTTAGTTTTCGAGGGTGTGCTGCACACTAAAGAGTCAGTAATTGAGGTTGTGCTGCAGTATTGGAGTGTCAGAAATTGAGGTTGTGCTGCGCTATTGGACTGTTAGTAATTGAGGGTATGCTGCAGTATTGGAGGGTCTTAAATTGAGGGTTTGCTGCACTATTAGAGTATCAGTAATTGAGGGAGTGCTGCATAATGAGAATATCAGTAATTGAGGGTGTGCTGCACTATTGCAGTGTCAGTAATTGATGGTGTGCTGCAGTGTTGGAGTGTCAGTAATTGAGGGTTTGCTGAAGAATTGGCGTGTCAGTAATTGAGGCTGTGCTGCAGTATTGGAGTGTCAGTCATTCAGAATGTGTTGCACTATTGGAGTGTCAGTAATTGAGTGTGTGCTGGTCTATTGGACGGTATGTAATTGAGGGTGTACTGTACTATTGGAGGGTCAGTAATTGAGGGTGTGCTGCACTATTGGTGTGTCAGTAATTGAGGGTGTGCTGCACTATTGGAGGGTCAGTAATTGAGGGTGTGCTGCATTATTAGAGTGTCAGTAATTGAGGATGTGCTGCACAATTTGAAGGTCAGTAATTAAGGGTGTGCTGCAATATTGAAGTGTCAGTAATTGATGGTGTTCTGCATTACTGGAGAGTCAGCTATTCAGGGTGAGCTGCACTATTAAAGAGTCAGTAATTGAGTATGTGCTGCATTACTGGAGTGTCAGTAATTGAGGGTGAGCTGCACAATTGCGGTGACAGTTGTCGAGAGTGTGCTACACTACTGAATGGTCGGTAATTGAGGGTGTGCTGCAGTATGGGATTGTGTGTAATTGAGGGTGTGCTGCACTATTGGAGTGTCAGTAATTGAGGATGTGCTGCACTATTAGAGTGTCAGTAATTGAGGGTCTGGTGCACTATTGGAGTGTTATTAATTGATGGTGTGCTGCATTACTGGAAAGTCAGTAATTGAGGGTGAGCTGTGCTATTGGAGTGTCAGTAATTGAGGGTGTGTTGCACTATTGGAGTGTCAGTAATTGAGGGTGTGCTGCACTATTGGAGTGTCAGTAATTGAGGGTGTGCTGCATTATTGGTGTTTCAGTAATTGACGGTGTACTGCATTATTGGAGTGTCAGTAATTGAGGGTATGCTGCAATATTGGAGGGTCTTAAATTGAGGGTTTGCTGCACTATTAGAGTATCAGTAATTGAGGGTGTGCTGCACTACTATGTGTCAGTAATTGCGGGTATGCTGCACTATTGTAGTGCCAGTATTTGAGGATAGGCAGTACTAATGGAGGGTCAGTAATTGAGGGTGTGTTGCACTATTGGAGGGTCAGTAATTGAAGGTGTGCTACCCTATTGGTGTGTCAGTAATTGTGGGTGTGCTGCACTATTTGAGGGTCAGTAATTGAGGATGTGCTGTACTATTGGAGTGTCAGAAATTGACCGTTTGCTGCACTATTTTAGTGCCAGTATTTGTGGATATGGTGTACTATTGGAACGTCAGTAATTGAGGGGGTGTTGCACTATTGGAGGGTCAGTAAAGGAGGATGTGCTGCACTATTGGGGTATCAGTAATTGAGGTTGTGCTGCATTACTGTAGTGTCAGTAATTGAGGGCGAGCTGCACTTTTGGAGTGTCAGTAATTGAGGGTGTGCTGCATTACTGGAGTGTCAGTGAGAGGGTGAGCTGTACAACTGTAGTGTTAGTTTTCGAGGGTGTGCTGCACCACTAAAGAGTCAGTAATTGAGGTTGTGCTGCAGTATTGGAGTGTCAGTAATTGAGGTTGTGCTGCGCTATTGGACTGTTAGTAATTGAGGGTATGCTGCAGTATTGGAGGGTCTTAAATTGAGGGTTTGCTGCACTATTAGAGTATCAGTAATTGAGGGAGTGCTGCATAATGAGAATATCAGTAATTGAGGGTGTGCTGCACTATTGCAGTGTCAGTAATTGATGTTGTACTGCACTATTGCAGTGTCAGTAATTGATGGTGTGCTGCAGTGTTGGAGTGTCAGTAATTGAGGGTTTGCTGAAGAATTGGCGTGTCAGTAATTGAAGCTGTGCTGCAGTATTGGAGTGTCAGTCATTCAGAATGTGTTGCACTATTGGAGTGTCAGTAATTGAGTGTGCGCTGGTCTATTGGACGGTATGTAATTGAGGGTGTGCTGTACTATTGGAGGGTCAGTAATTGAGGGTGTGCTGCACTATTGGTGTGTCAGTAATTGAGGGTGTGCTGCACTATTGGAGGGTCAGTAATTGAGGATGTGCTGCACTATTGTAGTGCCAGTATTTGAGGATAGGCAGTACTATTGGAGGGTCAGTAATTGAGGGTGTGTTGCACTATTGGAGGGTCAGTAATTGAAGGTGTGCTACACTATTGGTGTGTCAGTAAGTGAGGGTGTGCTGTACTATTAGAGTGTCAGTAATTGTGGGTGTGCTGCACTATTTGAGGGTCAGTAATTGAGGATGTGCTGGACTATTGGAGTGTCAGAAATTGACCGTTTGCTGCACTATTATAGTGCCAGTATTTGTGGATATGGTGTACTATTGGAACGTCAGTAATTGAGGGGGTGTTGCACTATTGGAGGGTCAGTAAAGGAGGATGTGCCGCACTATTGGGGTATCAGTAATTGAGGGTGTGCTGCACTATTGGAGTGTCAGTAATTGAGGGTGTTCTGCATTACTGGAGAGTCAGCTATTCAGGGTGAGCTGCACTATTGGAGTGTCAGTAATTGAGTGTGTGCTGCATTACTGGAGTGTCAGTAATTGAGGGTGAGCTGCGCAATTGCGGTGACAGTTTTCGAGAGTGTGCTACACTACTGAATGGTCGGTAATTGAGGGTGTGCTGCAGTATGGGATTGTCTGTAATTGAGGGTGTGCTGCACTATTGGAGTGTCAGTAATTGAGGATGTGCTGCACTATTAGAGTGTCATTAATTGAGGGTGTGGTGCACTATTGGAGTGTTATTAATTGATGGTGTGCTGCATTACTGGAAAGTCAGTAATTGAGGGTGAGCTGCGCTATTGGAGTGTCAGTAATTGAGGGTGTGTTGCACTATTGGAGTGTCAGTAATTGAGGGTGTGCTGCACTATTGGAGTGTCAGTAATTGAGGGTGTGCTGCATTATTGGTGTTTCAGTAATTGACGGTGTACTGCATTATTGGAGTGTCAGTATTTGAGGGTATGCTGCAATATTGGAGGGTCTTAAATTGAGGGTTTGCTGCACTATTAGAGTATCAGTAATTGAGGGTGTGCTGCACTACTAAGTGTCAGTAATTGCGGGTGTGCTGCACTATTGTAGTGCCTGTATTTGAGGATAGGCAGTACTATTGGAGGGTCAGTAATTGAGAGTGTGTTGCACTATTGGAGGGTCAGTAATTGAAGGTGTGCTACCCTATTGGTGTGTCAGTAATTGTGGGTGTGCTGCACTATTTGAGGGTCAGTAATTGAGGATGTGCTGTACTATTGGAGTGTCAGAAATTGACCGTTTGCTGCACTATTTTAGTGCCAGTATTGGTGGATATGGTGTACTATTGGAATGTCAGTAATTGAGGGGGTGTTGCACTATTGGAGGGTCAGTAAAGGAGGATGTGCCGCAATATTGGGGTATCAGTAATTGAGGTTGTGCTGCATTACTGTAGTGTCAGTAATTGAGGGCGAGCTGCACTTTTGGAGTGTCAGTAATTGAGGGTGTGCTGCATTACTGGAGTGTCAGTGAGAGGGTGAGCTGTACAACTGTAGTGTTAGTTTTCGAGGGTGTGCTGCACCACTAAAGAGTCAGTAATTGAGGTTGTGCTGCAGTATTGGAGTGTCAGTAATTGAGGTTGTGCTGCGCTATTGGACTGTTAGTAATTGAGGGTATGCTGCAGTATTGGAGGGTCTTAAATTGAGGGTTTGCTGCACTATTAGAGTATCAGTAATTGAGGGAGTGCTGCATAATTAGAATATCAGTAATTGAGGGTGTGCTGCACTATTGCAGTGTCAGTAATTGATGTTGTGCTGCACTATTGCAGTATCAGTAATTGATGGTGTGCTGCAGTGTTGGAGTGTCAGTAATTGAGGGTTTGCTGAAGAATCGGCGTGTCAGTAATTGAAGCTGTGCTGCAGTATTGGAGTGTCAGTCATTCAGAATGTGTTGCACTATTGGAGTGTCAGTAATTGAGTGTGCGCTGGTCTATTGGACGGTATGTAATTGAGGGTGTGCTGTACTATTGGAGGGTCAGTAATTGAGGGTGTGCTGCACTATTGGTGTGTCAGTAATTGGGGGTGTGCTGCACTATTGGATGGTCAGTAATTGAGGATGTGCTGCACTATTGTAGTGCCAGTATTTGAGGATAGGCAGTACTATTGGAGGGTCAGTAATTGAGGGTGTGTTGCACTATTGGAGGGTCAGTAATTGAAGGTATGCTACACTATTGGTGTGTCAGTAAGTGAGGGTGTGCTGCACTATTAGAGTGTCAGTAATTGTGAGTGTGCTGCACTATTTGAGGGTCAGTAATTGAGGATGTGCTGGACTATTGGAGAGTCAGAAATTGACCGTTTGCTGCACTATTATAGTGCCAGTATTTGTGGATATGGTGTACTATTGGAACGTCAGTAATTGAGGGGGTGTTGCACTATTGGAGGGTCAGTAAAGGAGGATGTGCTGCAATATTGGGGTATCAGTAATTGAGGGTGTGCTGCACTATTGGAGTGTCAGTAATTGAGGGTGTTCTGCATTACTGGAGAGTCAGCTATTCAGGGTGAGCTGCACTATTGGAGTGTCAGTAATTGAGTGTGTGCTGCATTACTGGAGTGTCAGTAATTGAGGGTGAGCTGCACAATTACGGTGACAGTTTTCGAGAGTGTGCTACACTACTGAATGGTCGGTAATTGAGGGTGTGCTGCAGTATGGGATTGTCTGTAACTGAGGGTGTGCTGCACTATTGGAGTGTCAGTAATTGAGGATGTGCTGCACTATTAGAGTGTCATTAATTGAGGGTGTGGTGCATATTGGAGTGTTATTAATTGATGGTGTGCTGCATTACTGGAAAGTCAGTAATTGAGGGTGAGTTGCGCTATTGGAGTGTCAGTAATTGAGGGTGTGTTGCACTATTGGAGTGTCAGTAATTGAGGGTATGCTGCAATATTGGAGGGTCTTAAATTGAGGGTTTGCTGCACTATTAGAGTATCAGTAATTGAGGGTGTGCTGCACTACTAAGTGTCAGTACTTGCGGGTGTGCTGCACTATTGTAGTGCCTGTATTTGAGGATAGGCAGTACTATTGGAGGGTCAGTAATTGAGGGTGTGTTGCACTATTGGAGGGTCAGTAATTGAAGGTGTGCTACCCTATTGGTGTGTCAGTAATTGTGGGTGTGCTGCACTATTTGAGGGTCAGTAATTGAGGATGTGCTGTACTATTGGAGTGTCAGAAATTGACCATTTGCTGCACTATTTTAGTGCCAGTATTTGAGGATATGGTGTACTATTGGAACGTCAGTAATTGAGGGGGTGTTGCACTATTGGAGGGTCAGTAGAGGAGGATGTGCTGCACTATTGGGGTATCAGTAATTGAGGTTGTGCTGCATTACTGTAGTGTCAGTAATTGAGGGCGAGCTGCACTTTTGGAGTGTCAGTAATTGAGGGTGTGCTGCATTACTGGAGTGTCAGTAAGAGGGTGATCTGTACAACTGTAGTGTTAGTTTTCGAGGGTGTGCTGCACCACTAAAGAGTCAGTAATTGAGGTTGTGCTGCAGTATTGGAGTGTCAGTAATTGAGGTTGTGCTACGCTATTGGACTGTTAGCAATTGAGGGTATGCTGCAGTATTGGAGGGTCTTAAATTGAGGGTTTGCTGCACTATTAGAGTATCAGTAATTGAGGGAGTGCTGCATAATTAGAATATCAGTAATTGAGGGTGTGCTGCACTATTGCAGTGTCAGTAATTGATGTTGTGCTGCACTATTGCAGTGTCAGTAATTGATGGTGTGCTGCAGTGTTGGAGTGTCAGTACTTGAGGGTTTGCTGAAGAATTGGCGTGTCAGTAATTGAGGCTATGCTGCAGTATTGGAGTGTCAGTCATTCAGAATGTGTTGCACTATTGGAGTGTCAGTAATTGATGGTGTGCTGCAGTGTTGGAGTGTCAGTATTTGAGGGTTTGCTGAAGAATTGGCGTGTCAGTAATTGAGGCTGTGCTGCAGTATTGGAGTGTCAGTCATTCAGAATGTGTTGCACTATTGGAGTGTCAGTAATTGAGTGTGCGCTGGTCTATTGGACGGTATGTAATTGAGGGTGTGCTGTACTATTGGAGGGTCAGTAATTGAGGGTGTGCTGCACTATTGGTGTGTCAGTAATTGAGGGTGTGCTGCACTATTGGAGGGTCAGTAATTGAGGGTGTGCTGCACTATTGTAGTGCCAGTATTTGAGGATAGGCAGTACTATTGGAGGGTCAGTAATTGAGGGTGTGTTGCACTATTGGAGGGTCAGTAATTGAAGGTGTGCTACACTATTGGTGTGTCAGTAAGTGAGGGTGTGCTGCACTATTAGAGTGTCAGTAATTGTGGGTGTGCTGCACTATTTGAGGGTCAGTAATTGAGGATGTGCTGGACTATTGGAGCGTCAGCAATTGACCGTTTGCTGCACTATTTTAGTGCCAGTATTTGTGGATATGGTGTACTATTGGAACATCAGTAATTGAGGGTGTGCTGCACTATTGGAGGGTCAGTAAAGGAGGATGTGCTGCACTATTGGGGTATCAGTAATTGAGGGTGTGCTGCACGATTGGAGTGTCAGTAATTGAGGGTGTGGTGCACTATTGGAGTGTTATTAATTGATGGTGTGCTGCATTACTGGAAAGTCAGTAATTGAGTGTGAGCTGCGCTATTGGAGTGTCAGTAATTGAGTGTGAGCTGCGTTATTGGAGTGTCAGTAATTGAGGGTGTGCTGCATTACTGGAGTGTCAGTGATTGAGAGTTAGCCGCACAATTGGAGTGTCAGTTTTCGAGGGTGTGCTGCACTACTGAAGGGTCAGTAATTGAGGGTGTGCTGCAGTATGGGAGTGTCGGTAATTGAGGTTGTGCTGCACTATTGGAATGTCAGTAATTGAGGGTGTGCTGCACTATTGGAGTGTCAGTAACTGAGGGTATGCTGCAATATTGGAGGGTCTTAAATTGAGGGTTTGCTGCACTATTAGAGTATCAATAATTGAGGGTGTGCTGCACTACTGAGTGTCAGTAATTGCGGGTGTGCTGCACTATTGTAGTGCCAGTATTTGAGGATAGGCAGTACTATTGGAGGGTCAGTAATTGAGGGTGTGTTGCACTATTGGAGGGTCAGTAATTGAAGGTGTGCTACACTATTGGTGTGTCAGTAAGTGAGGGTGTGCTGCACTATTAGAGTGTCAGTAATTGTGGGTGTGCTGCACTATTTGAGGGTCAGTAATTGAGGATGTGCTGTACTATTGGAGTGTCAGAAATTGACCGTTTGCTGCACTATTTTAGTGCCAGTATTTGTGGATATGGTGTACTATTGGAACGTCAGTAATTGAGGGGGTGTTGCACTATTGGAGCGTCAGTAAAGGAGGATGTGCTGCACTATTGGGGTATCAGTAATTGATGTTGTGCTGCATTACTGTAGTGTCAGTAATTGAGGGCGAGCTGCGCTATTGGAGTGTCAGTAATTGAGGGTGTGCTGCATTACTGGAGTGTCAGTGAGAGGGTGAGCTGTACAACTGTAGTGTTAGTTTTCGAGGGTGTGCTGCACCATTAAAGAGTCAGTAATTGAGGTTGTGCTGCAGTATTGGAGTGTCAGTAATTGAGGTTGTGCTGCGCTATTGGACTGTTAGTAATTGAGGGTATGCTGCAGTATTGGAGGGTCTTAAATTGAGGGTTTGCTGCACTATTAGAGTATCAGTAATTGAGGGAGTGCTGCATAATGAGAATATCAGTAATTGAGGGTGTGCTGCACTATTGCAGTGTCAGTAATTGATGGTGTGCTGCAGTGTTGGAGTGTCAAGAATTGAGGGTTTGCTGAAGAATTGGCGTGTCAGTAATTGAGGCTGTGCTGCAGTATTGGAGTGTCAGTCATTCAGAATGTGTTACACTATTGGAGTGTCAGTAATTGAGTGTGTGCTGGTCTATTGGACGGTATGTAATTGACGGTGTGCTGTACTATTGGAGGGTCAGTAATTGAGGGTGTGCTGCACTATTGGTGTGTCAGTAATTGAGGGTGTGCTGCACTATTGGAGGGTCAGTAATTGAGAATGTGCTGCATTATTAGAGTGCCAGTAATTGAGGATGTGCTGCACTATTTGAGGGTCAGTAATTGAGGGTGTGCTGCACAATTAGAGTGTCATTAATTGAGGGTGTGCTGCACTATTGGAGTGTTCTTAATTGATGGTGTGCTGCATTACTGGAAAGTCAGTAATTGAGGGTGAGCTGCGCTATTGGAGTGTCAGTAATTGAGGGTGTGTTGCACTATTGGAGTGTCAGTAATTGAGGGTGTGCTGCACTATTGGAGTGTCAGTAATTGAGGGTGTGCTGCACTATTGGAGGGTCAGTAAAGGTGGATGTGCTGCACTATTGGGGTATCAGTAATTGAGGGTGTGCTGCACGATTGGAGTGTCAGTAATTGAGGGTGTGGTGCACTATTGGAGTGTTATTAATTGATGGTGTGCTGCATTACTGGAAAGTCAGTAATTGAGTGTGAGCTGCGCTATTGGAGTGTCAGTAATTGAGTGTGAGCTGCGCTATTGGAGTGTCAGTAATTGAGGGTGTGCTGCACTATTGGAGTGTCAGTAATTGAGGGTGAGCTGCGCTATTGGAGTGTGAGTATTTGAGGGTGTGCTGCATTACTGGAGTGTCAGTGATTGAGAGTTAGCCGCACAATTGGAGTGTCAGTTTTCGAGGGTGTGCTGCACTACTGAAGGGTCAGTAATTGAGGGTGTGCTGCAGTATGGGAGTGTCGGTAATTGAGGTTGTGCTGCACTATTGGAATGTCAGTAATTGAGGGTGTGCTGCACTATTGGAGTGTCAGTAATTGAGGGTATGCTGCAATATTGGAGGGTCTTAAATTGAGGGTTTGCTGCACTACTGAGTGTCAGTAATTGCGGGTGTGCTGCACTATTGTAGTGCCTGTATTTGAGGATAGGCAGTACTATTGGAGGGTCAGTAATTGAGGGTGTGTTGCACTATTGGAGGGTCAGTAATTGAAGGTGTGCTACACTATTGGTGTGTCAGTAAGTGAGGGTGTGCTGCACTATTAGAGTGTCAGTAATTGTGGGTGTGCTGCACTATTTGAGGGTCAGTAATTGAGGATGTGCTGTACTATTGGAGTGTCAGAAATTGACCGTTTGCTGCACTATTTTAGTGCCAGTATTTGTGGATATGGTGTACTATTGGAACGTCAGTAATTGAGGGGGTGTTGCACTATTGGAGGGTCAGTAAAGGAGGATGTGCTGCACTATTGGGGTATCAGTAATTGAGGTTGTGCTGCATTACTGTAGTGTCAGTAATTGAGGGCGAGTTGCACTTTTGGAGTGTCAGTAATTGAGGGTGTGCTGCATTACTGGAGTGTCAGTGAGAGGGTGAGCTGTACAACTGTAGTGTTAGTTTTCGAGGGTGTGCTGCACCACTAAAGAGTCAGTAATTGAGGTTGTGCTGCAGTATTGGAGTGTCAGTAATTGAGGTTGTGCTGCGCTATTGGACTGTTAGTAATTGAGGGTATGCTGCAGTATTGGAGGGTCTTAAATTGAGGGTGTGCTGCACTATTGCAGTGTCAGTAATTGATGGTGTGCTGCAGTGTTGGAGTGTCAGAAATTGAGGGTTTGCTGAAGAATTGGCGTGTCAGTAATTGAGGCTGGGCTGCAGCATTGGAGTGTCAGTCATTCAGAATGTGTTGCACTATTGGAGTGTCAGTAATTGAGTGTGTGCTGGTCTATTGGACGGTATGTAATTGAGGGTGTGCTGTACTATTGGAGGGTCAGTAATTGAGGGTGTGCTGCACTATTGGTGTGTCAGTAATTGAGGGTGTGCTGCACTATTGGAGGGTCAGTAATTGAGGGTGTGCTGCATTATTAGAGTGCCAGTAATTGAGGATGTGCTGCACAATTTGAGGGTCAGTAATTGAGGGTGTGCTGCACTATTAGAGAGTCATTAATTGAGGGTGTGGTGCACTATTGGAGTGTTATTAATTGATGGTGTGCTGCATTACTGGAAAGTCAGTAATTGAGGGTGAGCTGCGCTATTGGAGTGTCAGTAATTGAGGGTGTGTTGCACTATTGGAGTGTCAGTAATTGAGGGTGTGCTGCACTATTGGAGTGTCAGTAATTGAGGGTGTGCTGCACTATTGGAGGGTCAGTAAAGGAGGATGTGCTGCACTATTGGGGTATCAGTAATTGAGGGTGTGCTGCACGATTGGAGTGTCAGTAATTGAGGGTGTGGTGCACTATTGGAGTGTTATTAATTGATGGTGTGCTGCATTACTGGAAAGTCAGTAATTGAGTGTGAGCTGCGCTATTGGAGTGTCAGTAATTGAGTGTGAGCTGCGCTATTGGAGTGTCAGTAATTGAGGGTGTGCTGCACTATTGGAGTGTCAGTAATTGAGGGTGTGCTGCACTATTGGAGTGTCAGTAATTGAGGGTGAGCTGCGCTATTGGAGTGTGAGTATTTGAGGGTGTGCTGCATTACTGGAGTGTCAGTGATTGAGAGTTAGCCGCACAATTGGAGTGTCAGTTTTCGAGGGTGTGCTGCACTACTGAAGGGTCAGTAATTGAGGGTGTGCTGCAGTATGGGAGTGTCGGTAATTGAGGTTGTGCTGCACTATTGGAATGTCAGTAATTGAGGGTGTGCTGCACTATTGGAGTGTCAGTAATTGAGGGTATGCTGCAATATTGGAGGGTCTTAAATTGAGGGTTTGCTGCACTATTAGAGTATCAGTAATTGAGAGTGTGCTGCACTACTGAGTGTCAGTAATTGCGGGTGTGCTGCACTATTGTAGTGCCAGTATTTGAGGATAGGCAGTACTATTGGAGGGTCAGTAATTGAGGGTGTGTTGCACTATTGGAGGGTCAGTAATTGAAGGTGTGCTACACTATTGGTGTGTCAGTAAGTGAGGGTGTGCTGCACTATTAGAGTGTCAGTAATTGTGGGTGTGCTGCACTATTTGAGGGTCAGTAATTGAGGATGTGCTGTACTATTGGAGTGTCAGAAATTGACCGTTTGCTGCACTATTTTAGTGCCAGTATTTGTGGATATGGTGTATTATTGGAACGTCAGTAATTGAGGGGGTGTTGCACTATTGGAGGGTCAGTAAAGGAGGATGTGCTGCACTATTGGGGTATCAGTAATTGAGGTTGTGCTGCATTACTGTAGTGTCAGTAATTGAGGGCGAGCTGCACTTTTGGAGTGTCAGTAATTGAGGGTTTGCTGCATTACTGGAGTGTCAGTAAGAGGGTGAGCTGTACAACTGTAGTGTTAGTTTTTGAGGGTGTGCTGCACCACTAAAGAGTCAGTAATTGAGGTTGTGCTGCAGTATTGGAGTGTCAGTAATTGAGGTTGTGCTGCGCTATTGGACTGTTAGTAATTGAGGGTATGCTGCAGTATTGGAGGGTCTTAAATTGAGGGTTTGCTGCACTATTAGATTATCAGTAATTGAGGGAGTGCTGCATAATTAGAATATCAGTAATTGAGGGTGTGCTGCACTATTGCAGTGTCAGTAATTGATGGTGTGCTGCAGTGTTGGAGTGTCAGGAATTGAGGGTTTGCTGAAGAATTGGCGTGTCAGTAATTGAGGCTGTGCTGCAGTATTGGAGTGTCAGTCATTCAGAATGTGTTGCACTATTGGAGTGTCAGTAATTGAGTGTGTGCTGGTCTATTGGACGGTATGTAATTGAGGGTGTGCTGTACTATTGGAGGGTCAGTAATTGAGGGTGTGCTGCACTATTGGTGTGTCAGTAATTGAGGGTGTGCTGCACTATTGGAGGGTCAGTAATTGAGGGTGTGCTGCATTATTAGAGTGCCAGTAATTGAGGATGTGCTGCACTATTTGAGGGTCAGTAATTGAGGGTGTGCTGCACTATTAGAGTGTCATTAATTGAGGGTGTGGTGCACTATTGGAGTGTTATTAATTGATGGTGTGCTGCATTACTGGAAAGTCAGTAACTGAGGGTGAGCTGCGCTATTGGAGTGTCAGTAATTGAGGGTGTGTTGC
Source organism: Isurus oxyrinchus (assembly GCA_026770705.1). Taxonomy (NCBI): domain Eukaryota; kingdom Metazoa; phylum Chordata; class Chondrichthyes; order Lamniformes; family Lamnidae; genus Isurus; species Isurus oxyrinchus. Next base: position 212,161 of record JANJGN010000652.1, read on the forward strand.
ACTATTGGAGTGTCAGTAATTGAGGGTGTGCTGCACTATTGGCGTGTCAGTAATTGAGGGTGTGCTGCATTATTGGTGTTTCAGTAATTGACGGTGTACTGCATTATTGGAGTGTCAGTAATTGAGGGTATGCTGCAATATTGGAGGGTCTTAAATTGAGGGTTTGCTGCACTATTAGAGTATCAGTAATTGAGGGTGTGCTGCACTACTAAGTGTCAGTAATTGCGGGTGTGCTGCACTATTGTAGTGCCTGTATTTGAGGATAGGCAGTACTATTGGAGGGTCAGTAATTGAGGGTGTGTTGCACTATTGGAGGGTCAGTAATTGAAGGTGTGCTACCCTATTGGTGTGTCAGTAATTGTGGGTGTGCTGCACTATTTGAGGGTCAGTAATTGAGGATGTGCTGTACTATTGGAGTGTCAGAAATTGACCGTTTGCTGCACTATTTTAGTGCCAGTATTGGTGGATATGGTGTACTATTGGAACGTCAGTAATTGAGGGGGTGTTGCACTATTGGAGGGTCAGTAAAGGAGGATGTGCTGCACTATTGGGGTATCAGTAATTGAGGTTGTGCTGCATTACTGTAGTGTCAGTAATTGAGGGCGAGCTGCGCCTTTGGAGTGTCAGTAATTGAGGGTGTGCTGCATTACTGGAGTGTCAGTAAGAGGGTGAGCTGTACAACTGTAGTGTTAGTTTTCGAGGGTGTGCTGCACCACTAAAGAGTCAGTAATTGAGGTTGTGCTGCAGTATTGGAGTGTCAGTAATTGAGGTTGTGCTGCGCTATTGGACTGTTAGTAATTGAGGGTATGCTGCAGTATTGGAGGGTCTTAAATTGAGGGTTTGCTGCACTATTAGAGTATCAGTAATTGAGGGAGTGCTGCATAATTAGAATATCAGTAATTGAGGGTGTGCTGCACTATTGCAGTGTCAGTAATTGATGTTGTGCTGCACTATTGCAGTGTCAGTAATTGATGGTGTGCTGCAGTGTTGGAGTGTCAGTAATTGAGGGTTTGCTGAAGAATTGGAGTGTCAGTAATTGAGGCTATGCTGCAGTATTAGAGTGTCAGTCATTCAGAATGTGTTGCACTATTGGAGGGTCAGTAATTGAAGGTGTGCTACACTATTGGTGTGTCAGTAAGTGAGGGTGTGCTGCACTATTAGAGTGTCAGTAATTGTGGGTGTGCTGCACTATTTGAGGTTCAGTAATTGAGGATGTGCTGTACTATTGGAGTGTCAGAAATTGACCGTTTGCTGCACTATTTTAGTGCCAGTATTTGTGGATATGGTGTACTATTGGAACGTCAGTAATTGAGGGGGTGTTGCACTATTGGAGGGTCAGTAAAGGAGGATGTGCTGCACTATTGGGGTGTCAGTAATTGAGGTTGTGCTGCATTACTGTAGTGTCAGTAATTGAGGGCGAGCTGCACTTTTGGAGTGTCAGTAATTGAGGGCGTGCTGCATTACTGGAGTGTCAGTGAGAGGGTGATCTGTACAACTGTAGTGTTAGTTTTCGAGGGTGTGCTGCACCACTAAAGAGTCAGTAATTGAGGTTGTGCTGCAGTATTGGAGTGTCAGTAATTGAGGTTGTGCTGCGCTATTGGACTGTTAGTAATTGAGGGTATGCTGCAGTATTGGAGGGTCTTAAATTGAGGGTTTGCTGCACTATTAGATTATCAGTAATTGAGGGAGTGCTGCATAATTAGAATATCAGTAATTGAGGGTGTGCTGCACTATTGCAGTGTCAGTAATTGATGGTGTGCTGCAGTGTTGGAGTGTCAGTAATTGAGGGTTTGCTGAAGAATTGGCGTGTCAGTAATTGAGGGTGTGCTGCAGTATTGGTGTGTCAGTCATTCAGAATGTGTTGCACTATTGGAGTGTCAGTAATTGAGTGTGCGCTGGTCTATTGGATGGTATGTAATTGAGGGTGTGCTGTACTATTGGAGGGTCAATAATTGAGTGTGTGCTGCACTATTGGTGTGTCAGTAATTGAGGGTGTGCTGCACTATTGGAGGGTCAGTAATTGAGGGTGTGCTGCACTATTGTAGTGCCAGTATTTGAGGATAGGCAGTACCATTGGAGGGTCAGTAATTGAGGGTGTGTTGCACTATTGGAGGGTCAGTAATTGAAGGTGTTCTACACTATTGGTGTGTCAGTAAGTGAGGGTGTGCTGCACTATTAGAGTGTCAGTAATTGTGGGTGTGCTGCACTATTTGAGGGTCAGTAATTGAGGATGTGCTGTACTATTGGAGTGTCAGAAATTGACCGTTTGCTGCACTATTTTAGTGCCAGTATTTGTGGATATGGTGTACTATTGGAACGTCAGTAATTGAGGGGGTGTTGCACTATTGGAGGGTCAGTAAAGGAGGATGTGCTGCACTATTGGGGTATCAGTAATTGAGGGTGTGCTGCACGATTGGAGTGTCAGTAATTGAGGGTGTGGTGCACTATTGGAGTGTTATTAATTGATGGTGTGCTGCATTACTGCAAAGTCAGTAATTGAGTGTGAGCTGCGCTATTGGAGTGTTAGTAATTGAGGGTGTGCTGCATTACTGGAGTGTCAGTAATTGAGGGTTAGCCGCACAATTGGAGTGTCAGTTTTCGAGGGTGTGCTGCACTACTGAAGGGTCAGTAATTGAGGGTGTGCTGCTGTATGGGAGTGTCGGTAATTGAGGTTGTGCTGCACTATTGGAATGTCAGTAATTGAGGGTGTGCTGCACTATTGGAGTGTCAGTAATTGAGGGTATGCTGCAATATTGGAGGGTCTTAAATTGAGGGTTTGCTGCACTATTAGAGTATCAGTAATTGAGGGTGTGCTGCACTACTGAGTGTCAGTAATTGCGGGTGTGCTGCACTATTGTAGTGCCAGTATTTGAGGATAGGCAGTACTATTGGAGGGTCAGTAATTGAGGGTGTGTTGCACTATTGGAGGGTCAGTAATTGAAGGTGTGCTACACTATTGGTGTGTCAGTAAGTGAGGGTGTGCTGCACTATTAGAGTGTCAGTAATTGTGGGTGTGCTGCACTATTTGAGGTTCAGTAATTGAGGATGTGCTGTACTATTGGAGTGTCAGAAATTGACCGTTTGCTGCACTATTTTAGTGCCAGTATTTGTGGATATGGTGTACTATTGGAACGTCAGTAATTGAGGGGGTGTTGCACTATTGGAGGGTCAGTAAAGGAGGATGTGCTGCACTATTGGGGTGTCAGTAATTGAGGTTGTGCTGCATTACTGTAGTGTCAGTAATTGAGGGCGAGCTGCACTTTTGGAGTGTCAGTAATTGAGGGCGTGCTGCATTACTGGAGTGTCAGTGAGAGGGTGATCTGTACAACTGTAGTGTTAGTTTTCGAGGGTGTGCTGCACCACTAAAGAGTCAGTAATTGAGGTTGTGCTGCAGTATTGGAGTGTCAGTAATTGAGGTTGTGCTGCGCTATTGGACTGTTAGTAATTGAGGGTATGCTGCAGTATTGGAGGGTCTTAAATTGAGGGTTTGCTGCACTATTAGAGTATCAGTAATTGAGGGAGTGCTGCATAATTAGAATATCAGTAATTGAGGGTGTGCTGCACTATTGCAGTGTCAGTAATTGATGGTGTGCTGCAGTGTTGGAGTGTCAGTAATTGAGGGTTTGCTGAAGAATTGGCGTGTCAGTAATTGAGGCTATGCTGCAGTATTGGAGTGTCAGTCATTCAGAATGTGTTGCACTATTGGAGTGTCAGTAATTGAGTGTGTGCAGGTCTATTGGACGGTATGTAATTGAGGGTGTGCTGTACTATTGGAGGGTCAGTAATTGAGGGTGTGCTGCACTATTGGTGTGTCAGTAATTGAGGGTGTGCTGCACTATTGGAGGGTCAGCAATTGAGGGTGTGCTGCATTATTAGACTGCCAGTAATTGAGGATGTGCTGCACAATTTGTGGGTCAGTAATTGAGGGTGTGCTGCACTATTAGAGTGTCATTAATTGAGGGTGTGGTGCACTATTGGAGTGTTATTAATTGATGGTGTGCTGCATTACTGGAAAGTCAGTAATTGAGGGTGAGCTGCGCTATTGGAGTGTCAGTAATTGAGGGTGTGTTGCACTATTGGAGTGTCAGTAATTGAGGGTGTGCTGCACTATTGGAGTGTCAGTAATTGAGGGTGTGCTGCACTATTGGAGGGTCAGTAAAGGAGGATGTGCTGCACTATTGGGGTATCAGTAATTGAGGGTGTGCTGCACGATTGGAGTGTCAGTAATTGAGGGTGTGGTGCACTATTGGAGTGTTATTAATTGATGGTGTGCTGCATTACTGGAAAGACAGTAATTGAGTGTGAGCTGCGCTATTGGAGTGTCAGTAATTGAGTGTGAGCTGCGCTATTGGAGTGTGAGTAATTCAGGGTGTGCTGCATTACTGGAGTGTCAGTGATTGTGAGTTAGCCGCACAATTGGAGTGTCAGTTTTCGAGGGTGTGCTGCACTACTGAAGGGTCAGTAATTGAGGGTGTGCTGCAGTATGGGAGTGTCGGTAATTGAGGTTGTGCTGCACTATTGGAATGTCAGTAATTGAGGGTGTGCTGCACTATTGGAGTGTCAGTAATTGAGGGTATGCTGCAATATTGGAGGGTCTTAAATTGAGGGTTTGCTGCACTATTAGAGTATCAGTAATTGAGAGTGTGCTGCACTACTGAGTGTCAGTAATTGCGGGTGTGCTGCACTATTGTAGTGCCAGTATTTGAGGATAGGCAGTACTATTGGAGGGTCAGTAATTGAGGGTGTGTTGCACTATTGGAGGGTCAGTAATTGAAGGTGTGCTACACTATTGGTGTGTCAGTAAGTGAGGGTGTGCTGCACTATTAGAGTGTCAGTAATTGTGGGTGTGCTGCACTATTTGAGGGTCAGTAATTGAGGATGTGCTGTACTATTGGAGTGTCAGAAATTGACCGTTTGCTGCACTATTTTAGTGCCAGTATTTGTGGATATGGTGTACTATTGGAACGTCAGTAATTGAGGGGGTGTTGCACTATTGGAGGGTCAGTAAAGGAGGATGTGCTGCACTATTGGGGTATCAGTAATTGAGGTTGTGCTGCATTACTGTAGTGTCAGTAATTGAGGGCGAGCTGCACTTTTGGAGTGTCAGTAATTGAGGGTTTGCTGCATTACTGGAGTGTCAGTAAGAGGGTGAGCTGTACAACTGTAGTGTTAGTTTTCGAGGGTGTGCTGCACCACTAAAGAGTCAGTAATTGAGGTTGTGCTGCAGTATTGGAGTGTCAGTAATTGAGGTTGTGCTGCGCTATTGGACTGTTAGTAATTGAGGGTATGCTGCAGTATTGGAGGGTCTTAAATTGAGGGTTTGCTGCACTATTAGATTATCAGTAATTGAGGGAGTGCTGCATAATTAGAATATCAGTAATTGAGGGTGTGCTGCACTATTGCAGTGTCAGTAATTGATGGTGTGCTGCAGTGTTGGAGTGTCAGGAATTGAGGGTTTGCTGAAGAATTGGCGTGTCAGTAATTGAGGCTGTGCTGCAGTATTGGAGTGTCAGTCATTCAGAATGTTTTGCACTATTGGAGTGTCAGTAATTGAGTGTGTGCTGGTCTATTGGACGGTATGTAATTGAGGGTGTGCTGTACTATTGGAGGGTCAGTAATTGAGGGTGTGCTGCACTATTGGTGTGTCAGTAATTGAGGGTGTGCTGCACTATTGGAGGGTCAGTAATTGAGGGTGTGCTGCATTATTAGAGTGCCAGTAATTGAGGATGTGCTGCACTATTTGAGGGTCAGTAATTGAGGGTGTGCTGCACTATTAGAGTGTCATTAATTGAGGGTGTGGTGCACTATTGGAGTGTTATTAATTGATGGTGTGCTGCATTACTGGAAAGTCAGTAACTGAGGGTGAGCTGCGCTATTGGAGTGTCAGTAATTGAGGGTGTGTTGCACTATTGGAGTGTCAGTAATTGAGGGTGTGCTGCACTATTGGTGTGTCAGTAATTGAGGGTGTGCTGCATTATTGGTGTTTCAGTAATTGACGGTGTACTGCATTATTGGAGTGTCAGTAATTGAGGGTATGCTGCAATATTGGAGGGTCTTAAATTGAGGGTTTGCTGCACTATTAGAGTATCAGTAATTGAGGGTGTGTTGCACTACTAAGTGTCAGTAATTGCGGGTGTGCTGCACTATTGTAGTGCCAGTATTTGAGGATAGGCAGTACTATTGGAGGGTCAGTAATTGAGGGTGTGTTGCACTATTGGAGGGTCAGTAATTGAAGGTGTGCTACCCTATTGGTGTGTCAGTAATTGTGGGTGTGCTGCACTATTTGAGGGTCAGTAATTGAGGATGTGCTGTACTATTGGAGTGTCAGAAATTGACCGTTTGCTGCACTATTTTAGTGCCAGTATTGGTGGATATGGTGTACTATTGGAACGTCAGTAATTGAGGGGGTGTTGCACTATTGGAGGGTCAGTAAAGGAGGATGTGCTGCACTATTGGGGTATCAGTAATTGAGGTTGTGCTGCATTACTGTAGTGTCAGTAATTGAGGGCGAGCTGCGCCTTTGGAGTGTCAGTAATTGAGGGTGTGCTGCATTACTGGAGTGTCAGTGAGAGGGTGAGCTGTACAACTGTAGTGTTAGTTTTCGAGGGTGTGCTGCACCACTAAATAGTCAGTAATTGAGGTTGTGCTGCAGTATTGGAGTGTCAGTAATTGAGGTTGTGCTGCGCTATTGGACTGTTAGTAATTGAGGGTATGCTGCAGTATTGGAGGGTCTTAAATTGAGGGTTTGCTGCACTATTAGAGTATCAGTAATTGAGGGAGTGCTGCATAATTAGAATATCAGTAATTGAGGGTGTGCTGCACTATTGCAGTGTCAGTAATTGATGTTGTGCTGCACTATTGCAGTGTCAGTAATTGATGGTGTGCTGTAGTGTTGGAGTGTCAGTAATTGAGGGTTTGCTGAAGAATTGGCGTGTCAGTTATTGAGGCTGTGCTGCAGTATTAGAGTGTCAGTCATTCAGAATGTGTTGCGCTATTGGAGTGTCAGTAATTGAGTGTGCGCTGGTCTATTGGATGGTATGTAATTGAGGGTGTGCTGTACTATTGGAGGGTCAATAATTGAGGGTGTGCTGCACTATTGGTGTGTCAGTAATTGAGGGTGTGCTGCACTATTGGAGGGTCAGTAATTGAGGGTGTGCTGCACTATTGGAGGGTCAGTAATTGAAGGTGTTCTACACTATTGGTGTTTCAGTAAGTGAGGGTGTGCTGCACTATTAGAGTGTCAGTAATTGTGGGTGTGCTGCACTATTTGAGGGTCAGTAATTGAGGATGTGCGGTACTATTGGAGTGTCAGAAATTGACCGTTTGCTGCACTATTTTAGTGCCAGTATTTGTGGATATGGTGTACTATTGGAACGTCAGTAATTGAGGGGGTGTTGCACTATTGGAGGGTCAGAAAAGGAGGATGTGCTGCACTATTGGGGTATCAGTAATTGAGGGTGTGCTGCACGATTGGAGTGTCAGTAATTGAGGGTGTGGTGCACTATTGGAGTGTTATTAATTGATGGTGTGCTGCATTACTGCAAAGTCAGTAATTGAGTGTGAGCTGCGCTATTGGAGTGTCAGTAATTGAGGGTGTGCTGCATTACTGGAGTGTCAGTAATTGAGGGTTAGCCGCACAATTGGAGTGTCAGTTTTCGAGGGTGTGCTGCACTACTGAAGGGTCAGTAATTGAGGGTGTGCTGCTGTATGGGAGTGTCGGTAATTGAGGTTGTGCTGCACTATTGGAATGTCAGTAATTGAGGGTGTGCTGCACTATTGGAGTGTCAGTAATTGAGGGTATGCTGCAATATTGGAGGGTCTTAAATTGAGGGTTTGCTGCACTATTAGAGTATCAGTAATTGAGGGTGTGCTGCACTACTGAGTGTCAGTAATTGCGGGTGTGCTGCACTATTGTAGTGCCAGTATTTGAGGATAGGCAGTACTATTGGAGGGTCAGTAATTGAGGGTGTGTTGCACTATTGGAGGGTCAGTAATTGAAGGTGTGCTACACTATTGGTGTGTCAGTAAGTGAATGTGTGCTGCACTATTAGAGTGTCAGTAATTGTGGGTGTGCTGCACTATTTGAGGTTCAGTAATTGAGGATGTGCTGTACTATTGGAGTGTCAGAAATTGACCGTTTGCTGCACTATTTTAGTGCCAGTATTTGTGGATATGGTGTACTATTGTAACGTCAGTAATTGAGGGGGTGTTGCACTATTGGAGGGTCAGTAAAGGAGGATGTGCTGCACTATTGGGGTGTCAGTAATTGAGGTTGTGCTGCATTACTGTAGTGTCAGTAATTGAGGGCGAGCTGCACTTTTGGAGTGTCAGTAATTGAGGGCGTGCTGCATTTCTGGAGTGTCAGTGAGAGGGTGAGCTGTACAACTGTAGTGTTAGTTTTCGAGGGTGTGCTGCACCACTAAAGAGTCAGTAATTGAGGTTGTGCTGCAGTATTGGAGTGTCAGTAATTGAGGTTGTGCTGCGCTATTGGACTGTTAGTAATTGAGGGTATGCTGCAGTATTGGAGGGTCTTAAATTGAGTGTTTGCTGCACTATTAGAGTATCAGTAATTGAGGGAGTGCTGCATAATTAGAATATCAGTAATTGAGGGTGTGCTGCACTATTGCAGTGTCAGTAATTGATGGTGTGCTGCAGTGTTGGAGTGTCAGTAATTGAGGGTTTGCTGAAGAATTGGCGTGTCAGTAATTGAGGCTATGCTGCAGTATTGGAGTGTCAGTCATTCAGAATGTGTTGCACTATTGGAGTGTCAGTAATTGAGTGTGTGCTGGTCTATTGGACGGTATGTAATTGAGGGTGTGCTGTACTATTGGAGGGTCAGTAATTGAGGGTGTGCTGCACTATTGGTGTGTCAGTAATTGAGGGTGTGCTGCACTATTGGAGGGTCAGTAATTGAGGGTGTGCTGCATTATTAGAGTGCCAGTAATTGAGGATGTGCTGCACAATTTGAGGGTCAGTAATTGAGGGTGTGCTGCACTATTAGAGTGTCATTAATTGAGGGTGTGGTGCACTATTGGAGTGTTATTAATTGATGGTGTGCTGCATTACTGGAAAGTCAGTAATTGAGGGTGAGCTGCGCTATTGGAGTGTCAGTAATTGAGGGTGTGTTGCACTATTGGAGTGTCAGTAATTGAGGGTGTGCTGCACTATTGGAGTGTCAGTAATTGAGGGTGTGCTGCACTATTGGAGGGTCAGTAAAGGAGGATGTGCTGCACTATTGGGGTATCAGTAATTGAGGGTGTGCTGCACGATTGGAGTGTCAGTAATTGAGGGTGTGGTGCACTATTGGAGTGTTATTAATTGATGGTGTGCTGCATTACTGGAAAGTCAGTAATTGAGTGTGAGCTGCGCTATTGGAGTGTCAGTAATTGAGTGTGAGCTGCGCTATTGGAGTGTGAGTAATTCAGGGTGTGCTGCATTACTGGAGTGTCAGTGATTGAGAGTTAGGCGCACAATTGGAGTGTCAGTTTTCGAGGGTGTGCTGCACTACTGAAGGGTCAGTAATTGAGGGTGTGCTGCAGTATGGGAGTGTCGGTAATTGAGGTTGTGCTGCACTATTGGAATGTCAGTAATTGAGGGTGTGCTGCACTATTGGAGTGTCAGTAATTGAGGGTATGCTGCAATATTGGAGGGTCTTAAATTGAGGGTTTGCTGCACTATTAGAGTATCAGTAATTGAGAGTGTGCTGCACTACTGAGTGTCAGTAATTGCGGGTGTGCTGCACTATTGTAGTGCCAGTATTTGAGGATAGGCAGTACTATTGGAGGGTCAGTAATTGAGGGTGTGTTGCACTATTGGAGGGTCAGTAATTGAAGGTGTGCTACACTATTGGTGTGTCAGTAAGTGAGGGTGTGCTGCACTATTAGAGTGTCAGTAATTGTGGGTGTGCTGCACTATTTGAGGGTCAGTAATTGAGGATGTGCTGTACTATTGGAGTGTCAGAAATTGACCGTTTGCTGCACTATTTTAGTGCCAGTATTTGTGGATATGGTGTACTATTGGAACGTCAGTAATTGGGGGGGTGTTGCACTATTGGAGGGTCAGTAAAGGAGGATGTGCTGCACTATTGGGGTATCAGTAATTGAGGTTGTGCTGCATTACTGTAGTGTCAGTAATTGAGGGCGAGCTGCACTTTTGGAGTGTCAGTAATTGAGGGTGTGCTGCATTACTGGAGTGTCAGTAATTGAGGGTGTGCTGCATTATTGGTGTTTCAGTAATTGACGGTGTACTGCATTATTGGAGTGTCAGTAATTGAGGGTATGCTGCAATATTGGAGGGTCTTAAATTGAGGGTTTGCTGCACTATTAGAGTATCAGTAATTGAGGGTGTGCTGCACTACTAAGTGTCAGTAATTGCGGGTGTGCTGCACTATTGTAGTGCCTGTATTTGAGGATAGGCAGTACTATTGGAGGGTCAGTAATTGAGGGTGTGTTGCACTATTGGAGGGTCAGTAATTGAAGGTGTGCTACCCTATTGGTGTGTCAGTAATTGTGGGTGTGCTGCACTATTTGAGGGTCAGTAATTGAGGATGTGCTGTACTATTGGAGTGTCAGAAATTGACCGTTTGCTGCACTATTTTAGTGCCAGTATTGGTGGATATGGTGTACTATTGGAACGTCAGTAATTGAGGGGGTGTTGCACTATTGGAGGGTCAGTAAAGGAGGATGTGCTGCACTATTGGGGTATCAGTAATTGAGGTTGTGCTGCATTACTGTAGTGTCAGTAATTGAGGGCGAGCTGCGCCTTTGGAGTGTCAGTAATTGAGGGTGTGCTGCATTACTGGAGTGTCAGTAAGAGGGTGAGCTGTACAACTGTAGTGTTAGTTTTCGAGGGTGTGCTGCACCACTAAAGAGTCAGTAATTGAGGTTGTGCTGCAGTATTGGAGTGTCAGTAATTGAGGTTGTGCTGCGCTATTGGACTGTTAGTAATTGAGGGTATGCTGCAGTATTGGAGGGTCTTAAATTGAGGGTTTGCTGCACTATTAGAGTATCAGTAATTGAGGGAGTGCTGCATAATGAGAATATCAGTAATTGAGGGTGTGCTGCACTATTGCATTGTCAGTAATTGATGTTGTGCTGCACTATTGCAGTGTCAGTAATTGATGGTGTGCTGCAGTGTTGGAGTGTCAGTAATTGAGGGTTTGCTGAAGAATTGGCGTGTCAGTAATTGAGGCTGTGCTGCAGTATTGGAGTGTCAGTCATTCAGAATGTGTTGCACTATTGGAGTGTCAGTAATTGAGTGTGCGCTGGTCTATTGGATGGTATGTAATTGAGGGTGTGCTGTACTATTGGAGGGTCAATAATTGAGGGTGTGCTGCACTATTGGTGTGTCAGTAATTGAGGGTGTGCTGCACTATTGGAGGGTCAGTAATTGAGGGTGTGCTGCACTATTGTAGTGCCAGTATTTGAGGATAGGCAGTACCATTGGAGGGTCAGTAATTGAGGGTGTGTTGCACTATTGGAGGGTCAGTAATTGAAGGTGTTCTACACTATTGGTGTGTCAGTAAGTGAGGGTGTGCTGCACTATTAGAGTGTCAGTAATTGAGGGTGTGCTGCACTATTTGAGGGTCAGTAATTGAGGATGTGCTGTACTATTGGAATGTCAGAAATTGACCGTTTGCTGCACTATTTTAGTGCCAGTATTTGTGGATATGGTGTACTATTGGAACGTCAGTAATTGAGGGGGTGTTGCACTATTGGAGCGTCAGTAAAGGAGGATGTGCTGCACTATTGGGGTATCAGTAATTGAGGGTGTGCTGCACGATTGGAGTGTCAGTAATTGAGGGTGTGGTGCACTATTGGAGTGTTATTAATTGATGGTGTGCTGCATTACTGCAAAGTCAGTAATTGAGTGTGAGCTGCGCTATTGGAGTGTCAGTAATTGAGGGTGTGCTGCATTACTGGAGTGTCAGTAATTGACGGTTAGCCGCACAATTGGAGTGTCAGTTTTCGAGGGTGTGCTGCACTACTGAAGGGTCAGTAATTGAGGGTGTGCTGCAGTATGGGAGTGTCGGTAATTGAGGTTGCGCTGCACTATTGGAATGTCAGTAATTGAGGGTGTGCTGCACTATTGGAGTGTCAGTAATTGAGGGTGTGCTGCAGTATGGGAGTGTCAGTAATTGAGGTTGTGCTGCACTATTGGAGTGTCAGTAATTGAGGGTATGCTGCAATATTGGAGGGTCTTAAATTGAGGGTTTGCTGCACTATTAGAGTATCAGTAATTGAGGGTGTGCTGCACTACTGAGTGTCAGTAATTGCGGGTGTGCTGCACTATTGTAGTGCCAGTATTTGAGGATAGGCAGTACTATTGGATTGTCAGTAATTGAGGGTGTGTTGCACTATTGGAGGGTCAGTAATTGAAGGTGTGCTACACTATTGGTGTGTCAGTAAGTGAGGGTGTGCTGCACTATTTGAGGTTCAGTAATTGAGGATGTGCTGTACTATTGGTGTGTCAGAAATTGACCGTTTGCTGCACTATTTTAGTGCCAGTATTTGTGGATATGGTGTACTATTGGAACGTCAGTAATTGAGGGGGTGTTGCACTATTGGAAGGTCAGTAAAGGAGGATGTGCTGCACTATTGGGGTATCAGTAATTGAGGTTGTGCTGCATTACTGTAGTGTCAGTAATTGAGGGCGAGCTGCACTTTTGGAGTGTCAGTAATTGAGGGCGTGCTGCATTACTGGAGTGTCAGTGAGAGGGTGAGCTGTACAACTGTAGTGTTAGTTTTCGAGGGTGTGCTGCACCACTAAAGAGTCAGTAATTGAGGTTGTGCTGCAGTATTGGAGTGTCAGTAATTGAGGTTGTGCTGCGCTATTGGACTGTTAGTAATTGAGGGTATGCTGCAGTATTGGAGGGTCTTAAATTGAGGGTTTGCTGCACTATTAGAGTATCAGTAATTGAGGGAGTGCTGCATAATTAGAATATCAGTAATTGAGGGTGTGCTGCACTATTGCAGTGTCAGTAATTGATGTTGTGCTGCACTATTGCAGTGTCAGTAATTGATGTTGTGCTGCACTATTGCAGTGTCAGTAATTGAGGCTGTGCTGCAGTATTGGAGTGTCAGTCATTCAGAATGTGTTGCACTATTGGAGTGTCAGTAATTGAGTGTGTGCTGGTCTATTGGACGGTATGTAATTGAGGGTGTGCTGTACTATTGGAGGGTCAGTAATTGAGGGTGTGCTGCTATTGGTGTGTCAGTAATTGAGGGCGAGCTGCACTTTTGGAGTGTCTGTAATTGAGGGTGTGCTGCATTACTGGAGTGTCAGTGAGAGGGTGATCTGTACAACTGTAGTGTTAGTTTTCGAGGGTGTGCTGCACCACTAAAGAGTCAGTAATTGAGGTTGTGCTGCAGTATTGGAGTGTCAGTAATTGAGGTTGTGCTGCGCTATTGGACTGTTAGTAATTGAGGGTATGCTGCAGTATTGGAGGGTCTTAAATTGAGGGTTTGCTGCACTATTAGAGTATCAGTAATTGAGGGAGTGCTGCATAATTAGAATATCAGTAATTGAGGGTGTGCTGCACTATTGCAGTGTCAGTAATTGATGTTGTGCTGCACTATTGCAGTGTCAGTAATTGATGTTGTGCTGCACTATTGCAGTGTCAGTAATTGAGGCTGTGCTGCAGTATTGGAGTGTCAGTCATTCAGAATGTGTTGCTCTATTGGAGTGTCAGTAATTGAGTGTGCGCTGGTCTATTGGATGGTATGTAATTGAGGGTGTGCTGTACTATTGGAGGGTCAATAATTGAGGGTGTGCTGCACTATTGGTGTGTCAGTAATTGAGGGTGTGCTGCACTATTGGAGGGTCAGTAATTGAGGGTGTGCTGCACTATTGTAGTGCCAGTATTTGAGGATAGGCAGTACCATTGGAGGGTCAGTAATTGAGGGTGTGTTGCACTATTGGAGGGTCAGTAATTGAAGGTGTTCTACACTATTGGTGTGTCAGTAAGTGAGGGTGTGCTGCACTATTAGAGTGTCAGTAATTGAGGGTGTGCTGCACTATTTGAGGGTCAGTAATTGAGGATGTGCTGTACTATTGGAATGTCAGAAATTGACCGTTTGCTGCACTATTTTAGTGCCAGTATTTGTGGATATGGTGTACTATTGGAACGTCAGTAATTGAGGGGGTGTTGCACTATTGGAGCGTCAGTAAAGGAGGATGTGCTGCACTATTGGGGTATCAGTAATTGAGGGTGTGCTGCACGATTGGAGTGTCAGTAATTGAGGGTGTGGTGCACTATTGGAGTGTTATTAATTGATGGTGTGCTGCATTACTGCAAAGTCAGTAATTGAGTGTGAGCTGCGCTATTGGAGTGTCAGTAATTGAGGGTGTGCTGCATTACTGGAGTGTCAGTAATTGACGGTTAGCCGCACAATTGGAGTGTCAGTTTTCGAGGGTGTGCTGCACTACTGAAGGGTCAGTAATTGAGGGTGTGCTGCAGTATGGGAGTGTCGGTAATTGAGGTTGCGCTGCACTATTGGAATGTCATTAATTGAGGGTGTGCTGCACTATTGGAGTGTCAGTAATTGAGGGTGTGCTGCAGTATGGGAGTGTCAGTAATTGAGGTTGTGCTGCACTATTGGAGTGTCAGTAATTGAGGGTATGCTGCAATATTGGAGGGTCTTAAATTGAGGGTTTGCTGCACTATTAGAGTATCAGTAATTGAGGGTGTGCTGCACTACTGAGTGTCAGTAATTGCGGGTGTGCTGCACTATTGTAGTGCCAGTATTTGAGGATAGGCAGTACTATTGGAGTGTCAGTAATTGAGGGTGTGTTGCACTATTGGAGGGTCAGTAATTGAGGATGTGCTGTACTATTGGTGTGTCAGAAATTGACCGTTTGCTGCACTATTTTAGTGCCAGTATTTGTGGATATGGTGTACTATTGGAACGTCAGTAATTGAGGGGGTGTTGCACTATTGGAAGGTCAGTAAAGGAGGATGTGCTGCACTATTGGGGTATCAGTAATTGAGGTTGTGCTGCATTACTGTAGTGTCAGTAATTGAGGGCGAGCTGCACTTTTGGATCGTCAGTAATTGAGGGCGTGCTGCATTACTGGAGTGTCAGTGAGAGGGTGAGCTGTACAACTGTAGTGTTAGTTTTCGAGGGTGTGCTGCACCACTAAAGAGTCAGTAATTGAGGTTGTGCTGCAGTATTGGAGTGTCAGTAATTGAGGTTGTGCTGCGCTATTGGACTGTTAGTAATTGAGGGTATGCTGCAGTATTGGAGGGTCTTAAATTGAGGGTTTGCTGCACTATTAGAGTATCAGTAATTGAGGGAGTGCTGCATAATTAGAATATCAGTAATTGAGGGTGTGCTGCACTATTGCAGTGTCAGTAATTGATGGTGTGCTGCAGTGTTGGAGTGTCAGTAATTGAGGGTTTGCTGAAGAATTGGCGTGTCAGTAATTGAGGCTATGCTGCAGTATTGGAGTGTCAGTCATTCAGAATGTGTTGCACTATTGGAGTGTCAGTAATTGAGTGTGTGCTGGTCTATTGGACGGTATGTAATTGAGGGTGTGCTGTACTATTGGAGGGTCTGTAATTGAGGGTGTGCTGCTATTGGTGTGTCAGTAATTGAGGCTGTGCTGCACTATTGGAGGGTCAATAATTGAGGGTGTGCTGCATTATTGGAGTGCCAGTAATTGAGGATGTGCTGCACTATTTGAGGGTCAGTAATTGAGTGTGTGCTGCACTATTGAAGTGTCAGTAATTGATGGTGTTCTGCATTACTGGAGTGTCAGTAATTGAGGGTGAGCTGCATTACTGGAGTGTCAGTAATTGAGGGTGAGCTGCACAATTGCGGTGACAGTTTTCGAGAGTGTGCTACACTACTGAATGGTCGGTAATTGAGGGTGTGCTGCAGTATGGGAGTGTCAGTAATTGAGGGTGTGCTGCACTATTGGAGTGTCAGTAATTGAGGATGTGCTGCACTATTAGAGTGTCAGTAATTGAGGGTGTGGTGCACTATTGGAGTGTTATTAATTGATGGTGTGCTGCATTACTGGAAAGTCAGTAATTGAGGGTGAGCTGCGCTATTGGAGTGTCAGTAATTGAGGGTGTGCTGCATTACTGGAGTGTCAGTAATTGAGGGTTAGCCGCACAATTGGAGTGTCAGTTTTCGAGGGTGTGCTGCACTACTGAAGGGTCAGTAATTGAGGGTGTGCTGCAGTATGGGAGTGTCGGTAATTGAGGTTGTGCTGCACTATTGGAGTGTCAGTAATTGAGGGTGTGCTGCACTATTGGAGTATCAGTAATTGAGGGTATGCTGCACTATTGGTGTGTCAGTAATTGAGGGTGTGCTGCACTATTGGAGTGCCAGTAATTGAGGATGTGCTGCACAATTTGAGGGTCAGTAATTGAGGGTGTGCTGCACTATTTGAGAATCAGTAACTGAGGGTGTGCTGCATTATTGGAGTGTCAGTAATTGAGGGTGTGCTGCACTATTGGAGTGTCAGTAATTGACGGTGTGCTGCACTATTGGATTGTCAGTAATTGAGGGTGTGCTGCACTATTGGAGTGTCAGTAATTGAGGGTGTGTTGCACTATTGGAGTGTCAGTAATTGAGGGTGTGCTGCATTATTGGAGTGTCAGTAATTGAGGGTATGCTGCAATATTGAAGGGTCTTAAATTGAGGGTTTGCTGCACTATTAGAGTATCAGTAATTGAGGGTGTGCTGCACTACTAAGTGTCAGTAATTGCGGGTGTGCTGCACTATTGTAGTGCCAGTATTTGAGGATAGGCAGTACTATTGGAGGGTCAGTAATTGAGGGTGTGTTGCACTATTGGAGGGTCAGTAATTGAATGTGTTCTACCCTATTGGTGTGTCAGTAAGTGAGGGTGTGCTGCACTATTAGAGTGTCTGTAATTGTGGGTGTGCTGCACTATTTGAGGGTCAGTAATTGAGGATATGCTGTACTATTGGAGTGTCAGAAATTGACCGTTTGCTGCACTATTTTAGTGCCAGTATTTGTGGATATGGTGTACTATTGGAACGTCAGTAATTGAGGGGGTGTTGCACTATTGGAGGGTCAGTAAAGGAGGATGTGCTGCACTATTGGGGTATCAGTAATTGAGGTTGTGCTGCATTACTGTAGTGTCAGTAATTGAGGGCGAGCTGCACTTTTGGAGTGTCAGTAATTGAGGGTGTATGCATTACTGGAGTGTCAGTGAGAGGGTGAGCTGTACTACTGTAGTGTTAGTTTTCGAGGGTGTGCTGCACCACTAAAGAGTCAGTAATTGAGGTTGTGCTGCAGTATTGGAGTGTCAGTAATTGAGGTTGTGCTGCGCTATTGGACTGTTAGTAATTGAGGGTATGCTGCAGTATTGGAGGGTCTTAAATTGAGGGTTTGCTGCACTATTAGAGTATCAGTAATTGAGGGAGTGCTGCATAATTAGAATATCAGTAATTGAGGGTGTGCTGCACTATTGCAGTGTCAGTAATTGATGTTGTGCTGCACTATTGCAGTGTCAGTAATTGATGGTGTGCTGCAGTGTTGGAGTGTCAGTAATTGAGGGTTTGCTGAAGTATTGGCGTGTCAGTAATTGAAGCTGTGCTGCAGTATTGGAGTGTCAGTCATTCAGAATGTGTTGCACTATTGGAGTGTCAGTAATTGAGTGTGCGCTGGTCTATTGGATGGTATGTAATTGAGGGTGTGCTGTACTATTGGAGGGTCAATAATTGAGGGTGTGCTGCACTATTGGTGTGTCAGTAATTGAGGGTGTGCTGCACTATTGGAGGGTCAGTAATTGAGGGTGTGCTGCATTATTAGAGTGCCCGTAATTGAGGATGTGCTGCACAATTTGAGGGTCAGTAATTGAGGGTGTGCTGCACTATTTGAGAATCAGTAACTGAGGGTGTGCTGCACTATTGGAGTGTCAGTAATTGAGGGTGTGCTGCACTATTGGAGTGTCAGTAATTGACGGTGTGCTGCACTATTGGATTGTCAGTAATTGAGGGTGTGCTGCACTATTGGAGTGTCAGTAATTGAGGGTGTGCTGCACTATTGGAGTGTCAGTAATTGAGGGTGTGCTGCACTATTGGAGTGTCAGTAATTGACGGTGCGCTGCACTATTGGATTGTCAGTAATTGAGGGTGTGCTGCACTATTGCAGTGTCAGTAATTGTGGGTGTGCTGCACTATTGGATTGTCAGTAATTGAGGGTGTGCTGCATTATTGGAGTGTCAGTAATTGAGGGTGTGTTGCACTATTGGAGTGTCAGTTATTGAGGGTGTGCTGCATTATTGGAGTGTCAGTAATTGAGGGTGTGCTGCATTATTGGTGTTTCAGTAATTGACGGTGTACTGCATTATTGGAGTGTCAGTAATTGAGGGTGTGGTGCACTATTGGAGTGTCAGTAATTGAGGGTATGCCGCACTATTTGAGTGTCAGTAATTGAGGGTGTGCTGCACTATTGGAGTGTCAGTAATTGACGGTGCGCTGCACTATTGGAGTGTCAGTAATTGAGGGTGTGTTGCACTATTGGAGTGTCAGTAATTGAGGGTTTGCTGCACTATTGGAGTGTCAGTAATTGATGGTGTGGGGCACTATTGGAGTGTCAGTATTTGAGGGTGTGCTGCACCATTGGAGTATCAGTAGTTGAGGGTGTGGGGCACTATTGGAGTGTCAGTAATTGAGGGTGAGCTGCACTATATGAGCGTCAGTAATTGAGGGTGTGCTGCACTATTGGAGGGTCAGAATTGAGGCTGTTCTGCACAATTGAAGTTTCTGAAATTAACCGGTTAGTGCACTATTATAGTGCCAGTATTTGAGGATATGCTGTACTATTGGAGTGTCAGTAATTGAGGGTGTGCTGCACTATTCGAGTGTCAGTAATTGAGTGTGCGCTGCACTATGGGAGTGTCAGCAATTGAGTTTGTGCTGCACTATTGGAGTGTCAGTAATTCAGGGTGTGCTGCACTATTGGAGTGTCAGTAATTCAGGGTGTGCTGCACTATTGGAATGTCAGTAAATGAGGGTATGCCGCACTATTTGAGTGTCAGTATTTGAGGGTGTGCTGCACCATTGTAGTATCAGTAATTGAGGATGTGCTGCAATATTGGAGAGTCATTAATTGAGGGTGAGCTGCAGTATTTGAGGGTCAGTAATAAAGATTGTTCTACACTATATGAGTGTCAGAATTGAGGCTGTGCTGCACAACTGAAGTTTCAGAAATTAACTGTTTGCTGCACTATTATAGTGCCAGTATTTGAGGATATGCTGTACTATTGGAGGGTCAGTAATTGAGGGTGTACTGCACTATTGGAGGGTCAGTAATTGAGGGTGTGCTGCCCTATTGGAGTGTCAGTAATTGAGGGTCTGCTGCACTGTTGGAGGGTCAGTAATTGAGGATGAGCTGCACTATTAGAGTGTCAGTAATTGAGGGTGTGGTGCACTATTGGAGGGTCAGTAATTGATGGTGTGCTGCATTACTGGAGAGTCTGTAATTGAGGGTGTGCTGCACTGTTGGAGTGTCAGTAATTGAGGGTGTGGTGCACTATTGGAGTGTCAATAATTGATGGTGTGCTGCATTACTGGAGAGTCTGTAATTGAGCGTGTGCTGCACTATTGGAGTGTCAGTAATTGAGGGTGTGCTGCACTACTGAAGTGTCCGTAATTGAGGGTGTGCTGCACTATTAGATTGTCAGTAATTGAGGATGTGGTGCACTATTGGAGTGTCAGTAATTGATGGTGTTCTGCATTACTGGAGAGTCAGCTATTCAGTGTGAGCTGCGCTATTGGAGTGTCAGTAATTGAGTGTGTGATGCATTACTGGAGTGTCTGCAATTGAGGGTGAGCTGCACAATTGCAGTGACAGTTTTCGAGGGTGTGCTGCACTACTGAATGGTCGGTAATTGAGGGTGTGCTGCAGTATGGGATTGTCTGTAATTGAGGGTGTGCTGCACTATTGGAGTGTCAGTAATTGAGGATGTGCTGCACTATTAGAGTGTCAGTAATTGAGGGTGTGGTGCACTATTGGAGTGTTATTAATTGATGGTGTGCTGCATTACTGGAAAGTCAGTAATTGAGGGTGAGCTGCGCTATTGGAGTGTCAGTAATTGAGGGTGTGCTGCATTACTGGAGTGTCAGTAATTGAGGGTGAGCTGCACTATTGGAGTGTCAGTAATTGAGGGTGTGCTGCATTACTGGAGTGTCACTAATTGAGGGTTAGCCGCACAATTGGAGTGTCAGTTTTCGAGGGTGTGCTGCACTACTGAAGGGTCAGTAATTGAGGGTGTGCTGCACTATTGGAGTGTCAGTAATTGAGGGTGTGCTGCAGTATGGGAGTGTCAGTAATTGAGGGTGTGTTGCACTATTGGAGTGTCAGTAATTGAGATTGTGCTGCACTATTAGAGTGTCAGTAATTGATGGTGTGTTGCATTACTGGAGAGACAGTAATTGAGGGTGAGCTGCACTATTGGAGTGTCAGTAATTGAGGATATGCTGTACAATTGGAGTACCAGTAATTGAGGGTGTGCTGCACTATTTGAGTCTCAGTATTTGACAGTTTTCTGCACTATTATAGTGGCAGTATTTGAGGATATGCTGTACTATTGATGGGTCAGTAATTGAAGATGTGCTGAACTATTGGTGTGTCAGTAATTCAGGGTGTGCTTCACTATTGGAGTGTCAGTAATTGAGTGTATGCCGCACTATTGGAGTGTCAGTAATTGAGAGTGTGCTGCACTATTGGAGTGTCAGTAATTGAGTGTATGCCGCACTATTGGAGTCTCAGTAATTGAGGGTGTGCTGCACTATTGGAGTGTCAGTAATTGAGTGTATGCCGCACTATTGGAGTGTCAGTAATTGAGTGTATGCCGCACTATTGGAGTGTCAGTAATTGAGGGTGAGCTGCACTACTGGAGGGTCAGTAATTGAGGGTGTGCTGCACTATTGGAGTGTCAGCAATTGAAGGTGTGCTGCACTATTGGCGTGTCAGTAATTCAGGGTGTGCTGCACTATTGGAGTGTCAGTAATTGAGGGTGTGCTGCACTATTGCAGTGTCAGTAATTGAGGGTGTGCTGCACTATTGGAGTATCAGTAATTGAGGGTGTTCTGCATCATTGGAGTATCAGTAATTGAGGATGTGCTGCAATATTGGAGAGTCATTAATTGAGGGTGAGCTGCAGTATTTGAGGGTCAGTAATAAAGATTGTTCTACACTATATGAGTGTCAGAATTGAGGGTGAGCTGCACAACTGAAGTTTCAGAAATTGACCGTTTGCTGCACTATTATAGTGCCAGTATTTGAGGATATGCTGTACTATTGGAGGGCCAGTAATTAAGGGTGTGCTGCATTATTTCAGTCTCAGTATTTAAGTGTGAGCTGCACTATGGGAGTGTCAGCAATTGAGTTTGTGCTGCACTATTGCAGGGTCAGAATTGAGGGTGTGCTGCACTATAGGAGGGTCAGTAATTGAGGGTGCGCTGCACTATTTGAGTGTCAGTAATTAAGGTGTGCTGCACTATTGGAGTGTCAGTAATTGAGGGTCTGCTGCACTGTTGGAGTGTCAGTAATTGAAGATGAGCTGCACTATTTGAGTGTCAGTAATTGAGGATGTGCTGCATTATTGGACTGTCAGTAATTGAGGGTGTGCTGTGCTATTGGAGTGTCATAATTGAGGCTGTGCTGCACTATTGGTGTGTCAGTAATTGAGGGTGCGCTGCTCTATTGGAGGTTCAGTAATTGGGGGTGTGCTGCAGTATTAGGGTATCAGTTATTGAGGGTGCCCTGCGCTATTGGAGGGTCAGTAATTGTGTGTGTGCTGCCATATTGGAGTGTCAGGAATTGAGGGTGTGCTGCACCATTGCAGGGTCTGTAATTGAGGGTGTGTTGCACTATTGGAATGTCAGTAATTGAGGTTGTGCAACCCTATTGGAGTGTCAGGAATTGAGGGTTTGCTTCAGAATTGTCGTGACAGTAATTGAGGGTGTGCTGCACTATTGGAGTGTCAGTAATTGAGGGTGCGCTGCACCACTGGAGTGTCAGTAATGGAGGGTGTACTGCATGATTGGAGTGTCAGTAATTGAGGGTGCGCTGCACTTTTGGAATGTCAGTAATTGTGCATGCGCTGCACTATTGGAGGGTCAGTAATTCCGGGTGCGCTGCACTATAGGAGTGTCAATAATTGAAGCTGTGCTGCACTATTTGAGGATCAGTAATTGAGGTTGCACTGCGCTATTGGAGGGTCTGTAATTGAGGGTGTGCTGCACTATAGGAGTGTCAATAATTGAAGCTGTGCTGCACTATTTGAGGGTCAGTAATTGAGGTTGCACTGCGCTATTGGAGGGTCTGCAATTGAGGGTGTGCTGCACTATTGGAGTGTCAATAATTGAGGTTGCACTGAACTATTGGAGGATCAGTAATTGAGGATGCGCTGCGCTATTGGAGGATCAGTCATTGAGGTTGTGCTGCAGTATTGCGGTATCCGTATCTGAGGGTGCACTGTGTAATTGGAGGGTCAATAATTGTGGGTGTGCTGCAATATTGGAGGGTCAGTAATTGAGGGTGTGTTGCGCTATTGTGGTGTCAGTAACTGAGGCTGTGGTGCACTATTCGAGTTTCGGTAATTGCACTATTGCAGTATCAGTAATTGAGGGTTTGCTTCAGAATTGGCGTGTCAATATTTGAGGGTGTGCTGCACTGTTGGAGTGTCAGTAATTGAGGGTGTACTGCAGTATTTTAGTGTCATTAATTGAGGGTGCGCTGCACTATTGGAGTGTCAGTAATTGAGTGTTTGCTTCAGAATTGGCGGGTCAGGAATTGAGGGTGTGCTGCACTATTGGAGTGTCGGTAATTGAGAGTGTGCTGCACTATTGGAGTGTCAGTAATTGAGTGTGTGCTGTACTATTGGAGTGTCATTAATTGAGGATATGCTGCACTGTTGGAGTGTCAGTAATTGAGGGTGTGCTGCACTATTGGAGTGTCAGTAATTGAGGGTGTGCTGCACTATTGGAGTGTCAGTAATTGAGTATGTGCTGCACTGTTGGAGTGTCAGTAATTGAGGGTGTGCTGCAATATTGGAGTGTCAGTAATTGAGGGTGAGCTGCACTATTGGAGTGTCAGTAATTGAGGGTGTGCTGCAATATTGGAGTGTCAGTAATTGAGGGTGTGCTGCAATATTGGAGTGTCAGTAATTGAGGGTGTGCTGCACTATTGGAGTGTCAGTAATTGAGGGATTGCTTCAGAATTGGCATGTTAGTAATTGAGGGTGTGCTGCACTATTGGAGTGTCAGTAATTGAGGGTGTTTTGTTCTGTTGGTGTGTCAGTAACTGAGGGTGTGCTGCACTATTGGAGTGTCGGTAATTGAGTGTGTGCTGCACTATTGCAGTATAAGTAATTGAGTGTGCGTTGCGCTATTGGAGGATCAGTAATGGAGGGTGTGCTGCACTCTTGGCGTGTCAGTACTTGACAGTGTGCTGTATTACTGGAGTGTAATTAATTGAGGGTGTGCTGCACTATTTGAGGGTCAGTAATTGAGTTTGTGCTACACTATTGCAGTGTCAGTCATTGAGGGTGTGCTGCACTCTTGGCGTGTCAGTACTTGACAGTGTGCTGTATTACTGGAGTGTAATTAATTGAGGGTGTGCTGCACTATTTGAGGGTCAGTAATTGAATTTGTGCTACACTATTGCAGTGTCAGTCATTGAGGGTGTGCTGCACTATTTGAGTGTCAGTAATTGAGGACGTGCTGCATTATTGGACTGTCAGTAATTGAGGGTGTGCTGTGCTACTGGAGTGTCATAATTGAGGCTGTGCTGCACTATTGGTGTGTCAGTAATTGAGGGTGTGCTGCGTTACTGGACTGTCAGTAAGAGGGTGAGCTGCACAATTGTAGTGTTAGTTTTCGAGGGTGTGCTGCACCACTAAAGAGTCAGTAATTGAGGGTGTGCTGCAGTATTGGAGTGTCAGTAATTGAGGTTGTGCTGCGCTATTGGAGTGTCAGTAATTGAGGTTGTGCTGCATTATTGGACTGTTAGTAATTGAGGGTATGCTGCAATATTGGAGTGTCTTAAATTGAGGGTGTGCTGCACTATTAGAGTATCAGTAATTGAGGGAGTGCTGCATAATTAGAATATCAGTAATTGAGGGTGTGCTGCACTATTGGAGTGTTGGTAATTGAGGGTGTGCTGCACTATTGGAATGTCAGTAATTGAGGGTGTGCTGCGCTGTTGGAAGATCAGTAATTGAGGGTGTGCTGCAGTACTGGGGTATCATTAATTGAGGGTGCCCTGCGCTATTGGAGGGTCAGTAATTGTAGGTGTGCTGCCATATTGGAGTGTCAGTAATTGAGGGTTTGTTGCGCTATTGTGGTGTCAGTAACTGAGGCTGTGCTGCACTATTCGAGTGTCGGTAATTGAGGCCGTGCTGCGCTATTGGAGTATCAGTAATTGAGTGTGCGCTGCGCTACTGGAGGTTCAGTAATTGATGGTGTGCTGCACTATTGGAGTGTCCGTAATTGAGGGTGTGCTGCACTATTGGAGTGCCAGTAATTGAGGGTGTGCTGCACTATTGGAGTGTCAGTAATTGAGCGTGCGCTTCATTATTGTTGTGCCAGTATTTGAGGATAAGTGGTACTATTGCAGGGTCAGTAAATGAGGATGTGCTGCACTATTGGAGTGTCAGTAATTGAGGGTGTGTTGCACTATTGGAGTGTCCGTAATTGAGTCTGCGCTGCACTATTGCAGTATTAGTAATTGAGTGTGTGCTGCCCTATTGGAGGGTCAGTAATTGAGGGTGTTTTGTGCTGTTGGTGTGTCAGTAACTGAGGGTGTGCTGCACTATTGGAGTGTCCGTAATTGAGTCTGCGCTGCATTATTGCAGTATTAGTAATTGAGTGTGTGCTGCCCTATTGGAGGGTCAGTAATTGCGTTTGTGCTACACTATTGGAGTGTCAGTCATTGAGGGTGAGCTGCACTATTGGAGGGTCAGTAATTGACGGTGTGCTGCACTATTGGTGTATCAGTATTTGAGGGTGTGTTGCGCTATTGTGGTGTCAGTAACTGAGGCTGTGCTGCACTATTCGAGTTTCGGTAATTGAGGGTGTGCTGCACTATTGCAGTATCAGTAATTGAGGGTTTGCTTCAGAATTGGCGTCTCTGTAACTGAGGTTGAGCTGCACTGTTGGAGTGTCAGTAATTGAGGGTGTTTTGTGCTATTGGTGTGTCAGTAACTGAGGGATTACTGCACTATTGGAGTGTCGATAATTGAGGGTGTGTTGCACTATTATGGTGTCTCTAACTGAGGTTGAGCTGCACTATTGGAGTGTCAGTAATTGAGAGTGCGCTGCACTATTGGAGTGTCAGTAATTGAGTGTGCGCTGCACTATTTGAGGGTCAGTAATTGAGGGTGTGCTGTACAATAGAAGTTTCAGAAATTGACCATTCGCTGCACTATTATAGTGCCAGTATTTGAGGATATGCTGTACTATTGGAGGGTCAGTAATTGAGGGTCTGCTGCACTATTGGAGGGTCAGTAATTGAGGGTCTGCTGCACTATTGGAGGATAAGTAATTGAGGGTGTGCTGCACTATTAGTGTCAGTAATTGAGGGTGTGGTGCACTATTGGAGTCTCAGTAATTGATGGTGTGCTGCATTACTGGAGAGTCAGTAATTCAGGGTGAGCTGCACTATTGGAGGGTCAGTAATTGATGGTGTGCTGCACTATTGGAGTGTCAGTAATTGAGGTTGTGCTGCAGTATTGGTGTATCAGTATTTGAGAGTGTGTTGCGCTATTGTGGTGTCAGTAACTGAGGCTGTGCTGCACTATTCGAGTTTCGGTAATTGAGGGTGTGCTGCACTATTGCAGTATCAGTAATTGAGGGTTTGCTTCAGAATTGGTGTGTCAGTAACTGAGGGTGTGCTGCACTGTTGGAGTGTCAGTAATTGAGGGTGTTTTGTGCTATTGGTGTGTCAGTAACTGAGGGATTACTGCACTATTGGAGTGTTGGTAATTGAGGGTGTGTTGCACTATTATGGTGTCTCTAACTGAGGTTGAGCTGCACTATTCGAGTGTCGGTAATTGAGGGTGCGCTGCACTATTGGAGTGTTGGTAATTGAAGGTGCGCTGCACTATTGGAGTGTCAGTAATTGAGGGCCTGCTGCACTATTGCAGGGTCAGTAATTGAGGGTGTGTTGCACTATTGGAGTGTCAGTAATTGAGGGTGCGCTGCACCACTGGCGTGTCAGTAATGGAGGGTGCGCTGCACGATTGGAGTGTCAGTAATGGAGGGTGCGCTGCACTATTGGAGTGTCAGTAATTGTGCATGCGCTGCACTATAGGAGTGTCATTAATTGAGGCTGTGCTGCACTATTAGAGTGTCAGTAATTGAGGTTGCACTGCACTATTGGAGGGTCTGTAATTGAGGGTGTGTTGCGCTATTGTAGTGTCAGTAACTGAGGCTGTGCTGCGCTATTGGATTGTCAGTAATTCAGGGTGCACTGCGCTATTGGAGGATCAGTCATTGAGGTTGTGCTGCAGTATTGGGGTATCAGTATCTGAGGGTGCACTGTACTATTGGAGGGTCAGTAATTGTGGATGTGCTGCAATATTGGGTTGTCAGTAATTGAGGGTGTGTTGCACTATTGTGGTGTCAGTAACTGAGGCTGTGCTGCACTATTCGAGTTTCGGTAATTGCACTATTGCAGTATCAGTAATTGAGGGTTTGCTTCAGAATTGGCGTGTCAGTAATTGAGGGTGTGCTGCACTATTGGAGTGTCAGTAATTGAGGGTGTGCTGCACTGTTGGAGTGTCAGTAATTGAGGGTGCGCTGCAATATTGGAGTGTCGGTAATTGAGGGTGTGTTGCACTATTGTGGTGTCAGTAACTGAGGCTGTGCTGCACTATTCGAGTTTCGGTAATTGCACTATTGCAGTATCAGTAATTGAGGGTTTGCTTCAGAATTGGCGTGTCAGTAATTGAGGGTGTGCTGCAATATTGGAGTGTCGGTAATTGAGGGTGTGCTTCATTATTGGAGTGTCAGTAATTAACCGTTTGCTGCACTATTATAGTGGCAGTATTTGAGGATATGCTGTACTATTGGAGGGTCAGTAATTGAAGGTGTGCTGCATTACTGGAGTGTAAGTAATTGAGGGTGTGCCTCACTCTTTGAGGGTCAGTAATTGAGTTTGTGCTACACTATTGGAGTGTCAGTAATTGAGGATGTGCTGCATTATTGGACTGGCAGTAACTGAGGGTGTGCTGCGCTATTGGAGGGTCATAATTGAGGCTGTGCTGCAATTTTGGTGTGTCAGAAATTGAGGATGCGCTGCGCTATTGGAGTGTCAGTAATTGAGGGTGTGTTGCGCTATTGTGGTGTCAGTAACTGAGGGCGTTCTGCAGTATTAGGGTATCAGTAATTGAGGGTGCCCTGCGCTGTTGGAGGGTCAGTAATTGTGGGTGTGGTGCCATATTGGAGTGTCAGTAATTGAGGGTTTGTTGCGCTATTGTGGTGTCAGTAACTGAGGCTGTGCTGCACTATTCGAGTGTCGGTAATTGAGGGCGTGCTGCACTATTGGAGTGTCGGTAATTGAATGTGCGCTGCGCTACTGGAGGTTCAGTAATTGATGGTGTGCTGCTCTATTGGAGTGTCCGTAATTGAGGGTGTGCTCACTATTGGAGTGCCAGTAATTGAGGGTGTGCTGCACTATTGGAGTGTCAGTAATTGAGGATGTGCTGCGCTATTGGAGTGTCAGTAATTGAGGGTGTGCTGCATTATTGGAGTGTCAGTAATTGAGGGTGTGCTGCGCTATTGGAGTGCCAGTAATTGAGGTTGCGCTGCACTATTGGAGTGTCAGTAATTGAGGGTGTGCTGCACTATCGGAGTGCCAGTAATTGAGGGTGTGCTGCACTATTGGAGTGTCGATAATTGAGGGTGTGTTGCACTATTATGGTGTCTCTAACTGAGGTTGAGCTGCACTATTGGAGTGTCAGTAATTGAGAGTGCGCTGCACTATTGGAGTGTCAGTAATTGAGTGTGCGCTGCACTATTTGAGGGTCAGTAATTGAGGGTGTGCTGTACAATAGAAGTTTCAGAAATTGACCATTCGCTGCACTATTATAGTGCCAGTATTTGAGGATATGCTGTACTATTGGAGGGTCAGTAATTGAGGGTCTGCTGCACTATTGGAGGGTCAGTAATTGAGGGTCTGCTGCACTATTGGAGGATAAGTAATTGAGGGTGTGCTGCACTATTAGTGTCAGTAATTGAGGGTGTGGTGCACTATTGGAGTCTCAGTAATTGATGGTGTGCTGCATTACTGGAGAGTCAGTAATTCAGGGTGTGCTGCACTATTGGAGGGTCAGTAATTGAGGGTGTGCTGCACTATTGGAGGGTCAGTAATTGACGGTGTGCTGCACTATTGGAGTGTCAGTAATTGAGGTTGTGCTGCAGTATTGGTGTATCAGTATTTGAGAGTGTGTTGCGCTATTGTGGTGTCAGTAACTGAGGCTGTGCTGCACTATTCGAGTTTCGGTAATTGAGGGTGTGCTGCACTATTGCAGTATCAGTAATTGAGGGTTTGCTTCAGAATTGGTGTGTCAGTAACTGAGGGTGTGCTGCACTGTTGGAGTGTCAGTAATTGAGGGTGTTTTGTGCTATTGGTGTGTCAGTAACTGAGGGATTACTGCAGTATTGGAGTGTTGGTAATTGAGGGTGTGTTGCGCTATTATGGTGTCTCTAACTGAGGTTGAGCTGCACTATTCGAGTGTCGGTAATTGAGGGTGCGCTGCACTATTGGAGTGTTGGTAATTGAAGGTGCGCTGCACTATTGGAGTGTCAGTAATTGAGGGCCTGCTGCACTATTGCAGGGTCAGTAATTGAGGGTGTGTTGCACTATTGGAGTGTCAGTAATTGAGGGTGCGCTGCACCACTGGCGTGTCAGTAATGGAGGGTGCGCTGCACGATTGGAGTGTCAGTAATGGAGGGTGCGCTGCACTATTGGAGTGTCAGTAATTGTGCATGCGCTGCACTATAGGAGTGTCATTAATTGAGGCTGTGCTGCACTATTAGAGTGTCAGTAATTGAGGTTGCACTGCACTATTGGAGGGTCTGTAATTGAGGGTGTGTTGCGCTATTGTAGTGTCAGTAACTGAGGCTGTGCTGCGCTATTGGATTGTCAGTAATTCAGGGTGCACTGCGCTATTGGAGGATCAGTCATTGAGGTTGTGCTGCAGTATTGGGGTATCAGTATCTGAGGGTGCACTGTACTATTGGAGGGTCAGTAATTGTGGATGTGCTGCAATATTGGGTTGTCAGTAATTGAGGGTGTGTTGCACTATTGTGGTGTCAGTAACTGAGGCTGTGCTGCACTATTCGAGTTTCGGTAATTGCACTATTGCAGTATCAGTAATTGAGGGTTTGCTTCAGAATTGGCGTGTCAGTAATTGAGGGTGTGCTGCACTATTGGAGTGTCAGTAATTGAGGGTGTGCTGCACTGTTGGAGTGTCAGTAATTGAGGGTGCGCTGCAATATTGGAGTGTCGGTAATTGAGGGTGTGTTGCACTATTGTGGTGTCAGTAACTGAGGCTGTGCTGCACTATTCGAGTTTCGGTAATTGCACTATTGCAGTATCAGTAATTGAGGGTTTGCTTCAGAATTGGCGTGTCAGTAATTGAGGGTGTGCTGCAATATTGGAGTGTCGGTAATTGAGGGTGTGCTTCATTATTGGAGTGTCAGTAATTAACCGTTTGCTGCACTATTATAGTGGCAGTATTTGAGGATATGCTGTACTATTGGAGGGTCAGTAATTGAAGGTGTGCTGCATTACTGGAGTGTAAGTAATTGAGGGTGTGCCTCACTCTTTGAGGGTCAGTAATTGAGTTTGTGCTACACTATTGGAGTGTCAGTAATTGAGGATGTGCTGCATTATTGGACTGGCAGTAACTGAGGGTGTGCTGCGCTATTGGAGGGTCATAATTGAGGCTGTGCTGCAATTTTGGTGTGTCAGAAATTGAGGATGTGCTGCGCTATTGGAGTGTCAGTAATTGAGGGTGTGTTGCGCTATTGTGGTGTCAGTAACTGAGGGCGTGCTGCAGTATTAGGGTATCAGTAATTGAGGGTGCCCTGCGCTGTTGGAGGGTCAGTAATTGTGGGTGTGGTGCCATATTGGAGTGTCAGTAATTGAGGGTTTGTTGCGCTATTGTGGTGTCAGTAACTGAGGCTGTGCTGCACTATTCGAGTGTCGGTAATTGAGGGCGTGCTGCACTATTGGAGTGTCGGTAATTGAATGTGCGCTGCGCTACTGGAGGTTCAGTAATTGATGGTGTGCTGCTCTATTGGAGTGTCCGTAATTGAGGGTGTGCTCACTATTGGAGTGCCAGTAATTGAGGGTGTGCTGCACTATTGGAGTGTCAGTAATTGAGGATGTGCTGCGCTATTGGAGTGTCAGTAATTGAGGGTGTGTTGCGCTATTGGAGTGTCAGTAATTGAGGGTGTGCTGCACTATTGGAGTGTCAGTAATGGAGGGTGTGCTGCAGTATTGGAGAATCCGTAATTGAGGGTGTGCTGCACTATCGGAGTGCCAGTAATTGAGGGTGTGCTGCACTATTGAAGTTTCAGAAATTGACAATTTGCTGCACTATTGTAGTGCCAGTATTTGAGGATATGCGGTACTATTGGAGGGTGAGTAAATGAGGGTGTGCTTCACTATTGGAGTGTCAGTAATTGAGGTTGTGCTGCACTATTGGAGTGTCCGGAATTGAGGGTGTGCTGCACTATTGGAGTATCAGTATTTGAGGGTGTGCTGCCCTATTGCAGGATCAGTAATTGAGGGTTTGCTTCAGAATTGGCATGTCAGTAGTTGAGGGTATGCTGCACTATTGGAGTGTCAGTAATTGAGGTTGTGCTGCACTAGTGGAGGGTCGGTAATTGAGGGTGTGCTGCACTAGTGGAGGGTCGGTAATTGAGGGTGCGCCGCACTATTGCAGTATCAGTAATTGAGTGTGTGCTGCACTATTGAAGTTTCAGAAATTGACAATTTGCTGCACTAATATAGTGCTACTGTTTGAGGATATGCTGTTCTATTGGAGGGTCAGTAATCGAGCGGGTGCTGCACTATTGGATGATAAGTAATTGAGGGTGTGCTGCATTACTGGAATATCAGCAATTGAGGGCATGCTGCCCTAATGGAGAGTCATTAATTGAGGGTGTGCTGCACTATTGGAGTGTCAGTAATTGAGGGTGTGCTGCACTATTGGAGGGTCAGTAATTGAGGGTGTGCTGCACTATTGCAGGGTCAGTAATTGAGGGTGTGTTGCACTATTAGAGTGTCAATAATTGAGGGTGTGCTGCACTACTGGAGTGTAAGGAATTGAGGGTTTGCTTCAAAATTGGCGTGACAGTAACTGAGGGTGTGCTGCACTATTGGAGTGTCAGTAAATTTGGGTGCACTGAACCACTGGAGTGTCAGTAATGGAGGGTGTGCTGCACTATTGGAGTGTTGGTAATTGAGGCTGTGTTGCACTATTGGAGTGTTGGTAATTGAGGGTGTGCTGCACTATTGGAGTGTTAGTAATTGAGGGTGTGTTGCGCTATTGTGGTGTCTCGAACTGAGGTTGAGCTGCACTATTCAAGTGTCGGTTATTGTGGGTGCGCTGCACTATTGGAGTGTCAGTAATTGAGGGTGTGCTGCACTATTGGAGTGTCAGTAATTGAGGCTGTGCTGCACTATTGGAGTATCAGTATTTGAGGGTGTGCTGCCCTATTGCAGGATCAGTAATTGAGGGTTTGCTTCAGAATTGGCATGTCAGTAGTTGAGGGTATGCTGCACTATTGGAGTGTCAGTAATTGAGGTTGTGCTGCACTAGTGGAGGGTCGGTAATTGAGGGTGTGCTGCACTAGTGGAGGGTCGGTAATTGAGGGTGTGCTGCACTAGTGGAGGGTCGGTAATTGAGGGTGCGCCGCACTATTGCAGTATCAGTAATTGAGTGTGTGCTGCACTATTGAAGTTTCAGAAATTGACAATTTGCTGCACTAATATAGTGCTACTATTTGAGGATATGCTGTTCTATTGGAGGGTCAGTAATCGAGCGGGTGCTGCACTATTGGAGGATAAGTAATTGAGGGTGTGCTGCATTACTGGAATATCAGCAATTGAGGGCATGCTGCCCTAATGGAGAGTCATTAATTGAGGGTGTGCTGCACTATTGGAGTGTCAGTAATTGAGGGTGTGCTGCACTATTGGAGGGTCAGTAATTGAGGGTGTGCTGCACTATTGCAGGGTCAGTAATTGAGGGTGTGTTGCACTATTAGAGTGTCAATAATTGAGGGTGTGCTGCACTACTGGAGTGTAAGGAATTGAGGGTTTGCTTCAAAATTGGCGTGACAGTAACTGAGGGTGTGCTGCACTATTGGAGTGTCAGTAAATTTGGGTGCACTGAACCACTGGAGTGTCAGTAATGGAGGGTGTGCTGCACTATTGGAGTGTTGGTAATTGAGGCTGTGTTGCACTATTGGAGTGTTGGTAATTGAGGGTGTGCTGCACTATTGGAGTGTTAGTAATTGAGGGTGTGTTGCGCTATTGTGGTGTCTCGAACTGAGGTTGAGCTGCACTATTCAAGTGTCGGTTATTGTGGGTGCGCTGCACTATTGGAGTGTCAGTAATTGAGGGTGTGCTGCACTATTGGAGTGTCAGTAATTGAGGCTGTGCTGCACTATTGGAGTATCAGTATTTGAGGGTGTGCTGCCCTATTGCAGGATCAGTAATTGAGGGTTTGCTTCAGAATTGGCATGTCAGTAGTTGAGGGTATGCTGCACTATTGGAGTGTCAGTAATTGAGGTTGTGCTGCACTATTGGAGTGTCAGTAATTGAGGGTGTGCTGCACTAGTGGAGGGTCGGTAATTGAGGGTGTGCTGCACTAGTGGAGGGTTGGTAATTGAGGGTGCGCCGCACTATTGCAGTATCAGTAATTGAGTGTGTGCTGCACTATTGAAGTTTCAGAAATTGACAATTTGCTGCACTAATATAGTGCTACTATTTGAGGATATGCTGTTCTATTGGAGGGTCAGTAATCGAGCGGGTGCTGCACTATTGGAGGATAAGTAATTGAGGGTGTGCTGCATTACTGGAATATCAGCAATTGAGGGCATGCTCCCCTAATGGAGAGTCATTAATTGAGGGTGTGCTGCACTATTGGAGTGTCAGTAATTGAGGGTGTGCTGCACTATTGGAGGGTCAGTAATTGAGGGTGTGCTGCACTATTGGAGTGTTAGTATTGAGTGTGTGCTGCATTTTTCGAATGTCAGTAATGGAGGGTGTGCTGCATTATTGGAGTGTCAGTAATTGAAGGTGTGCTGCACTATTGGAGTTTCAGTAATTGAGGGTGTGCTGCACTATTGCAGTATCAGTAATTGAGTGTGTGCTGCACTATTGGAGTTTCAGAAATTGACAATTTGCTGCACTATTATAGTGCTACTATTTGAGGATATACTGTTCTATTGGAGGGTCAGTAATCGAGGGCGTGCTGCACTATTGGAGGATAAGTAATCGTGGGCGTGCTGCACTATTGGAGTGTCAGTAATTGAGGGTGTGTTGCGCAATTGTTGTGTCTGTAACTGAGGCTGAGCTGCACTATTCAAGTGTCAGTAATTGAGGGTGTGTTGCACTATTGGAATGTCAGTAATTGAGGGTGTGCTGCACTATTGGAATGTCAGTAATTGAGGGTGTGCTGCACTATTGGAGTGTCAGCAATTGAGGGTGTGCTGCACTATTGGAGTGTCAGTAATTGAGGGTGTGCTGCACTATTGGAGTGTCAGTAATTGAGTGTGTGCTGCACTATTGGAGTGTCAGTAATTGAGGGTGTGCTGCACAATTGGTGTGTCAGTTTTTGAGGGTGTGCTGCACTACTGAAGGGTCAGTAATTGAGGGTGTGCTGCAGTATGGATATGTCGGTAATTGAGGTTGTGCTGCACTATTGGAGTGTCAGTAATTGAGGGCATGCTGCATTATTGGAGGATCTTAAATTTAGGGTTTGGTGCACTATTAGAGTATCAGTAGTTGCGGGTTTGCTGCACTATTAAAGTATCAGTAGTTGAGGGAGTGCTGCACTATTAGAGTATCAGTAATTGAGGGTGTGCTGAACTATTGGAGTGTCAGTAATTGAGGGTGTGTTGTACTATTGGAGTGTCATTAATTTAGGATGTGCTGCACTATTGGAGTGTCATTAAAGGAGGGTGCGCTGCGCTATTGGAGTGTCAGTAATGGAGGGTGTGCTGCGCTATTGGAGGGTCATAATTGAGGCTGTGCTGCAATTTTGGTGTGTCAGAAATTGAGGATGTGCTGCGCTATTGGAGTGTCAGTAATTGAGGGTGTGTTGCGCTATTGTGGTGTCAGTAACTGAGGGCGTGCTGCAGTATTAGGGTATCAGTAATTGAGGGTGCCCTGCGCTGTTGGAGGGTCAGTAATTGTGGGTGTGGTGCCATATTGGAGTGTCAGTAATTGAGGGTTTGTTGCGCTATTGTGGTGTCAGTAACTGAGGCTGTGCTGCACTATTCGAGTGTCGGTAATTGAGGGCGTGCTGCACTATTGGAGTGTCGGTAATTGAATGTGCGCTGCGCTACTGGAGGTTCAGTAATTGATGGTGTGCTGCTCTATTGGAGTGTCCGTAATTGAGGGTGTGCTCACTATTGGAGTGCCAGTAATTGAGGGTGTGCTGCACTATTGGAGTGTCAGTAATTGAGGATGTGCTGCGCTATTGGAGTGTCAGTAATTGAGGGTGTGTTGCGCTATTGGAGTGTCAGTAATTGAGGGTGTGCTGCACTATTGGAGTGTCAGTAATGGAGGGTGTGCTGCAGTATTGGAGAATCCGTAATTGAGGGTGTGCTGCACTATCGGAGTGCCAGTAATTGAGGGTGTGCTGCACTATTGAAGTTTCAGAAATTGACAATTTGCTGCACTATTGTAGTGCCAGTATTTGAGGATATGCGGTACTATTGGAGGGTGAGTAAATGAGGGTGTGCTTCACTATTGGAGTGTCAGTAATTGAGGTTGTGCTGCACTATTGGAGTGTCCGGAATTGAGGGTGTGCTGCACTATTGGAGTATCAGTATTTGAGGGTGTGCTGCCCTATTGCAGGATCAGTAATTGAGGGTTTGCTTCAGAATTGGCATGTCAGTAGTTGAGGGTATGCTGCACTATTGGAGTGTCAGTAATTGAGGTTGTGCTGCACTAGTGGAGGGTCGGTAATTGAGGGTGTGCTGCACTAGTGGAGGGTCGGTAATTGAGGGTGCGCCGCACTATTGCAGTATCAGTAATTGAGTGTGTGCTGCACTATTGAAGTTTCAGAAATTGACAATTTGCTGCACTAATATAGTGCTA
Organism: Isurus oxyrinchus; assembly: GCA_026770705.1. Taxonomy (NCBI): domain Eukaryota; kingdom Metazoa; phylum Chordata; class Chondrichthyes; order Lamniformes; family Lamnidae; genus Isurus; species Isurus oxyrinchus. Next base: position 247,492 of record JANJGN010000652.1, read on the forward strand.
CTGTTTGAGGATATGCTGTTCTATTGGAGGGTCAGTAATCGAGCGGGTGCTGCACTATTGGATGATAAGTAATTGAGGGTGTGCTGCATTACTGGAATATCAGCAATTGAGGGCATGCTGCCCTAATGGAGAGTCATTAATTGAGGGTGTGCTGCACTATTGGAGTGTCAGTAATTGAGGGTGTGCTGCACTATTGGAGGGTCAGTAATTGAGGGTGTGCTGCACTATTGCAGGGTCAGTAATTGAGGGTGTGTTGCACTATTAGAGTGTCAATAATTGAGGGTGTGCTGCACTACTGGAGTGTAAGGAATTGAGGGTTTGCTTCAAAATTGGCGTGACAGTAACTGAGGGTGTGCTGCACTATTGGAGTGTCAGTAAATTTGGGTGCACTGAACCACTGGAGTGTCAGTAATGGAGGGTGTGCTGCACTATTGGAGTGTTGGTAATTGAGGCTGTGTTGCACTATTGGAGTGTTGGTAATTGAGGGTGTGCTGCACTATTGGAGTGTTAGTAATTGAGGGTGTGTTGCGCTATTGTGGTGTCTCGAACTGAGGTTGAGCTGCACTATTCAAGTGTCGGTTATTGTGGGTGCGCTGCACTATTGGAGTGTCAGTAATTGAGGGTGTGCTGCACTATTGGAGTGTCAGTAATTGAGGCTGTGCTGCACTATTGGAGTATCAGTATTTGAGGGTGTGCTGCCCTATTGCAGGATCAGTAATTGAGGGTTTGCTTCAGAATTGGCATGTCAGTAGTTGAGGGTATGCTGCACTATTGGAGTGTCAGTAATTGAGGTTGTGCTGCACTAGTGGAGGGTCGGTAATTGAGGGTGTGCTGCACTAGTGGAGGGTCGGTAATTGAGGGTGTGCTGCACTAGTGGAGGGTCGGTAATTGAGGGTGCGCCGCACTATTGCAGTATCAGTAATTGAGTGTGTGCTGCACTATTGAAGTTTCAGAAATTGACAATTTGCTGCACTAATATAGTGCTACTATTTGAGGATATGCTGTTCTATTGGAGGGTCAGTAATCGAGCGGGTGCTGCACTATTGGAGGATAAGTAATTGAGGGTGTGCTGCATTACTGGAATATCAGCAATTGAGGGCATGCTGCCCTAATGGAGAGTCATTAATTGAGGGTGTGCTGCACTATTGGAGTGTCAGTAATTGAGGGTGTGCTGCACTATTGGAGGGTCAGTAATTGAGGGTGTGCTGCACTATTGCAGGGTCAGTAATTGAGGGTGTGTTGCACTATTAGAGTGTCAATAATTGAGGGTGTGCTGCACTACTGGAGTGTAAGGAATTGAGGGTTTGCTTCAAAATTGGCGTGACAGTAACTGAGGGTGTGCTGCACTATTGGAGTGTCAGTAAATTTGGGTGCACTGAACCACTGGAGTGTCAGTAATGGAGGGTGTGCTGCACTATTGGAGTGTTGGTAATTGAGGCTGTGTTGCACTATTGGAGTGTTGGTAATTGAGGGTGTGCTGCACTATTGGAGTGTTAGTAATTGAGGGTGTGTTGCGCTATTGTGGTGTCTCGAACTGAGGTTGAGCTGCACTATTCAAGTGTCGGTTATTGTGGGTGCGCTGCACTATTGGAGTGTCAGTAATTGAGGGTGTGCTGCACTATTGGAGTGTCAGTAATTGAGGCTGTGCTGCACTATTGGAGTATCAGTATTTGAGGGTGTGCTGCCCTATTGCAGGATCAGTAATTGAGGGTTTGCTTCAGAATTGGCATGTCAGTAGTTGAGGGTATGCTGCACTATTGGAGTGTCAGTAATTGAGGTTGTGCTGCACTATTGGAGTGTCAGTAATTGAGGGTGTGCTGCACTAGTGGAGGGTCGGTAATTGAGGGTGTGCTGCACTAGTGGAGGGTTGGTAATTGAGGGTGCGCCGCACTATTGCAGTATCAGTAATTGAGTGTGTGCTGCACTATTGAAGTTTCAGAAATTGACAATTTGCTGCACTAATATAGTGCTACTATTTGAGGATATGCTGTTCTATTGGAGGGTCAGTAATCGAGCGGGTGCTGCACTATTGGAGGATAAGTAATTGAGGGTGTGCTGCATTACTGGAATATCAGCAATTGAGGGCATGCTCCCCTAATGGAGAGTCATTAATTGAGGGTGTGCTGCACTATTGGAGTGTCAGTAATTGAGGGTGTGCTGCACTATTGGAGGGTCAGTAATTGAGGGTGTGCTGCACTATTGGAGTGTTAGTATTGAGTGTGTGCTGCATTTTTCGAATGTCAGTAATGGAGGGTGTGCTGCATTATTGGAGTGTCAGTAATTGAAGGTGTGCTGCACTATTGGAGTTTCAGTAATTGAGGGTGTGCTGCACTATTGCAGTATCAGTAATTGAGTGTGTGCTGCACTATTGGAGTTTCAGAAATTGACAATTTGCTGCACTATTATAGTGCTACTATTTGAGGATATACTGTTCTATTGGAGGGTCAGTAATCGAGGGCGTGCTGCACTATTGGAGGATAAGTAATCGTGGGCGTGCTGCACTATTGGAGTGTCAGTAATTGAGGGTGTGTTGCGCAATTGTTGTGTCTGTAACTGAGGCTGAGCTGCACTATTCAAGTGTCAGTAATTGAGGGTGTGTTGCACTATTGGAATGTCAGTAATTGAGGGTGTGCTGCACTATTGGAATGTCAGTAATTGAGGGTGTGCTGCACTATTGGAGTGTCAGCAATTGAGGGTGTGCTGCACTATTGGAGTGTCAGTAATTGAGGGTGTGCTGCACTATTGGAGTGTCAGTAATTGAGTGTGTGCTGCACTATTGGAGTGTCAGTAATTGAGGGTGTGCTGCACAATTGGTGTGTCAGTTTTTGAGGGTGTGCTGCACTACTGAAGGGTCAGTAATTGAGGGTGTGCTGCAGTATGGATATGTCGGTAATTGAGGTTGTGCTGCACTATTGGAGTGTCAGTAATTGAGGGCATGCTGCATTATTGGAGGATCTTAAATTTAGGGTTTGGTGCACTATTAGAGTATCAGTAGTTGCGGGTTTGCTGCACTATTAAAGTATCAGTAGTTGAGGGAGTGCTGCACTATTAGAGTATCAGTAATTGAGGGTGTGCTGAACTATTGGAGTGTCAGTAATTGAGGGTGTGTTGTACTATTGGAGTGTCATTAATTTAGGATGTGCTGCACTATTGGAGTGTCATTAAAGGAGGGTGCGCTGCGCTATTGGAGTGTCAGTAATGGAGGGTGTGCTGCACTATTGGAGTGTCAGTAATTGAGGGTGTGCTGCACTATTGGAGTGTCAGGAATTGAGGGATTGCTTCAGAATTGGCATGTTAGTAATTGAGGGTATGCTGCACTATTGGAGTATCAGTAATTGAGTGTGTGCTGCGCTACTGGAGGTTCAGTAATTGATGGTGTGCTGCACTATTGGAGTGCCAGTAATTTAGAGTGTGCAGCACTTTTGGAGTATCAGTAATTGAGGGTGTGCTGCACTATTGGAGTGTCAGTAATTGAGGGTGCGCTGCACTATTGGAGTGCCAGTAATTGAGGGTGTTCTGCACTATTGGAGTGTCAGTAATTGAGGGTGTGCTGCACTGTTGGAGTGTCAGTAATTGAGGGTGCGCTGCGCTATTGGAGTGTCAGTATTTGAGGGTGTGTTGCGCTATTGGAGTGTCAGTAATTGAGGGTGTGCTGCACTATTGGAGTGTCCTTAATTGAGGGTGTGCTGCACTATTGGAGTGCCAGTAATTGAGGGTGTGCTGCATTATTGGAGTGTCAGTCATTGAGGATGTGCTGCATTATTGGACTGTCAGTAATTGAGGGTGTGCTGCGCTATTGGAGGATCAGTAATTGAGGGTGTGCTGCAGTATTAGGGTATCAGTAATTGAGGGTGCACTGCGCTACTTGAGGTTCAGTAATTGATGGTGTGCTGCAGTATTGGAGTATCCGTAATTGAGGGTGTGCTGCACTATCGGAGTGCCAGTAATTGAGGTTGTGCTGCACTATTGGAGTGTCCGGAATTGAGGGTGTGCTGCACTATTGGAGTGTCAGTAATTGAGGGTGTGTTGCACTATTGCAGGGTCAGTAATTGAGAGTGTGTTGCACTATTAGAGTGTCAGTAATTGAGGGTGTGCTGCACTACTGGAGTGTAAGGAATTGAGGGTTTGCTTCAAAATTGGCGTGACAGTAACTGAGGGTGCGCTGCACCATTGGAGTGTCAGTAATTGAGGGTGTGCTGCACTATTGGAGTGTTGGTAATTGAGGGTGCGCTGCGCTATTGGAGTGTCAGTAATTGAGGGTTTGTTGCGCTATTGGAGTGTCAGTAATTGAGGGTGTGCTGCACTATTGGAGTGTCAGTAATTGAGGGTGTGCTGCGCTATTGGAGTGTCAGTAATTGAGGGTGTGTTGCGCTATTGGAGTGTCAGTAATTGAGGGTGTGCTGCACTATTGGAGTGCCAGTAATTGAGGGTGTGCTGCATTATTGGAGTGTCAGTCATTGAGGATGTGCTGCATTATTGGACTGTCAGTAATTGAGGGTGTGCTGCGCTACTTGAGGTTCAGTAATTGATGGTGTGCTGCAGTATTGGAGTATCAGTAATTGAGGGTGCACTGCGCTACTTGAGGTTCAGTAATTGATGGTGTGCTGCAGTATTGGAGTATCCGTAATTGAGGGTGTGCTGCACTATCGGAGTGCCAGTAATTGAGGTTGTGCTGCACTATTGGAGTGTCCGGAATTGAGGGTGTGCTGCACTATTGGAGTGTCAGTAATTGAGGGTGTGTTGCACTATTGCAGGGTCAGTAATTGAGAGTGTGTTGCACTATTAGAGTGTCAGTAATTGAGGGTGTGCTGCACTACTGGAGTGTAAGGAATTGAGGGTTTGCTTCAAAATTGGCGTGACAGTAACTGAGGGTGTGCTGCACCATTGGAGTGTCAGTAATTGAGGGTGTGCTGCACTATCGGAGTGTTGGTAATTGAGGGTGCGCTGCGCTATTGGAGTGTCAGTAATTGAGGGTTTGTTGCGCTATTGGAGTGTCAGTAATTGAGGGTGTGCTGCACTATTGGAGTGTCAGTAATTGAGGGTGTGCTGCGCTATTGGAGTGTCAGTAATTGAGGGTGTGTTGCGCTATTGGAGTGTCAGTAATTGAGGGTGTGCTGCACTATTGGAGTGCCAGTAATTGAGGGTGTGCTGCATTATTGGAGTGTCAGTCATTGAGGATGTGCTGCATTATTGGACTGTCAGTAATTGAGGGTGTGCTGCGCTACTTGAGGTTCAGTAATTGATGGTGTGCTGCAGTATTGGAGTATCAGTAATTGAGGGTGCACTGCGCTACTTGAGGTTCAGTAATTGATGGTGTGCTGCAGTATTGGAGTATCCGTAATTGAGGGTTTGTTGCGCTATTGGAGTGTCAGTAATTGAGGGTGTGCTTCACTATTGGAGTGTCAGTAATTGAGGTTGTGCTGCACTATTGGAGTGTCCGGAATTGAGGGTGTGCTGCACTATTGGAGTGTCAGTAATTGAGAGTGTGCTGCACTATTGCAGGGTCAGTAATTGAGGGTGTGTTGCACTATTAGAGTGTCAGTAATTGAGGGTGTGCTGCACTACTGGAGTGTAAGGAATTGAGGGTTTGCTTCAAAATTGGCGTGACAGTAACTGAGGGTGTGCTGCACTATTGGAGTGTCAGTAAATTTGGGTGCACTGAACCACTGGAGTGTCAGTAATGGAGGGTGTGCTGCACTATTGGAGTGTTGGTAATTGAGGCTGTGTTGCACTATTGGAGTGTTGGTAATTGAGGGTGTGCTGCACTATTGGAGTGTTGGTAATTGAGGCTGTGTTGCACTATTGGAGTGTTGGTAATTGAGGGTGTGCTGCACTATTGGAGTATTGGTAATTGAGGGTGTGTTGCGCTATTGTGGTGTCTCGAACTGAGGTTGAGCTGCACTATTCAAGTGTCGGTTATTGTGGGTGCGCTGCACTATTGGAGTGTCAGTAATTGAGGGTGTGCTGCTCTATTGGAATGTCAGTAATTGAGGCTGTGCTGCACTATTGGAGTATCAGTATTTGAGGGTGTGCTGCCCTATTGCAGGATCAGTAATTGAGGGTTTGCTTCAGAATTGGCATGTCAGTAGTTGAGGGTATGCTGCACTATTGGAGTGTCAGTAATTGAGGGTGTGCTGCACTAGTGGAGGGTCGGTAATTGAGGGTGTGCTGCACTAGTGGAGGGTCGGTAATTGAGGGTGCGCCGCACTATTGCAGTATCAGTAATTGAGTGTGTGCTGCACTATTGAAGTTTCAGAAATTGACAATTTGCTGCACTAATATAGTGCTACTATTTGAGGATATGCTGTTCTATTGGAGGGTCAGTAATCGAGCGGGTGCTGCACTATTGGAGGATAAGTAATTGAGGGTGTGCTGCATTACTGGAATATCAGCAATTGAGGGCATGCTGCCCTAATGGAGAGTCATTAATTGAGGGTGTGCTGCACTATTGGTGTGTCAGTTTTTGAGGGTGTGCTGCACTACTGAAGGGTCAGTAATTGAGGGTGTGCTGCAGTATGGGTATGTCGGTAATTGAGGTTGTGCTGCACTATTGGAGTGTCAGTAATTGAGGGCATGCTGCATTATTGGAGGATCTTAAATTTAGGGTTTGGTGCACTATTAGAGTATCAGTAGTTGCGGGTTTGCTGCACTATTAAAGTATCAGTAGTTGAGGGAGTGCTGCACTATTAGAGTATCAGTAATTGAGGGTGTGCTGAACTATTGGAGTGTCAGTAATTGAGGGTGTGTTGTACTATTGGAGTGTCATTAATTGAGGATGTGCTGCACTATTGGAGTGTCATTAAAGGAGGGTGCGCTGCGCTATTGGAGTGTCAGTAATGGAGGGTGTGCTGCACTATTGGAGTGTCAGTAATTGAGGGTGTGCTGCACTATTGGAGTGTCAGGAATTGAGGGATTGCTTCAGAATTGGCATGTTAGTAATTGAGGGTATGCTGCACTATTGGAGTATCAGTAATTGAGTGTGTGCTGCGCTACTGGAGGTTCAGTAATTGATGATGTGCTGCACTATTGGAGTGCCAGTAATTGAGAGTGTGCAGCACTTCTGGAGTATCAGTAATTGAGGGTGTGCTGCACTATTGGAGTGTCAGTAATTGAGGGTGCGCTGCACTATTGGAGTGCCAGTTATTGAGGGTGTGCTGCACTATTGGAGTGTCAGTAATTGAGGGTGTGCTGCACTGTTGGAGTGTCAGTAATTGAGGGTGCGCTGCGCTATTGGAGTGTCAGTATTTGAGGGTGTGTTGCGCTATTGGAGTGTCAGTAATTGAGGGTGTGCTGCACTATTGGAGTGTCCGTAATTGAGGGTGTGCTTCACTATTGGAGTGCCAGTAATTGAGGGTGTGCTGCATTATTGGAGTGTCAGTCATTGAGGATGTGCTGCATTATTGGACTGTCAGTAATTGTGGGTGTGCTGCGCTATTGGAGGATCAGTAATTGAGGGTGTGCTGCAGTATTAGGGTATCAGTAATTGAGGGTGCACTGCGCTACTTGAGGTTCAGTAATTGATGGTGTGCTGCAGTATTGGAGTATCCGTAATTGAGGGTGTGCTGCACTATCGGAGTGCCAGTAATTGCGGGTGTGCTGCACTATTGGAGTGTCAGTAATTGAGGGTGCGCTGCACTATTGTAGTGCCAGTATTTGAGGATATGCGGTACTATTGGAGGGTGAGTAAATGAGGGTGTGCTTCACTATTGGAGTGTCAGTAATTGAGGTTGTGCTGCACTATTGGAGTGTCCGGAATTGAGGGTGTGTTGCACTATTGCAGGGTCAGTAATTGAGGGTGTGTTGCACTATTAGAGTGTCAGTAATTGAGGGTGTGCTGCACTACTGGAGTGTAAGGAATTGAGGGTTTGCTTCAAAATTGGCGTGACAGTAACTGAGGGTGTGCTGCACTATTGGAGTGTCAGTAAATTTGGGTGCACTGAACCACTGGAGTGTCAGTAATTGAGGGTGTGTTGCACTATTGGAGTGTTGGTAATTGAGGGTGTGCTGCACTATTGGTGTGTCAGTAACTGAGGGATTACTGCACTATTGGAGTGTTGGTAATTGAGGGTGTGTTGCGCTATTGTGGTGTCTCGAACTGAGGTTGAGCTGCACTATTCAAGTGTCGGTAATTGTGGGTGCGCTGCACTATTGGAGTGTCAGTAATTGAGGGTGTGCTGCTCTATTGGAATGTCAGTAATTGAGGCTGTGCTGCACTATTGGAGTATCAGTATTTGAGGGTGTGCTGCCCTATTGCAGGATCAGTAATTGAGGGTTTGCTTCAGAATTGGCATGTCAGTAGTTGAGGGTATGCTGCACTATTGGAGTGTCAGTAATTGAGGTCGTGCTGCACTAGTGGAGGGTCGGTAATTGAGGGTGTGCTGCACTAGTGGAGGGTCGGTAATTGAGGGTGCGCCGCACTATTGCAGTATCAGTAATTGAGTGTGTGCTGCACTATTGAAGTTTCAGAAATTGACAATTTGCTGCACTAATATAGTGCTACTATTTGAGGATATGCCGTTCTATTGGAGGGTCAGTAATCGAGCGGGTGCTGCACTATTGGAGGATAAGTAATTGAGGGTGTGCTGCATTACTGGAATATCAGCAATTGAGGGCATGCTGCCCTAATGGAGAGTCATTAATTGAGGGTGTGCTGCACTATTGGAGTGTCAGTAATTGAGTGTGTGCTGCATTTTTCGAATGTCAGTAATGGAGGGTGTGCTGCACTATTGGAGTGTCAGTAATTGAAGCTCTGCTGCACTATTGAAGTGTCAGTAATTGAGGGTGTGCTGCACTATTGGAGTGTCAGTAATTGAGGGTGTGTTGCGCAATTGCTGTGTCTGTAACTGAGGCTGAGCTGCACTATTCAAGTGTCAGTAATTGAGGGTGTGTTGCACTATTGGAGTGTCAGTAATTGAGGGTGTGCTGCACTATTGGAATGTCAGTAATTGACGGTGTGCTGCACTATTGGAGTGTCAGTAATTGAGGGTGTGCTGCACTATTGGAGTGTCAGTAATTGAGGGTGTGCTGCACTATTGGTGTGTCAGTAATTGAGGGTGTGCTGCACTATTGGTGTGTCAGTAATTGAGGGTGCGTTGCACTATTGGAGTGTCAGTAATTGAGGGTGTGCTGCATTATTGGTGTGTCAGTAATTGAGGGTGCGTTGCACTATTGGAATGTCAGTAATTGAGGGTGTGCTGCACAATTGGTGGGTCAGTTTTTGAGGGTGTGCTGCACTCCTGAAGGGTCAGTAATTGAGGGTGTGCTGCAGTATGGGTATGTCGGTAATTGATGTTGTGCTGCACTATTGGAGTGTCAGTAATTGAGGGCATGCTGCATTATTGGAGTATCTTAAATTTAGGGTTTGGTGCACTATTAGAGTATCAGTAGTTGCGGGTTTGCTGCACTATTAGAGTATCAGTAGTTGAGGGAGTGCTGCACTATTAGAGTATCAGTAATTGAGGGAGTGCTGAACTATTGGAGTGTCAGTAATTGAGGGTGTGTTGTACTATTGGAGTGTCATTAATTGAGGATGTGCTGCACTATTGGAGTGTCATTAAAGGAGGGTGCGCTGTGCTATTGGAGTGTCAGTAATGGAGGGTTTGCTGCACTATTGGAGTGTCAGTAATTGAGGGTGTGCTGCACTATTGGAGTGTCAGGAATTGAGGGATTGCTTCAGAATTGGCATGTTAGTAATTGAGGGTATGCTGCACTATTGGAGTATCAGTAATTGAGTGTGTGCTGCGCTACTGGAGGTTCAGTAACTGATGGTGTGCTGCACTATTGGAGTGCCAGTAATTGAGAGTGTGCAGCACTTTTGGAGTATCAGTAATTGAGGGTGTGCTGCACTATTGGAGTGTCAGTAATTGAGGGTGCGCTGCACTATTGGAGTGCCAGTAATTGAGGGTGTGCTGCACTATTGGAGTGCCAGTAATTGAGGGTGTGCTGCACTATTGGAGTGTCAGTAATTGAGGGTGTGCTGCACTGTTGGAGTGTCAGTAATTGAGGGTGTGTTGCGCTATTGGAGGATCAGTAATTGAGGGTGTGCTGCAGTATTAGGGTATCAGTAATTGAGGGTGCACTGCGCTACTTGAGGTTCAGTAATTGAGTGTGCGCTGCACTATTGTAGTGCCAGTATTTGAGGATATGCGGTACTATTGGAGGGTGAGTAAATGAGGGTGTGCTTCACTATTGGAGTGTCAGTAATTGAGGTTGTGCTGCACTATTGGAGTGTCCGGAATTGAGGGTGTGCTGCACTATTGCAGGGTCAGTAATTGAGGGTGTGTTGCACTATTAGAGTGTCAGTAATTGAGGGTGTGCTGCACTACTGGAGTGTAAGGAATTGAGGGTTTGCTTCAAAATTGGCGTGACAGTAACTGAGGGTGTGCTGCACTATTGGAGTGTCAGTAAATTTGGGTGCACTGAACCACTGGAGTGTCAGTAATGGAGGGTGTGCTGCACTATTGGAGTGTTGGTAATTGAGGCTGTGTTGCACTATTGGAGTGTTGGTAATTGAGGGTGTGCTGCACTATTGGAGTGTTAGTAATTGAGGGTGTGTTGCGCTATTGTGGTGTCTCGAACTGAGGTTGAGCTGCACTATTCAAGTGTTGGTAATTGTGGGTGCGCTGCACTATTGGAGTGTCAGTAATTGAGGGTGTGCTGCACTATTGGAATGTCAGTAATTGAGGCTGTGTTGCACTATTGGAGTATCAGTATTTGAGGGTGTGCTGCCCTATTGCAGGATCAGTAATTGAGGGTTTGCTTCAGAATTGGCATGTCAGTAGTTGAGGGTATGCTGCACTATTGGAGTGTCAGTAATTGAGGTTGTGCTGCACTAGTGGAGGGTCGGTAATTGAGGGTGTGCTGCACTAGTGGAGGGTCGGTAATTGAGGGTGCGCCGCACTATTGCAGTATCAGTAATTGAGTGTGTGCTGCACTATTGAAGTTTCAGAAATTGACAATTTGCTGCACTATTATAGTGCTACTATTTGAGGATATGCTGTTCTATTGGAGGGTCAGCAATCGAGCGGGTGCTGCACTATTGGAGGATAAGTAATTGAGGGTGTGCTGCATTACTGGAATATCAGCAATTGAGGGCATGCTGCCCTAATGGAGAGTCATTAATTGAGGGTGTGCTGCACTATTGGAGTGTCAGTAATTGAGGGTGTGCTGCACTATTGGAGTGTTAGTATTGAGTGTGTGCTGCATTTTTCGAATGTCAGTAATGGAGGGTGTGCTGCATTATTGGAGTGTCAGTAATTGAGTGTGTGCTGCACTATTGCAGTGTCAGTAATTGAGGGTGTGCTGCACTATTGGAGTTTCAGAAATTGACAATTTGCTGCACTATTATAGTGCTACTATTTGAGGATATACTGTTCTATTGGAGGGTCAGTAATCGAGGGAGTGCTGCACTATTGGAGGATAAGTAATTGAGCGTGTGCTGCACTATTGGAGTGCCAGTAATTGAAGCTCTGCTGCATTATTGGAGTGTCAGTAATTGAGGGTGTGCTGCACTATTGGAGTGTCAGTAATTGAGGGTGTGCTGCACTATTGGAGTGTCAGTAATTGAGGGTGTGCTGCACTATTGAAGTGTCAGTAATTGAGGGTGTGCTGTACTATTGGAGTGTCAGTAATTGTGGGTGTGGTGTACTATTGGAGTGTCAGTAATTGAGGGTGTGCTGCACTATTGGAATGTCAGTAATTGAGGGTGTGCTGCACTATTGGAGTGTCAGCAATTGAGGGTGTGCTGCACTATTGGAGTGTCAGTAATTGAGGGTGTGCTGCACTATTGGTGTGTCAGTAATTGAGGGTGCGTTGCACTATTGGAGTGTCAGTAATTGAGGGTGTGCTGCACTATTGGTGTGTCAGTAATTGAGGGTGTGCTGCACTACTGAAGGGTCAGTAATTGAGGGTGTGCTGCAGTATGGGTATGTCGGTAATTGAGGTTGTGCTGCACTATTGGAGTGTCAGTAATTGAGGGCATGCTGCATTATTGGAGGATCTTAAATTTAGGGTTTGGTGCACTATTAGTGTATCAGTAGTTGCGGGTTTGCTGCACTATTAGAGTATCAGTAGTTGAGGGTGTACTGCACTATTAGAGTATCAGTAATTGAGGGAGTGCTGAACTATTGGAGTGTCAGTAATTGAGGGTGTGTTGTACTATTGGAGTGTCATTACTTGAGGATGTGCTGCACTATTGGAGTGTCATTAAAGGAAGGTGCGCTGCGCTATTGGAGTGTCAGTAATGGAGGGTGTGCTGCACTATTGGAGTGTCAGTAATTGAGGGTGTGCTGCACTATTGGAGTGTCAGGAATTGAGGGATTGCTTCAGAATTGGCATGTTAGTAATTGAGGGTATGCTGCACTATTGGAGTATCAGTAATTGAGTGTGTGCTGCGCTACTGGAGGTTCAGGAATTGATGGTGTGCTGCACTATTGGAGTGCCAGTAATTGAGAGTGTGCAGCACTTTTGGAGTATCAGTAATTGAGGGTGTGCTGCACTATTGGAGTGTCAGTAATTGAGGGTGCGCTGCACTATTGGAGTGCCAGTATTTGATGATATGCGGTACTATTGGAGGGTCAGTTAATGACGGAGTGCCGCACTATTGGAGTGTCAGTAATTGAGGGTGAGCTGCACAATTGGTGTGTCAGTTTTTGAGGGTGTGCTGCACTACTGAAGGGTCAGTAATTGAGGGATTGCTTCAGAATTGGCATGTTAGTAATTGAGGGTGTGCTGCACTACTGGAGTGTCAGTAATTGAGGGTGTTTCGTGTTGTTGGTGTGTCAGTAACTAGGGAGTGTCGGTAATTGAGCGTGCGCTGCCACTATTGAAGTATTAGTAATTGAGTGTGCGCTGCGCTACTGGTGGGTCAGTAATGGACGGTGTGCTGCACTCTTGGCATGTCAGTAATTGACGGTGTGCTGCATTACTGGAGTGTAATTAATTGAGGCTGTGCTGCACTATTTGAGGGTCAGTAATTGAGTTTGTGCTACACTATTGGAGTGTCAGTCACTGAGGGTGTGCTGCACTATTGGAGTGTCATAATTGAGGCTGTGCTGCACTATTGGTGTGTCAGTAATTGAGGGTGCGCTGCACTGTTGGAGTGCCAGTAATTGAGGGTGCACTGCGCTATTGGATGATTAGTAATTGGGGGTGTGCTGCACTATTGGAGGGTCAGTAATTGTGGGTGTGCTTCCATATTGGAGTGTCAGTAATTGAGGGTGTGTTGCGCTATTGTGGTGTCAGTAACTGAGGCTGTGCTGCACTATTCGAGTGTCAGTAATTGAGGGCATGCTGCACTATTGGAGTATCAGTAATTGAGTGTTTGCTGCGCTACTGGAGGTTCAGTAATTGATGGTGTGCTGCACTATTGTAGTGCCAGTAATTGAGGGTGTGCTGCACTTTTGGAGTGTCAGTAATTGAGGCTGCGCTGCACTATTCGAGTGCCATTAATTGAGGGTGTGCTGCACTATTGGAGTGTCAGTAATTGAGGGTGTGCTGCACTATTGTAGTGCCAGTATTTGATGATATGCGGTACTATTGGAGGGCCAGTAAATGATTGTGTGCCGCACTATTGGAGTGTCAGTAATTGAGGGTGCGCTGCACTATTGTAGTGCCAGTATTTGATGATATGCAGTACTATTGGAGGGTCAGGAAATAATGGTGTGCCGCACTATTGGAGTGTCAGGAATTGAGGGTGTGTTGCACTATTGCAGGGTCAGTAATTGAGGGTGTGTTGCACTATTGGAGTGTCAGTAATTGAGGGTGTGCTGCACGATTGGAGTGTCAGTAATTCAGGGTGCGCTGCACTATAGGAGTGTCATTAATTGAGGCTGTGCTGCACTATTGGAGTGTCAGTAATTGAGGTCGCACTGCACTATTGGAGGGTCTGTGATTGAGGGTGTGTTGCGCTATTGTGGTGTCAGTAACTGAGGCTGTGCTGCGCTATTAGATTGTCAGTAATTGAGGGTGCACTGCGCTATTGGAGGATCAGTAATTGAGGATGCGCTGCAGTCTTGGGTTATCAGTATTTGAGGGTGCACTGTGCTATTGGAGTGTCAGTAATTGAGGGTGTGTTGCGCTATTGTGGTGTCAGTAACTGAGGCTGTGCTGCAGTATTCGAGTTTCGGTAATTGCACTATTGCAGTATCAGTAATTGAGGGTTTGCTTCAGAACTGGCGTGTCAATATTTGAGGGTGTTCTTCATTGTTGGAGTGTCAGTAATTCAGGGTGTGCTGCACTATTGGAGTGTCAGTAATTCAGGGTGTGCTGCACTATTGGAGTGTCAGTAATTGAGGGTGTGCTGCACTATTGGAGTGTCAGGAATTCAGGGTGTGCTGCACTATTGGAGTGTCAGGAATTCAGGGTGTGCTGCACTATTGGAGTGTCAGTAATTGAGGGTGTGCTGCACTATGGGAGTGTCAGAATTGAGTGTGTGCTGCACTATCGGAGTGTCAGTAATTGAGGGTGTGCTGCATAATTGAAGTTTCAGAAATTGACCGTTTGCTGCACTATTATAGTGCTAGTATTTGTGGATATGCTGTACTATTGGAGGGTCAGTAATTGATGGGGTGCTGCACTACTTGAGTGTCAGTAATTGAGGGTGTGCTGCACTATTAGAGTGTCAGTAATTGAGGGTGTGTTGCACTATTGGAGTGTCAGTAATTGAGGTTGTGCTGCACTATTGTAGTGTCAGAAATTGAGGGTGTGCAGCACTATTGGAGTTTCATTAATTGAGGGTTGCTACAGTATTGGAGGATAAGTAATTGTGGGTGAGCTGCACTGTTGGAGTGTCAGTAATTGAGAGTGTGCTGCACTATTGGAGTGTCAGTAATTGAGGGTGAGCTGCACAATTGGAGTGTCAGTTTTTGAGGGTGTGCTGCAGTATGGGAATGTCAGTAATTGAGGTTGTGCTGCACTATTGGAGTGTCAGTAATTGAGGGTGTGCTGAACTATTGGAGTGTCGGAAATTGAGGGTGTGCTGTACTATTGGTGTGTCATTAATTGAGGATGTGCTGCACTATGGAGTGTCAGTAATTGGGGGTGTGCAGCACAAATGACGTGTCAGAAATTGAGCATTTGCTGCACTATTGATGTGCCAGTATTTGAGGATATGCAGTACTATTGGAGGGTCAGTAAATGAGCGTGTGCTGCATTATTGGAGTGTCAATAATTGAGGGTCTGCTGCAATGTTGGAGTGTCAGGAATTGAGGGTGTGCTGCACTATTGCAGGGTCAGTAATTGAGGGTGCGTTGCACGATTGGAGTGTCAGTAAATAAGGGTGTGACGCACTATTTGAGTGTCTGTAATTGAGGGTGCGCTGCACTATTGTAGTGCCAGTATTTGAGGATAGGCGGTACTATTGGAGGGCCTGTAAATGAGGGTGCGCTGCGCTACTGGAGTGTCAGTAATTGTGGGTGTGCTGCACTATTGGAGTGTCAGTAATTGAGGGTGTTTTGTGCTATTGGTGTGTCAGTAACTGAGGGTGTGCTGCACTATTGGAGTGTCGGTAATTGAGGGTACGCAGCACTATTGCAGTATCAGTAATTGTGTGTGTGCTGAGCTATTGGAGGGTCAGTTATTGAGGGTGTGCTGCATTATTGGAGTTTCAGTAATTGAGGATGTGCTGCACTATTGGAGTGTCGGTAATTGAGGGTGTGCTGTACTATTGGAGTGTCAGTAATTGAGGGTGTGCTGCACTATTGTAGTGTCAGTAACTGAAGATGTGCTGCACTATTGGAGTGTCAGTAATTGAGGGTGTGCTGCACTATTGTAGTGTCAGCAAATGAGGTTCTGCTGCACTGTTGGAGGGTTAGTAATTGAGGGTGTGCTACACTATTGGAGGATAAGTAATTGAGGGTGTGCTGCACTATAGCAGTGTCAGTAACTGAGGATGTGCTGCACTATTGGAGTGTCTGTAATTGAGGGCATGCTGCATTATTGGAGGATCTTAAATTTAGGGTTTGGTGCACTATTAGAGTATCAGTAGTTGAGGGAGTGCTGCACTATTGGAATGTCTGTAATTGAAGGTGTGCTGTACTGTTGGAGTGTCAGTAATTGAGGCTGTGCTGCACTACTGGTGTGTCAGTAATTGAGGGTTTGCTGCACTATTGGAGTGTCAGTAATTGAGGGTGCGCTGAACCACTGGAGTGTCAGTAATGGAGGGTGCGCTGCACTATTGGAGTGTCAGTAATTGAGGGTTTGCTGCACTATTGGAGGGTCAGTAATTGTGGGTGTGCTTCCATATTGGAGTGTCAGTAATTGAGGGTGTGTTGCGCTATTGTGGTGTCAGTAACTGAGGCTGTGCTGCACTATTCGGGTGTCAGTAATTGAGGGCGTGCTGCACTATTGGAGTATCAGTAATTGAGGGTGTGCTGCGCTACTGGAGGTTCAGTAATTGATGGTGTGCTGCACTATTGTAGTGCCAGTAATTGAGGGTATGCTGCACTATTGGAGTGCCAGTAATTGAGGGTGTGCTGCACTATTGGACTGTCAGTAATTGAGGGTGCGCTGCACTATTGTAGTGCCAGTATTTGATGATATGCGGTACTATTGGAGGTTCAGTAAATGATGGTGTGCCGCACTATTGGAGTGACAGGAATTGAGGGTGCGCTGCATTATTGTAGTGCCAGTATTTGATGATATGCAGTACTATTGGAGGGTCAGTAAATGATGGTGTGCCGCACTATTGGAGTGTCAGGAATTGAGGGTGTGCTGCACTATTGCAGGGTCAGTAATTGAGGGTGTGTTGCCCTATTGGAGTGTCAGTAATTGAGGGTGTGCTGCACTATTGGAGTCTAAGTAATTCAGGGTGCGCTGCACTATAGGACTGTCATTAATTGAGGCTGTGCTGCACTATTGGATTGTCAGTAATTGAGGGTGCACTGCGCTATTGGAGGATCAGTAATTGAGGGTGCGCTGCCATATTGGAGGATCAGTCATTGAGGTTGTGCTGCAGTCTTGGGTTATCAGTATTTGAGGGTGCACTGTGCTATTGGAGTGTCAGTAATTGATGGTGTGCTGCACTATTGGAGTATCAGTAATTGAGGGTCTTCTGCACCATCGGAGTGTCAGAATTGAGTGTGTGCTGCACTATCGGAGTGTCAGTAATTGAGGGTGTGCTGCATAATTGAAGTTTCAGAAATTGACCGTTTGCTGCACTATCATAGTGCTAGTAATTATGGATATGCTGTACTATTGGAGGGTGAGTAATTGATGGGGTGCTGCACTACTGGAGTGTCAGTAAATGAGGTTCTGCTGCACTGTTGGAGGGTTAGTAATTGAGGGTGTGCTACACTATTGGAGGATAAGTCATTGAGGGTGTGCTGCACTATTGGAGTGTCAGTAATTGAGGGTGTGCTGCACTATTGGTGTGTCAGTAATTGAGGTTGTGCTGCACTATTGGAGTGTCAGTAATTGAGGGTTGCTACAGTATTGGAGGATAAGTAATTGTGGGTGAGCTGCACAATTGGAGTGTCAGTTTTTGAGGGTGTGCTGCACTACTGAAGGGTCATGAATTGAGGGTGTGCTGCAGTATGGATATGTCGGTAATTGAGGTTGTGCTGCACTATTGGAGTGTCAGTAATTGAGGGCATGCTGCATTATTGGAGGATCGTAAATTTAGGGTTTGGTGCACTATTAGAGTATCAGTAGTTGAGGGAGTGCTTCACTATTAGAGGCTGTGCTGCATTACTGGAAAGTCAGTAATTGAGGGTGAGCTGCGCTATTGGAGTGTCAGTAATTGAGGGTGTGCTGCATTACTGGAGTGTCAGTAATTGAGGGAGTACTGAACTATTGGAGTGTCAGTAATTGAGAGTGTGCTGTACTATTGGAGTGTCAGTAATTGAGGGTGTGCTGCACTATTGGAGTGTCAGTAATTGAGGGTGTGCTGCACTATTGTAGTGTCAGCAAATGAGGTTCTGCTGCACTATTGTAGTGTCAGCAAATGAGGTTCTGCTGCACTGTTGGAGGATAAGTAATTAAGGGTGTGCTGCACTATTGGAGTGTCAGTAACTGAGGATGTGCTGCACTATTGGAGTGTCAGTAATTGAGGGTGTGCTGCACTATTGGAGTGTCAGTAATTGAGGGTGTGCTGCACTATTGGAGTGTCAGTAACTGAGGATGTGCTGCACTATTGGAGTGTCATTAACTGAGGATGTGCTGCACTATTGGAGTGTCAGTAACTGAGGATGTGCTGCACTATTGGAGTGTCAGTAATTGAGGGTGTGCTGCACTATTGGAGTGTCAGTAATTGAGGGTGTGCTGCACTATTGGTGTGTCAGTAATTGAGGTTGTGCTGCACTATTGTAGTGTCAGAAATTGAGGGTGTGCTGCACTATTGGAGTGTCAGTAATTGAGGGTTGCTACAGTATTGGAGGATAAGTAATTGTGGGTGAGCTGCACTATTGGAGTGTCAGTAATTGAGGGTGAGCTGCACAATTGGAGTGTCAGTTTTTGAGGGTGTGCTGCAGTATGGGAATGTCAGTAATTGAGGTTGTGCTGCACTATTGGAGTGTCAGTAATTGAGGGTGTGCTGAACTATTGGAGTGTCGGTAATTGAGGGTGTGCTGCATTATTGGAGTGTCAGGAATTGAGGGTGTGCTGCACTATTGATGTGCCAGTATTTGAGGATATGCAGTACTATTGGAGGGTCAGTAAATGAGCGTGTGCTGCATTATTGGAGTGTCAGTAATTGAGTGTGTGCTGCACTATTGATGTGCCAGTATTTGAGGATATGCAGTACTATTGGAGGGTCAGTAAATGAGCGTGTGCTGCATTATTGGAGTGTCAGGAATTGAGGGTGTGCTGCGCTACTGGAGTGTCAGTAATTGTGGGTGCGCTGCACTATTGCAGTATCAGTACTTGTGTGTGTGCTGCGCTATTGGAGGGTCAGTAACTGAGGGTGTGCTGCACTATTGGAGTGTCGGTAATTGAGGGTGCGCAGCACTATTGCAGTATCAGTACTTGTGTGTGTGCTGCGCTATTGGAAGGTCAGTTATTGAGGGTGTGCTGCACTATTGTAGTGTCAGTAACTGAGGATGTGCTGCACTATTGGAGTGTCAGTAATTGAGGGTGTGCTGCACTATTGTAGTGTCAGCAAATGAGGTTCTGCTGCACTGTTGGAGGGTTAGTAATTGAGGGTGTGCTACACTATTGGAGGATAAGTAATTTAGGGTGTGCTGCACTATTGCAGTGTCAGTAACTGAGGATGAGCTGCACTATTGGAGTGTCAGTAATTGAGGGCATGCTGCATTATTGGAGGATCTTAAATTTAGGGTTTGGTGCACTATTAGAGTATCAGTAGCTGAGGGAGTGCTGCACTATTAGACTATCAGTAATTGAGGGAGTGCTGAACTATTGGAATGTCTGTAATTGAGGATGTGCTGCACTATTGGAGTGTCATTAATTGAGTGTGCGCTGCGCTATTGGAGTGTCAGTAATGGAGGGTGTGCTGCACTCTTGGCGTGTCAGTAATTGAGGGTGTGTTGCGCTTTTGGTGTGTCAGTTATTGAGGGTGTGCTGCGCAATTGGATTGTCAGTAATTGATGGTGCGCTGCACTATTAGAGGATCAGTCATTGACGCTGTGCTGCAGTATTGGGGTATCAGTAATTGAGTGTTTGTTGCGCTATTGTGGTGACAGTAATTTTGGGTGTGGTGCAGTATTGGAGTGTCAGTAATTGAGGTTGTGTTGCTCTATTGTGGTGTCACTAACTGAGGCTGTGCTGCAGTATTAGGGTATCAGTAATTGAGGGTGCCCTGCGCTATTGGAGAGTCAGTCATTGTGGGTGTGCTGCAATATTGGAGTGTCAGTAATTGAGGGTGTGTTGTGCTATTGTGGTGTCACTAACTGAGGCTGTGCTGCACTATTCGAGTTTCGGTAATTGAGGGCATGCTGCACTATTGGAGTATCGGTAATTGAGTGTGCGCTGCGCCACTGGAGGTTCAGTAACTAATGGTGTGCTGCACTATTGGAGTGTCTGTATTTGAGGGTGTACTGCACTATTGGAGTGCCAGTAATTGAGGGTGTGCTGCACTATTGGTGTGTCAGTAATTGAGGGTGCGCTGCACTATTGTAATGGCAGTATTTGAGGATATGCGCTACTATTGGAGTGTCAGTAAATGAGGGTGTCCTGCACTATTGGAGTGTAAGTAATTGAGGTGGTGCCACACTATTGGAGTGTCAGGAATTGAGGGTGTGCTGCACTTTTGGAGTGTCAGTATTTGTGGGTGCGCTGCACTATTGGAGTGTCAGTAATTGAGGGTGTTTTGTGCTATTGGTGTGTCAGTAACCGAGGGTGTGCTGCACTATTGGAGTGTCGGTAATTGAGGGTTCGCTGCACTATTGGAGTGTCAGTAATTGAGGGTGCGGTGAACCATTGGAGTGTCAGTAATGGAGGGTGCGCTGCACTATTGGAGTGTCAGTAATTCAGGGTGCGTTGCACTATAGGAGTGTCATTAATTGAGGCTGTGCTGCGCTATTGGAGGGTCAGTAATTGAGGGTGGGTTGCACTATTGTGGTCTCAGTAACTGAGGCTGTGCTGCAGTATTAGGGTATCAGTAATTGAGGGTGCCCTGCGCTATTGGAGAGTCAGTAATTGTGGGTGTGCTGCCATACTGGAGTGTCAGTAATTGAGGGTGTGTTGCGCTATTGTGGTGTCAGTAACAGAGGCTGTGCTGCGCTATTGCATTGTCAATAATTGAGGGTGCGCTGCACTATTGGAGTGTCAGTAATTGAGGGTGCGCTGCACTATTGGAGTATCAGTAATTGAGAGTGCGCTGCGCTATTGGAGTGTCAGTAATTGAGGATGCGCTGAACCACTGGAGTGTCAGTAATTGAGGGTGCGCTGCACTATTGGAGTGTCAGTAATTGAGGGTGTCCTGCACTATTGGAGTGTCAGTATTTGAGGGTGTGTTGCACTATTGGAGTGTCAGTAATTGAGGGTGTGCTGCACTATTGGAGTATCAGTTATTGAGTGTGTGCTGCACTATTGGAGTGTCAGTATTTGAGGGTGTGCTGCACTATTGGAGTGTCAGTAATTGAGGGATGCTGCACTGTTGGAGTGTCAGTAATTGAGGGTGTGCTGCACTATTGGAGTGTCAGTAATTGAGGGTGTGCTGCACTATTGGAGTGTCAGTAATTGACGGTGTGCTGCACTATTGGAGTGTCAGTAGTTGAGGGTGTGCTGCACTATTGGAGTGTCAGTAATTGAGGGTGTGCTGCACTATTGGAGTGTCAGTAATTGAGGGTGTGCTGCACTATTGGAGTGTCAGTAATTGAGTGTATGCTGCACTATTGGAGTGTCAGTAGTTGAGGGTGTGCTGCACTATTGGAGTGTCAGTAATTGAGGGTGTGCTGCACTATTGGAGTGTCAGTAATTGAAGGTGTGCTGCACTATTGGAGTGTCAGTAGTTGAGGGTGTGCTGCACTATTGAGTGTCAGTAGTTGAGGGTGTGCTGCGCTAGTGGAGTGTCAGTATTTGTGGGTGCGCTGCACTATTGGAGTGTCAGTAATTGAGGGTGTGCTGCACTATTGCAGTGTCAGTAATTGAGGGTGTGCTGCACTATTGCAGTGTCAGTAATTGAGGGTGTGCTGCGCTAGTGGAGTGTCAGTATTTGTGGGTGCGCTGCACTTTTGGAGTGTCAGTAATTGAGGGTGTTTTGTGCTATTGGTGTGTCAGTAATTGAGGGTGTGCTGCACTATTGGAGTGTCAGTAATTGAGTGTGCGCTGCTCTATTTCAGGGTCAGCAAATGAGTTTGTGCTGCATTATTGGAGTGTCAGTAATTGAGGGTGTGCTGCACAATTGATGTTTCAGAAATTGACCGTTTGCTGCACTGTTATAGTGCCAGTATTTGAGTATATGCTGTAATTTGGAGGGTCAGTAATTGAGGATGCCCTGCACTATTGGAGTGTCCGTAATTGACGGTGTGCTGCACAATTGACGTGTCAGAAATTGAGCGTTTGCTGCAGTATTGATGTGCCAGTATTTGAGGAGATGCGGTACTATTGGAGGGTTAGTAAATGAGCGTGTGCTGCATTATTGGACTGTCAGTAATGAGGGTGTGCTGCACTGTGGGAGTGTCAGTAAATGAGGGTGTGCTTCACTATTAGAGTGTCAGTAATTGAGGGAGTGCTGCACTATTGGAGTGTCAGTAATTGAGGGTGTGCTGCACTATTGGAGTGTCAGTAATTGAGGGTGTGCTGCACTATTGGAGTGTCAGTAATTGATGGAGTGCTGCACTATTGGAGTGTCAGTAATTGAGGGTGTCCTGCACTATTGGAGTGTCAGTATTTGAGGGTGTGTTGCACTATTGGAGTGTCAGGAATTGAGGGTGTGCTGTACTATTGGAGTGTCAGTAATTGAGGGTGTCCTGCACTATTGGAGTGTCAGGAATTGAGGGTGTGCTGCACTATTGGAGTGTCAGTAACTGAGGGTGCGCTGCGCTATTGGAGGGTCAGTAATTGTGGGTGTGCTGCCATATTGCAGCGTCAGTAATTGACGGTGTGTTGCGCGATTGTGGTGTCAGTAACTGAGGCTGTGCTGCACTATTCTAGTGTCGTTAATTGAGGGGGTGCTGCACTATTGGAGTATCTGTAATTGAGTGTGCACTGCGCGATTGGAGGGTCAGTTATTGTGGGTGTGCTGCACTATTGGAGTGTCAGTAATTGTGGGTGTGCTGCCATATTGGAGTGTCGGTAATTGAGGGTGATTTGCGCTATTGGGGTGTCATTAACTGATGCTGTGCTGCACTATTGCAGTGTCAGTAATGGAGGGTGTGCTGCGCTATTGGAGGGTCAGTATTTGTGGGTGCGCTGCACTATTGGACTGTCAGTAATTGAGGGTGTACTGCGCTATGGGAGAGTTAGTAATTGTGGGTGTGCTGCGCTATTGGAGTATCAGTAATTGAGGGTGTGCTGCACTTTTGGAGTGTCGGTAATTGAGGGTGTGCTGCACTATTGGAGTGTCATTAACTGAGGCTGTGCTGCACTATTGGAGTGTCAGTAATGGAGGGTGCGCAGCGCTATTGGAGGGTGAGTAATTGTCTGTGCGCTGCACTATTGGTCTGTCAATAATTGAGGGTGTGCTGCACTATTGGAGTGTAAGTAATTGAGGGTGTGTTGCACTATTTCAGGGTTCAGAAAAGGTGGGTGTGCTGCACTATTGGAGTGTCAGCAATTGAGAGTTTGCTGCAGAATTAGTGTGTCAGTAATTGAGGCTGTGCTGCACTATTGGAGAGTCAGTAATGGGAGAGTGCACTGTGTTATTGGAGTGTCAGTAATTGTGGGTGTTCTGCACTATTGGACTGTCAATAATTGATGGTGTGCTGCTCTATTGGAGTGTCAGTAATTGAGGCTGTGCTGCACTATTGGAGTGTCAGTAATTGAGGCTGTGCTGCAGTATTGGGGTATCAGTAATTGAGGGTGCGCTGCGCTATTGGAGGGTCTGTAATTGTGGGTGTGCTGCCATATTGCCCCGTCAGTAATTGAGGGTGCCCTGCGCTATTGGAGGGTCAGTAATTGTGGGTGTGCTGCCATATTGCAGCGTCAGTAATTGAGGGTGTGCTGCGCTATTGTGGTGTCAGTAACTGAGGCTGTGCTGCACTATTCTAGTGTCAGTAATTGAGGGTGTGCTGCACTATTGGAGTGTCAGTAATTGAGGGTGTGCTGCACTATTGGACTGTCAGTAATTGAGGGTGTGCTGCACTATTGGACTGTCAGTAATTGAGGGTGTGCTGCACTATTGGTGTATCAGTAATTGAGAGTGTGCTGCAATATTGGACTGTCAGTAATTGAGGGTGTGCTGCACTATTGGACTGTCAGTAATTGAGGGTGTGCTGCACTATTGGTGTATCAGTAATTGAGGGTGTGCTGCACTATTGGAGTGTCAGTAATTGAGGGTGTGCTGTACGTTTGGAGCGTCAGTAATTGAGGTTCTGCTGCACTATTGGAGTGTCAGTAATTGAGGGTGAGCTGCCCTATTGGAGTGTCAGGAATTGAGGGTTTGCATCAGAATTGGCGTGACAGTAATTGCGGGTGTGCCGCACTATTGGAGTGTCAGTAATTGAGGGTGTGCTGCACTATTGGAGTGTCAGTAATTGAGGGTGCGCTGAACCACTGTAGTGTCAGTAATGGAGGGTGCGCTGCACTATTGGAGTGTCAGTAATGGAGGGTGCGCTGTACTATTGGAGTGCCAGTAATTGTGGGTGCGCTGCACTATTGGAGTGTCAGTAATTGAGGGTGCACTGCACTATAGGAGTGTCATTAATTGAGGCTGTGCTGCACTATTGGATGGTCAGCAATTGAAGTTGCACTGCGCTATTGGAGGGTCAATAATTGAGGGTGTGTTGCGCT
This sequence comes from Isurus oxyrinchus, assembly GCA_026770705.1. Taxonomy (NCBI): domain Eukaryota; kingdom Metazoa; phylum Chordata; class Chondrichthyes; order Lamniformes; family Lamnidae; genus Isurus; species Isurus oxyrinchus. The sequence goes on from JANJGN010000652.1 coordinate 271,840, forward strand.
ATTGTGGTGTCAGTAACTGAGGCTGTGCTGCTCTATTGGAGGATCAGTAATTGGGGGTGTGCTGCAGTATTAGGGTATCAGTAATTGAGGGTGCACTGTGCTTTTGGAGGGTCAGTAATTGTGGGTGTGCTGCCATATTGAAGTGTCCGTAGTTGAGGGTGTGCTGCACTATTGGATTGTCAGTAATTGAGGGTGCGCTGCACTATTGGAGTGTCAGTAATTGAGGGTGTGCTGCACTATTGGAGGATCAGTAATTGAGGGTGTGTTGCGCTATTGGAGTGCCAGTAATTGAGGTTGCACTGCACTATTGGAGTGTCAGTCATTGAGGTTGTGCTACAATATTGGAGTGTCAGTAATTGAGGGTGTGTTGCGCTATTGTGGTGTCAGTAACTGAGGCTGTGCTGCACTATTCCAGTTTCGGTAATTGAGGGTGTGCTGCACTATTGGAGTGTCGGTAATTGAGGGTGTGTTGCTCTATTGTGGTGTCTCTAACTGAGGTTGAGCTGCACTGTTCGAGTGTCGGTATTTGAGGGTGCGCTGCACTATTGGAGTGTCAGTAATTGAGGGTTTGCTTCAGAATTGTCGGGTCAGTAATTGAGGGTGTGCTGCACTGTTGGAGTGTCAGTAATTGAGGCTGTTTCGTGCTATTGGTGTGTCAGTAACTGAGGGTGTGTTGCACTATTGGAGTGTAAGTAACTGAGGGTGTGCTGCACTATTGGAGTGTCGGTAATTGAGGGTGTGTTGCGCTATTGTGGTGTCTCTAACTGAGGTTGAGCTGCACTATTTGAGTGTCGGTAATTGAGGGTGCGCTGCACTATTGGAGTGTCAGTAATTGAGGGTGCGCTGAGCCACTGGAGTGTCAGTAATGGAGCGTGCTCTGCACTACTAGAGTGTCAGTAATGGAGGGTGTGCTGCACTATTGGAGGATCAGCCATTGAGGTTGTTCTGCAGTATTGGGGTAATTGAGGGTGCACGGCAGTAATTGAGGGTGCACTGCGCTATTGGAGGATCAGTAATTGAGGGTGTGTTGAGCTATTGTGGTGTCTCTAACTGAGGTTGAGCTGCACTGTTCGAGTGTCGGTATTTGAGGGCGCGCTGCACTATTGGAGTGTCGGTAATTGAGGGTGCGCTGCACTATTGGAGTGTCAATAATTGAGGGTTTGCTTCAGAATTGTCGGGTCAGTAATTGAGGGTTTGCTGCACTGTTGGAGTGTCAGTAATTGAGGCTGTTTTCTGCTATTGGTGTGTCAGTAACTGAGGGTGTGCTGCACTATTGGAGTGTAAGTAACTGAGGGTGTGCTGCACTATTGGAGTGTCGGTAATTGAGGGTGTGTTGCGCTATTGTGGTGTCTCTAACTGAGGTTGACCTGCACTATTCGAGTGTCGGTAATTGAGGGTGCGCTGCACTATTGGAGTGTCAGTAATTGAGGGTGTGCTGCACTATTGGAGTGTCAGCAATTGAGGGTGCGCTGCACTATTGGAGTGTTGGTAATTGCGAGTGTGCAGCACTATCGGAGTGTCAGTAATTGAGGCTGTGCTGCACTATTGAGTGTCAGTAATGGAGGGTGCGCTGAACCACTGGAGTGTCAGTAATGGAGGGTGCGCTGCGTAATTGGAGTGTCAGTAATTGAGGGTGTGCTGCACTATTGGAGTGTCAGTAATTGAGGGTGCGCTGAACCACTGTAGTATCAGTAATGGAGGGTGCGCTGCACTATTGGAGTGTCAGTAATGGAGGGTGCGCTGTACTATTGAGTGCCAGTAATTGTGGGTGCGCTGCACTATTGGAGTGTCAGTAATTGAGGGTGCACTGCACTATAGGAGTGTCATTAATTGAGGCTGTGCTGCACTATTGGATGGTCAGCAATTGAAGTTGCACTGCGCTGTTGGAGGGTCAGTAATTGAGGGTGTGTTGCGCTATTGTGGTGTCAGTAACTGAGGCTGTGCTGCTCTATTGGAGGATCAGTAATTGGGGGTGTGCTGCAGTATTAGGGTATCAGTAATTGAGGGTGCACTGTGCTTTTGGAGGGTCAGTAATTGTGGGTGTGCTGCCATATTGAAGTGTCCGTAGTTGAGGGTGTGCTGCACTATTGGATTGTCAGTAACTGAGGGTGCGCTGCACTATTGGAGTGTCAGCAATTGAGGGTACGCTGCACTATTGGAGTGTCAGTAATTGAGGGTGTGCTGCACTATTGGAGGATCAGTAATTGAGGGTGTGTTGCGCTATTGGAGTGCCAGTAATTGAGGTTGCACTGCACTATTGGAGTGTCAGTCATTGAGGTTGTGCTACAATATTGGAGTGTCAGTAATTGAGGGTGTGTTGCGCTATTGTGGTGTCAGTAACTGAGGCTGTGCTGCACTATTCCAGTTTCGGTAATTGAGGGTGTGCTGCACTATTGGAGTGTCGGTAATTGAGGTTTTGCTTCAGAATTGGCGTGTCAGTAACTGAGGGTGTGCTGCACTATTGGAGTGTCGGTAATTGAGGGTGTGTTGCTCTATTGTGGTGTCTCTAACTGAGGTTGAGCTGCACTGTTCGAGTGTCGGTATTTGAGGGCGCGCTGCACTATTGGAGTGTCAGTAATTGAGGGTTTGCTTCAGAATTGTCGGGTAAGTAATTGAGGGTGTGCTGCACTGTTGGAGTGTCAGTAATTGAGGCTGTTTCGTGCTATTGGTGTGTCAGTAACTGAGGGTGTGCTGCACTATTGGAGTGTAAGTAACTGAGGGTGTGCTGCACTATTGGAGTGTCGGTAATTGAGGGTGTGTTGCGCTATTGTGGTGTCTCTAACTGAGGTTGAGCTGCACTATTTGAGTGTCGGTAATTGAGGGTGCGCTGCACTATTGGAGTGTCAGTAATTGAGGGTGCGCTGAGCCACTGGAGTGTCAGTAATGGAGCGTGCTCTGCACTACTGGAGTGTCAGTAATGGAGGGTGTGCTGCACTATTGGAGGATCAGCCATTGAGGTTGTTCTGCAGTATTGGGGTAATTGAGGGTGCACGGCAGTAATTGAGGGTGCACTGCGCTATTGGAGGATCAGTAATTGAGGGTGTGTTGCGCTATTGTGGTGTCTCTAACTGAGGTTGAGCTGCACTGTTCGAGTGTCGGTATTTGAGGGCGCGCTGCACTATTGGAGTGTCGGTAATTGAGGGTGCGCTGCACTATTGGAGTGTCAATAATTGAGGGTTTGCTTCAGAATTGTTGGGTCAGTAATTGAGGGTGTGCTGCACTGTTGGAGTGTCAGTAATTGAGGCTGTTTTGTGCTATTGGTGTGTCAGTAACTGAGGGTGTGCTGCACTATTGGAGTGTAAGTAACTGAGGGTGTGCTGCACTATTGGAGTGTCGGTAATTGAGGGTGTGTTGCGCTTTTGTGGTGTCTCTAACTGAGGTTGACCTGCACTATTCGAGTGTCGGTAATTGAGGGTGCGCTGCACTATTGGAGTGTCAGTAATTGAGGGTGTGCTGCACTATTGGAGTGTCAGCAATTGAGGGTGCGCTGCACTATTGGAGTGTCAGCAATTGAGAGTTTTCTGCACAATTAGCGTGTCAGTAATTGCGAGTGTGCAGCACTATCAGAGTGTCAGTAATTGCGAGTGTGCAGCACTATCGGAGTGTCAGTAATTGCGAGTGTGCAGCACTATCGGAGTGTCAGTAATTGCGAGTGTGCAGCACTATCGGAGTGTCAGTAATTGTAGCTGTGCTGCACTATTGAGTGTCAGTAATGGAGGGTGCGCTGAACCACTGGAGTGTCAGTAATGGAGGGTGCGCTGCGTAATTGGAGTGTCAGTAATTGAGGGTGCGCTGCACTATTGGACTGTCAGTTATTGAGGGTGTGCTGCATCATTGGAGAGTCAATAATTGAGGCTGTGCTGCACTATTGCAGTGTCAGTAATTGAGGATGTGCTGCACTATTGGAAGATCAGTAATGGAGCGATTGCTGTAGTATTGGGGTGTCAGTAATTGAGGGTGCGCTGCACTATTGGAGAGTCAGTAATTGTGGGTGTGCTGCCATATTGCAGCATCAGTAATTGAGGTGTGTTGCGCTATTGTGGTGTCAGTAACTGAGGCTGTGCTGCACTATTCTAGTGTCGGTAATTGAGGGTGCGCTTTAATATTGGAGTATCAGTAACTGAGTGTGCGCTGCGCGATTGGAGTGTCAGTAATGGAGGGTGCGCAGCGCTATTGGAGGGTGAGTAATTGTCTGTGCGCTGCACTATTGGTCTGTCAATAATTGAGGGTGTGTTGCACTATTGGAGTGTCAGTAATTGAGGGTATGTTGCACTATTTCAGGGTTCAGTAAATGTGGGTGTGCTGCACTCTTGGAGTGTCAGCAATTGAGAGTTTGCTGCAGAATTAGTGTGCCAGTAATTGAGGGTTTGCTTCAGAATTGGCGTGTCAGTAATTGAGGGTGTGCTGCACTATCAGAGTGTCAGTAATTGAGGTTGTGCTGCAGTATTGGAGTGTCAGTAATTGAGGGTGTGCTGCACTATCAGAGTGTCAGTAATTGAGGGTGTGCTGCACTATTGGAGTGTCAGTAATTGAAGGTGTGCTGCGCTATTGGAGTGTCAGTAATTGAGGGTGTGCTGCACTATTGGAGTGTCAGTAATTGAGGGTGTGCTGCACTATTGGAGTGTCAGTAATTGAGGGTGTGCTGCACTATTGGAGTGTCAATAATTGAGGATGTGCTGCGCTATTGGAGTGTCAGTAATTGAGGGTGTGCTGCACTATTGGAGTGTCAGTAATTGAAGGTGTGCTGCACTATTCGAGTGTCGGTAATTGAGGGTGTGCTGCGCTATTGGAGTGCCAGTAATTGAGGTTGTTCTGCACTAATGTAGTGTCATTAAATGAGGCTGTGCTGCACTATTGGAGAGTCAGTAATGGGAGAGTGCGCTGCTTTATTGGAGTGTCAATAATTGACGGTGTGCTGCTCTATTGGAGTGTCGGTAATTGAGGGTGTGCTGCAGTATTGGGGTATCAGTAATTGAGGGTGCCCTGCGCTATTGGAGGGTCAGTAATTGTGGGTGTGCTGCCATATTGGAGCGTCAGTAATTGAGGTGTGTTGCGCTATTGTGGTGTCAGTAACTGAGGCTGTGCTGCACTATTCTAGTGTCGGTAATTGAGGGTGCGCTTTACTATTGGAGTATCAGTAATTGAGTGTGCGCTGCGCAATTGCAGTGTCAGTAATTGAGGGTGTGCTGCACTATTGGGGTGTCAGTAATTGAGGGTGTGCTGCACTATTGGACTGTCAGTAATTGAGGGTGTGCTGCCCTATTGCAGTATCAGTAATTGAGGGTGTGCTGCCCTATTGCAGTATCAGTAATTGAGGGTGCACTGCACTATTGGAGTGTCAGTCATTGAGGTTGTGCTGCACTATTCTAGTGTCGGTAATTGAGGGTGTGCTGCACTATTGGTGTATCAGTAATTGAGGACGTGCTGCACTTTTGGAGTGTCAATAATTGAGGGTGTGCTGCACTGTTTGAGTGTCAGTAATTGAGGCTGTTTTCTGCTATTGGTGTGTCAGTAACTGAGGGTGTGCTGCACTATTGGAGTGTAAGTAACTGAGGGTGTGCTGCACTATTGGAGTGTCGGTAATTGAGGGTGTGTTGCGCTATTGTGGTGTCTCTAACTGAGGTTGACCTGCACTATTGGAGTGTCGGTAATTGAGGGTGCGCTGCACTATTGGAGTGTCAGTAATTGAGGGTGTGCTGCACTATTGGAGTGTCAGCAATTGAGGGTGCGCTGCACTATTGGAGTGTCAGCAATTGAGAGTTTTCTGCACAATTAGCGTGTCAGTAATTGCGAGTGTGCAGCACTATCAGAGTGTCAGTAATTGCGAGTGTGCAGCACTATCGGAGTGTCAGTAATTGCGAGTGTGCAGCACTATCGGAGTGTCAGTAATTGCGAGTGTGCAGCACTATCGGAGTGTCAGTAATTGAGGCTGTGCTGCACTATTGAGTGTCAGTAATGGAGGGTGCGCTGAACCACTGGAGTGTCAGTAATGGAGGGTGCGCTGCGTAATTGGAGTGTCAGTAATTGAGGGTGCGCTGCACTATTGGACTGTCAGTTATTGAGGGTGTGCTGCATCATTGGAGAGTCAATAATTGAGGCTGTGCTGCACTATTGCAGTGTCAGTAATTGAGGATGTGCTGCACTATTGGAAGATCAGTAATGGAGCGATTGCTGTAGTATTGGGGTGTCAGTAATTGAGGGTGCGCTGCACTATTGGAGAGTCAGTAATTGTGGGTGTGCTGCCATATTGCAGCATCAGTAATTGAGGTGTGTTGCGCTATTGTGGTGTCAGTAACTGAGGCTGTGCTGCTCTATTCTAGTGTCGGTAATTGAGGGTGCGCTTTAATATTGGAGTATCAGTAATTGAGTGTGCGCTGCGCGATTGGAGTGTCAGTAATGGAGGGTGCGCAGCGCTATTGGAGGGTGAGTAATTGTCTGTGCGCTGCACTATTGGTCTGTCAATAATTGAGGGTGTGTTGCACTATTGGAGTGTCAGTAATTGAGGTTGTGTTGCACTGTTGGAGTGTAAGTAATTGAGGGTATGTTGCACTATTTCAGGGTTCAGTAAATGTGGGTGTGCTGCACTCTTGGAGTGTCAGCAATTGAGAGTTTGCTGCAGAATTAGTGTGCCAGTAATTGAGGGTTTGCTTCAGAAATGGCGTGTCAGTAATTGAGGGTGTGCTGCACTATCAGAGTGTCAGTAATTGAGGTTGTGCTGCAGTATTGGAGTGTCAGTAATTGAGGGTGTGCTGCACTATCAGAGTGTCAGTAATTGAGGGTGTGCTGCACTATTGGAGTGTCAGTAATTGAAGGTGTGCTGCTCTATTGGAGTGTCAGTAATTGAGGGTGTGCTGCACTATTGGAGTGTCAGTAATTGAGGGTGTGCTGCACTATTGGAGTGTCAGTAATTGAGGGTGTGCTGCGCTATTGGAGTGTCAGTAATTGAGGGTGTGCTGCACTATTGGAGTGTCAGTAATTGAGGGTGTGCTGCACTATTGGAGTGTCAGTAATTGAGGGTGTGCTGCACTATTGGAGTGTCAGTAATTGAGGGTGTGCTGCACTATTGGAGTGTCAGTAATTGAAGGTGTGCTGCACTATTCGAGTGTCGGTAATTGAGGGTGTGCTGCGCTATTGGAGTGCCAGTAATTGAGGTTGTTCTGCACTAATGTAGTGTCATTAAATGAGGCTGTGCTGCACTATTGGAGAGTCAGTAATGGGAGAGTGCGCTGCGTTATTGGAGTGTCAATAATTGACGGTGTGCTGCTCTATTGGAGTGTCGGTAATTGAGGGTGTGCTGCACTATTGGAGTGTCAGTAACTGAGGGTGCGCTGCGCTCTTGGAAGATCAGTAATTGAGCGTGTGCTGCAGTATTGGGGTATCAGTAATTGAGGGAGCCCTGCGCTATTGGAGGGTCAGTAATTGTGGGTGTGCTGCCATATTGGAGCGTCAGTAATTGAGGTGTGTTGCGCTATTGTGGTGTCAGTAACTGAGGCTGTGCTGCACTATTCTAGTGTCGGTAATTGAGGGTGCGCTTTACTATTGGAGTATCAGTAATTGAGTGTGCGCTGCGCAATTGCTGTGTCAGTAATTGAGGGTGTGCTGCACTATTGGGGTGTCAGTAATTGAGGGTGTGCTGCACTATTGGACTGTCAGTAATTGAGGGTGTGCTGCCCTATTGCAGTATCAGTAATTGAGGGTGTGCTGCCCTATTGCAGTATCAGTAATTGAGGGTGCACTGCACTATTGGAGTGTCAGTCATTGAGGTTGTGCTGCAATATTGGAGTGTCAGTAATTGAGGGTGTGTTGCGCTATTGTGGTGTCAGTAACTGAGGGTGTGCTGCACTATTCCAGTTTCGGTAATTGAGGGTGTGCTGCACTATTGGTGTATCAGTAATTAAGGGTGTGCTGCACTACTGGCGTGTCAGTAATTGAGGGTGTGCTGCACTGTTGGAGTGTCAGTAATTGAGGCTGTTTTGTGCTATTGGTGTGTCAGTATCTGAGGGTGTGCTGCACTATTGGAGTGTAAGTAACTGAGGGTGTGCTGCACTATTCGAGTGTCGGTATTTGAGGGCGCGCTGCACTATTGGAGTGTCAGTAATTGAGGGTTTCCTTCAGAATTGTCGGGTCAGTAACTGAGGGTGTGCTGCACTATTGGAGTGTAAGTAACTGAGGGTGTGCTGCACTATTGGAGTGTCGGTAATTGAGGGTGTGTTGCGCTATTGTGGTGTCTCTAACTGAGGTTGAGCTGCACTATTCGAGTGTCGGTAATTGAGGGTGCGCTGCACTATTGGAGTGTCAGTAATTGAGGGTGTGCTGCACTATTGGTGTGTCAGTAATTGAGGGTGTGCTGCACTATTGGTGTGTCAGTAATTGAGGGTTTGCTTCAGAATTGTCGGGTCAGTAATTGCGAGTGTGCAGCACTATCGGAGTGTCAGTAATTGCGAGTGTGCTGCACTATCAGAGTGTCACTAATTGCGAGTGTGCAGCACTATCGGAGTGTCAGTAATTGAGGCTGTGCTGCACTATTGGAGTGTCAGTAATGGAGGGCAGCTGCATAATTGGAGTGTCAGTAATTGAGGGTGTGCTGCACTATTGGAGCGTCAGTAATTGAGGGCGAGCTGCACAATTGGAGAGTCAATAATTGAAGGTGTGCTGCACTATTGGGGTGTCAGTAATTGCGAGTGTGCAGCACTATTGGAGTGTCAGTAATTGCGAGTGTGCAGCACTATCGGAGTGTCAGTAATTGCGAGTGTGCAGCACTATCGGAGTGTCAGTAATTGCGAGTGTGCAGCACTATCAGAGTGTCAGTAATTGAGGCTGTGCTGCACTATTGGAGTGTCAGTAATTGAGGGTGTGCTGCACTATTGGTGTGTCAGTAATTGAGGGTGTGCTGCACTATTGGAGTGTCAGTAATTGCGAGTGTGCAGCACTATCGGAGTGTCAGTAATTGAGGATGTGCTGCACTATTGGAGTGTCAGTAATGGAGGGTGCGCTGTATAATTGGAGTGTCAGTAATGGAGGGTGCGCTGCGTAATTGGAGTGTCAGTAATTGAGGGTGTACTGCACTATTGGACTGTCAGTAATTGAGGGTGTGCTGCACTGTTGGCGAGTCAATAATTGAGGCTGTGCTGCACTATTGGAGAGTCAATAATTGAAGGTGTGCTGCACTATTGGAGTGTCAGTAATTGAGGATGCGCTGCACTATTGGAGGGTCAATAATTGTGGGTGTGTTGCCATATTGCAGCGTCAGTAATTGACGGTGTGTTGTGCTATTGTGGTGTCAGTAACTGAGGCTGTGCTGCAGTATTCTAGTGTCGGTAATTGAGGGTGTGCTGCACTATTGGAGTATCTGTAATTGAGTGTGCGCTGCGCGATTGGAGGGTCAGTAATTGAGGGTGTGTTGCACTATTGGGGAGTCAGTAACTGAGGGTGTGGTGCACTTTTGGAGTGTCAGTAATTGAGGGTGTGCTGCACTATTGGTGTGTCAGTAATTGAGGGTTTGCTTCAGAATTGTCGGGTCAGTGATTGAGTTTGTGCTGCACTATTGGAGTGTCAGCAATTGAGAGTTTTCTGCACAATCAGTAATTGCGAGTGTGCAGCACTATCGGAGTGTCAGTAATTGAGGCTGTGCTGCACTATTGGAGTGTCTAATGGAGGGTGCGCTGCATAGTTGGAGTGTCAGTAATGGAGGATGCACTGCACTATTGGACTGTCAGTTATTGAGGGTGTGCTGCACTATTGCAGAGTCAATAATTGAGGCTGTGCTGCACTATTGGAGAGTCAATAATTGAGGGTGTGCTGCACTATTGGAGTGTCAGTAATTGAGGATGCGCTGCGCTATTGGAAGATCAGTAATGGAGCAATTGCTGCAGTATTGGGGTATCAGTAATTGACGGTGCGCTGCACTATTGGAGGGTCAGTAATGGAGGGTGCGCTGTACTATTGGAGTGTCAGTAATTGTGGGTGCGCTGCTCTATTGGAGTGTCAGTAATTGTGGATGCGCTGCTCTATTGGAGTGTCAGTAATTGTGGATGCGCTGCACTATTGGAGTGTCAGTAATTCAGGGTGCACTGCACTATAGGAGTGTCATTAATTGAGGCTGTGCTGCACTATTGGAGGGTCAGCAATTGAAGTTGCACTGCGCTATTGGAGGGTCAGTACTTGAGGGTGTGTTGCGCTATTGTGGTGTCAGTAACTGAGGCTGTGCTGCTCTATTGGAGGATCAGTAATTGGGGGTGTGCTGCAGTATTAGGGTATCAGTAATTGAGGGTGCACTGTGCTTTTGGAGGGTCAGTAATTGTGGGTGTGCTGCCATATTTCAGTGTCAGTAATTGAGGGTGTGCTGCACGATTGGATTGTCAGTAATTGAGGGTGCGCTGCACTATTGGAGGATCAGTAATTGAGGGTGTGCTGCACTATTGGAGTGTCAGTAATTGAGGGTGTGCTGCACTATTGGATTGTCAGTAATTGAGGGTGCGCTGCACTATTGGAGGATCAGTAATTGAGGGTGTGATGCGCTATTGGAGTGTCAGTAATTGAGGGTTTGCTTCAGAATTGGCGTGACATTAATTGAGGGGGTGCTGCACTAATGGAGTGTCAGTAATTGAGGGTGTGCTGCACTATTGGAGGGTCAGTAATTGAGGGTATGCTGCACTATTGGAGTGTAAGTAACTGAGGGTGTGCTGCACTATTGGAGTGTCGGTAATTGAGGGTGTGTTGCGCTATTGTGGTGTCTCTAACTGAGGTTGAGCTGCACTATTCGAGTGTCGGTATCTGAGGGCGCGCTGCACTATTGGAGTGTCAGTAATTGAGGGTTTCCTTCAGAATTGTCGGGTCAGTAATTGAGGGTGTACTGCACTATTGGAGTGTCAGTAATTGAGGTTGCGCTGCACTATTGGAGTGTCAGTAATTGAGGGTGTACTGCACTATTGGAGTGTCAGTAATTGAGTGTGTGCTGCATTTTTGGACTGTCAGTAATTGAGTTTGCGCTGGACTATTTGAGGGTCAGTAATTGAGGGTGTGCTGCACAATTGAAGTTTCCGAAATTGACAATTTGCTGCACTATTATAGTGCCAGTATTTGAGGATATGCTGTACTATTGGAGGGTCAGCAATTGAAGGTGTGGTGCACTATTGGAGTATCAGTAATTAAGGTTTGTGCTGCAATATTGGGGTGTCAGTAATTGAGAGTGTGCTGCACTATTGGAGTGTCAGTAATTGAGGGTGTGCTGCACTATTGGAGTGTCAGTAATTGAGGGTGTGCTGCACTATTGGAGTGTCAGTAATTGAGGTTGTGCTGCATTATCGGAGTATCAGTAATTGAGGGTGTGCTGCACTATTGGAGTGTCAGTAATTGAGGGTGTGCTGCACTTTTGGAGTGTCAGTAATTGAGGGTGTGCTGCACTATTGGAGTGTCAGTGATTGAGGGTGCGCTGCGTAATTGGAGTGTCAGTAATTGAGGGTGCGCTGCACTATTGGACTGTCAGTTATTGAGGGTGTGCTGCACAATTGGAAAGTCAATAATTGAGGCTGTGCTGCACTATTGGAGAGTCAATAATTGAGGCTGTGCAGCACTATTGGAGTGTCAGCAATTGAGAGTTTTCTGCACAATTAGCGTGTCAGTAATTGCGAGTGTGCAGCACTATCGGAGTGTCAGTAATTGCGAGTGTGCAGCACTATCGGAGTGTCAGTAATTGAGGCTGTGCTGCACTATTGAGTGTCAGTAATGGAGGGTGCGCTGCGTAATTGGAGTGTCAGTAATTGAGGGTGCGCTGCACTATTGGACTGTCAGTTATTGAGGGTGTGCTGCACAATTGGAAAGTCAATAATTGAGGCTGTGCTGCACTATTGGAGAGTCAATAATTGAGGCTGTGCAGCACTATTGGAGTGTCAGTAATTGAGGGTTCGCTGCACTATTGGAGGGTCAATAATTGTGGGTGTGTTGCCATATTGCAGCGTTCAGTAATTGAGGATGCGCTGCGCTATTAGAGGGTCAATAATTGTGGGTGTGTTGCCATATTGCAGCGTCAGTAATTGACGGTGTGTTGTGCTATTGTGGTGTCAGTAACTGAGGCTGTGCTGCAGTATTCTAGTGTCGGTAATTGAGGGTGTGCTGCGCGATTGGAGGGTCAGTAATTGAGGGTGTGTTGCACTATTGGGGAGTCAGTAACTGAGGGTGTGCTGCACTTTTGGAGTGTCAGTAATTGAGGGTGTGCTGCACTTTTGGAGTGGCAGTAATTGAGGGTGCGCTGCACTATTGGAGTATCAGCAATTGAGAGTTTTCTGCACAATTAGCGTGTCAGTAATTGCGAGTGTGCAGCACTATCGGAGTGTCAGTAATTGCGAGTGTGCAGCACTATCGGAGTGTCAGTAATTGCGAGTGTGCAGCACTATCAGAGTGTCAGTAATTGCGAGTGTGCAGCACTATCGGAGTGTCAGTAATTGCGAGTGTGCAGCACTATCGGAGTGTCAGTAATTGCGAATGTGCAGCACTATCGGAGTGTTCGTAATTGCGAGTGTGCAGCACTATCGGAGTGTCAGTAATTGCGAGTGTGCAGCACTATCGGAGTGTCAGTAATTGAGGCTGTGCTGCACTATTGGAGTGTCAGTAATGGAGGGTGTGCTGCATAATTGGAGTGTCAGTAATGGAGGGTGCGCTGCGTAATTAGAGTGTCAGTAATTGAGGGTGCGCTGCACTATTGGACTGTCAGTTATTGAGGGTGTGCTGCACTATTGGAGTGTCAGGAATTGAGGGTGTGCTGCACTTTTGGAGTATCAGTAATTGAGGGTGTGCTGCACTATTGGAGTGTCAGGAATTGAGGGTTTGCATCAGAATTGGCGTGACAGTAATTGAGGGTGTGCTGCACTATTGGAGTGTCAGTAATTGAGGGTGTGCTGCACTATTGGAGTGTCAGTAATTGAGGGTGCGCTGAACCACTGGAGTGTCAGTAATGGAGGGTGCTCTGCACTATTGGAGTGTCAGGAATGGAGGGTGCGCTGCACTATTGGAGGATCAGTCATTGAGGTTGTTTTGCAGTATTGGGGTAATTGAGGGTGCACGGCAGTAATTGAGGGTGTGCTGAACCACTGGAGTGTCAGTAATGGAGGGTGCGCTGCACTATTGGAGTGTGAGTAATGGAGGGTGCGCTGTACTATTGGAGTGTCAGTAATTATGGGTGCGCTGCAATATTGGAGTATCAGTAATTCAGGGTGCGTTGCACTATAGGAGTGTCATTAATTGAGGCTGTGCTGCACTATTGGAGTGTCAGTAATTGAAGTTGCACTGCGCTATTGGAGGGTCAGTAATTGAGGGTGTGTTGCGCTATTGTGGTGTCAGTAACTGAGGCTGTGCTGCAGTATTAGGGTATCAGTAATTGAAGGTGCACTGTGCTTTTGGAGGGTCAGTAATTGTGGGTGTGCTACCATACTGGAGTGTCAGTAATTGAGGGTGTGCTGCACTATTGGAGGATCAGTAATTGAGGGTGTGCTGCGTTATTGGAGTGTCAGTAATTGAGGTTGTGCTGCAATATTGGAGTGTCAGTAATTGAGGGTGTGTTGCGCTATTGTGGTGTCAGTAACTGCGGCTGTGCTGCACTATTCCAGTTTCGGTAATTGAGGGTGTGCTGCACTATTGGAGTGTCAGTAATTGAGGTTTTGCTTCAGAGTTGGCGTATCAGTAATTGAGGGTGTGCTGCACTGTTGGAGTGTCAGTAATTGAGGCTGTTTTGTGCTATTGGTGTGTCAGTAACTGAGGGTGTGCTGCACTATTGGAGTGTCGGTAATTGAGGGTGTGTTGCGCTATTGTGGTGTCTCTAACTGATGTTGAGCTGCACTATTGGAGTGTCAGTAATTGAGGGTGCGCTGCACTATTGGAGTGTCAGTAATGGAGGGTGCGCTGCACTATTGGAGGATCAGTTATTGAGGTTGTTCTGCAGTATTGGGGTAATTGAGGGTGCACGGCAATAATTGAGGGTGAACTGCGCTATTGGATGATCAGTTATTGAGGGTGTGTTGCGCTATTGTGGTGTCTCTAACTGAGGTTGAGCTGCACTGTTCGAGTGTCGGTATTTGAGGGCGTGCTGCACTATTGGAGTGTCAATAATTGAGGGTTTCCTTCAGAATTGTTGGGTCAGTAATTGAGGGTGTGCTGCACTGTTGGAGTGTCAGTAATTGAGGCTGTTTTGTGCTATTGGTGTGTCAGTAACTGAGGGTGTGCTGCACTATTGGAGTGTCGGTAATTGAGGGTGTGTTGCGCTATTGTGGTGTCTCTAACTGAGGTTGAGCTGCACTATTTGAGTGTCAGTAATTGAGGGTGCGCTGCACTATTGGAGTGTCAGTAATTGAGGGTGTGCTGTACTATTGGAGTGTCAGTAATTGAGGGTGTGATGCACTATTGGAGGGTCAGTAATTGAGGGTGTGCTGCACTATTGGAGTGTCAGCAATTGAGAGTTTGCTGCAGAATTAGCGTGTCAGTAATTGCGGGTGTGCTGCACTGTTGGAGTGTCTGTAATTGAGGGTGTGCTGCACTATTGGAGTGTCTGTAATTGAGGGTGTGCTGCGCTATTGGAGTGTCATTAACTGAGGTTGTGCTGCACTGTTGGAATGTCAGTAATGGAGGGTGTGCTGCTCTATTGGAGTGTCAGTAATTCAGGGTGTGCTGCACTATTGGAGTGTCAGTAATTGAGGGTGCGCTGCGCTATTGGAAGATCAGTAATTGAGCGTGTGCTGCAGTATTGGGGTATCTGTAATTGAGGGTTCCCTGCGCTATTGGAGTGTCAGTAATTGTGGGTGTGCTGCCATATTGGAGAGTCAGTAATTGACGGTGTGTTGCGCGATTGTGGTGTCAGTAACTGAGGCTGTGCTGCACTATTCGAGTGTCAGTAATTGAGGGAGTGCTGCACTATTGGTGTGTCGGTAATTGAGTGTGCGCTGCACTATTGGAGTATCAGTAATTGAGGATGTGCTGCACTATTGGAGTGTCAGTAATTGAGGGTGTGCTGCACTATTGGAGTGTCAGAAATTGAGGTTGCGCTGCACTATTGGAGTGTCAGTAATTGTGGGTGCGCTGCACTATTGGAGTGTCAGTAATTGAGGGTGTGCTGCACTATTGGAGTGTCAGTAATTGAGGGTGTGCTGCGCTATTGGAGTGTCGGTAATTGAGGGTGTGCTGCACTATTGGAGTATCTGTAATTGAGTGTGCGCTGCGCGATTGGAGGGTCAGTAATTGAGGGTGTGTTGCACTATTGGGGAGTCAGTAACTGAGGGTGTGCTGCACTATTGGTGTGTCAGTAATTGCGAGTGTGCAGCACTATCGGAGTGTCAGTAATTGAGGCTGTGCTGCACTATTGGAGTGTCTAATGGAGGGTGCGCTGCATAATTGGTGTGTCAGTAATGGAGGGTGCGCTGCACTGTTGGAGTGTCAGTAATTGAGGGTGTCCTGCACTATTGGAGTGTCAGTAATTGAGGGTGTCCTGCACTATTGGAGTGTCAGTAACTGAGGGTGCGCTGCACTATTGGAGTGTCAGTAATTAAGGGTGTGATGCAATATTGGGGAGTCAGTAACTGAGGGTGTGCTGCACTATTGGAGTGTCAGAAATTGAGGGTTTGCTTCAGAATTGTCGGGTCAGTGATTGAGTTTGTGCTGCAGTATTGGAGTGTCAGCAATTGAGAGTTTTCTGCACAATTAGCGTGTCAGTAATTGCGAGTGTGCAGCACTATCAGAGAGTCAGTAATTGCGAGTGTGCAGCACTATCAGAGTGTCAGTAATTGCGAGTGTGCAGCACTATCGGAGTGTCAGTAATTGCGAGTGTGCAGCACTATCGGAGTGTCAGTAATTGAGGGTGTGCTGCACTATTGGAGTGTCTGTAATTGAGGGTGTGCTGCGCTATTGGAGTGTCATTAACTGAGGTTGTGCTGCACTGTTGGAATGTCAGTAATGGAGGGTGTGCTGCTCTATTGGAGTGTCAGTAATTCAGGGTGTGCTGCACTATTGGAGTGTCAGTAATTGAGGGTGCGCTGCGCTATTGGAAGATCAGTAATTGAGCGTGTGCTGCAGTATTGGGGTATCTGTAATTGAGGGTTCCCTGCACTATTGGAGTGTCAGTAATTGTGGGTGTGCTGCCATATTGGAGAGTCAGTAATTGAGGTGTGTTGCCCGATTGTGGTGTCAGTAACTGAGGCTGTGCTGCACTATTCGAGTGTCAGTAATTGAGGGAGTGCTGCACTATTGGTGTGTCGGTAATTGAGTGTGCGCTGCACTATTGGAGTATCAGTAATTGAGGATGTGCTGCACTATTGGAGTGTCAGTAATTGAGGGTGTGCTGCACTATTGGAGTGTCAGAAATTGAGGTTGCGCTGCACTATTGGAGTGTCAGTAATTGTGGGTGCGCTGCACTATTGGAGTGTCAGTAATTGAGGGTGTGCTGCACTATTGGAGTGTCAGTAATTGAGGGTGTGCTGCGCTATTGGCGTGTCGGTAATTGAGGGTGTGCTGCACTATTGGAGTATCTGTAATTGAGTGTGCGCTGCGCGATTGGAGGGTCAGTAATTGAGGGTGTGTTGCACTATTGGGGAGTCAGTAACTGAGGGTGTGCTGCACTATTGGTGTGTCAGTAATTGCGAGTGTGCAGCACTATCGGAGTGTCAGTAATTGAGGCTGTGCTGCACTATTGGAGTGTCTAATGGAGGGTGCGCTGCATAATTGGAGTGTCAGTAATGGAGGGTGCGCTGCACTGTTGGAGTGTCAGTAATTGAGGGTGTCCTGCACTATTGGAGTGTCAGTAATTGAGGGTCTCCTGCACTATTGGAGTGTCAGTAACTGAGGGTGTGCTGCACTATTGGAGTGTCAGTAATTGAGGGTGTGATGCAATATTGGGGAGTCAGTAACTGAGGGTGTGCTGCACTATTGGAGTGTCAGAAATTGAGGGTTTGCTTCAGAATTGTCGGGTCAGTGATTGAGTTTGTGCTGCACTATTGGAGTGTCAGCAATTGAGAGTTTTCTGCACAATTAGCGTGTCAGTAATTGCGAGTGTGCAGCACTATCAGAGAGTCAGTAATTGCGAGTGTGCAGCACTATCAGAGTGTCAGTAATTGCGAGTGTGCAGCACTATCGGAGTGTCAGTAATTGCGAGTGTGCAGCACTATCAGAGTGTCAGTAATTGCGAGTGTGCAGCACTATCAGAGTGTCAGTAATTGCGAGTGTGCAGCACTATCGGAGTGTCAGTAATTGCGAGTGTGCAGCACTATCGGAGTGTCAGTAATTGCGAGTGTGCAGCACTATCGGAGTGTCAGTAATTGCAAGTGTGCAGCACTATCGGAGTGTCAGTAATTGAGAGTGTGCAGCACTATCCGAGTGTCAGTAATTGCGAGTGTGCAGCACTATCGGAGTGTCAGTAATTGCGAGTGTGCAGCACTATCAGAGTGTCAGTAATTGAGGGTGTGCAGCACTATTGGAGTGTCAGTAATTGAGGGTGTGCTGCACTATTGGAGTGTCAGTAATTGAGGGTGTGCTGCGCTATTGGAGTGCCAGTAATTGAGGTTGTTCTGCACTAATGTAGTGTCATTAACTGAGGGTGTGCTGCACTATTGGAGAGTCAGTAATGGGAGAGTGCGCTGCGTTATTGGAGTGTCAATATTTGACGGTGTGCTGCTCTATTGGAGTGTCGGTAATTGAGGCTGTGCTGCACTATTGGAGTGTCAGTAACTGAGGGTGCGCTGCGCTCTTGGAAGATCAGTAATTGAGGGCGTGCTGCAGTATTGGGATATCGGTAATTGAGGGTGCCCTGCGCTATTGGAGGGTCAGTAATTATGGGTGTGCTGCCATATTGGAGCGTCAGTAATTGAGGTGTGTTGCACTATTGTGGTGTCAGTAACTGAGGCAGTGCTGCACTATTCTAGTGTCGGTAATTGAGGGTGCGCTTTACTATTGGAGTATCAGTAATTGAGTGTGCTCTGTGCAATTGCAGTGTCAGTAATTGAGGGTGTGCTGCACTATTGGAGTGTCAGTAATTGAGGGTGTGCTGCACTATTGGGGTGTCAGTAATTGAGGGTGTGCTGCGCAATTGTAGTGTCAGTAATTGAGGGTGTGCTGCACTATTGGAGCGTTAGTCATTGAGGGTGTGCTGCACTATTGGAGTGTCGGTAATTGAGGGTGTGCTGCAATATTGGAGTGTCAGTAATTGAGGGTTTGCTTCAGAATTATCGGGTCAGTGATTGAGGGTGTGCTGCACTATTGGAGTGTCAGTAATTGAGGCTGTTTTGTGCTATTGGTGTGTCAGTATCTGAGGGTGTGCTGCACTATTGGAGTGTAAGTAACTGAGGGTGTGCTGCACTATTGGAGTGTCGGTAATTGAGGGTTTGTTGCGCTATTGTGGTGTCTCTAACTGAGGTTGAGCTGCACTATTCGAGTGTCGGTAATTGAGGGTGCGCTGCACTATTGGAGTGTCGGTAATTGAGGGCGCGCTGCACTATTGGTGTGTCAGTAATTGCGAGTGTGCAGCACTATCGGAGTGTCAGTAATTGAGGCTGTGCTGCACTATTGGAGTGTCTAATGGAGGGTGCGCTGTACTATTGGAGTGTCAGTAATTGAGGGTGTGCTGCAATATTGGGGAGTCAGTAACTGAGGGTGAGCTGCACTATTGGAGTGTCAGTAATTGAGGGTTTGCTTCAGAATTGTCGGGTCAGTGATTGAGTTTGTGCTGCACTATTGGAGTGTCAACAATTGAGAGTTTTCTGCACAATTAGCGTGTCAGTAATTGCGAGTGTGCAGCACTATCGGAGTGTCAGTAATTGCGAGTGTGCAGCACTATCAGAGTGTCAGTAATTGCGAGTGTGCAGCACTATCGGAGTGTCAGTAATTGAGAGTTTTCTGCACAATTAGCGTGTCAGTAATTGCGAGTGTGCAGCACTATCGGAGTGTCAGTAATTGAGGCTGTGCTGCACTATTGGAGTGTCTAATGGAGGGTGCGCTGCATAATTGGAGTGTCAGTAATGAAGGGTGCGCTGCGTAATTGGAGTATCAGTAATTGAGGGTGCGCTGCACTATTGGACTGTCAGTTATTGAGGGTGTGCTGCACTATTGGAGAGTCAATATTTGAGGCTGTGCTGCACTATTGGAGAGTCAATAATTGAGGTTGTGCTGCACTATTGGAGTGTCAGGAATTGAGGATGCGCTGCGCTATTGGAAGATCAGTAATGGAGCGATTGCTGCAGTATTGGGGTATCAGTAATTGAGGGTGCACTGCAATATTGGAGGGTCAATAATTGTGGGTGTGTTGCCATATTGCAGCATCAGTAATTGAGGGTGTGCTGCGCTATTGTGGTGTCAGTAACTGAGGCTGTGCTGCAGTATTCTAGTGTCGGTAATTGAGGGTGTGCTGCACTATTGGAGTATCTGTAATTGAGTGTGCGCTGCGCGATTGGAGGGTCAGTAATTGAGGGTGTGTTGCACTATTGGGGAGTCAGTAACTGAGGGTGTGCTGCACTATTGGTGTGTCAGTAATTGCGAGTGTGCAGCACTATCGGAGTGTCAGTAATTGAGGCTGTGCTGCACTATTGGAGTGTCTAATGGAGGGTGCGCTGCATAATTGGAGTGTCAGTAATGGAGGGTGCGCTGCACTGTTGGAGTGTCAGTAATTGAGGGTGTCCTGCACTATTGGAGTGTCAGTAATTGAGGGTCTCCTGCACTATTGGAGTGTCAGTAACTGAGGGTGCGCTGCACTATTGGAGTGTCAGTAATTGAGGGTGTGATGCAATATTGGGGAGTCAGTAACTGAGGGTGTGCTGCACTATTGGAGTGTCAGAAATTGAGGGTTTGCTTCAGAATTGTCGGGTCAGTTATTGAGTTTGTGCTGCACTATTGGAGTGTCAGCAATTGAGAGTTTTCTGCACAATTAGCGTGTCAGTAATTGCGAGTGTGCAGCACTATCGGAGTGTCAGTAATTGCGAGTGTGCAGCACTATCAGAGTGTCAGTAATTGCGAGTGTGCAGCACTATCAGAGTGTCAGTAATTGCGAGTGTGCAGCACTATCGGAGTGTCAGTAATTGCGAGTGTGCAGCACTATCGGAGTGTCAGTAATTGCGAGTGTGCAGCACTATCGGAGTGTCAGTAATTGGAAGTGTGCAGCACTATCGGAGTGTCAGTAATTGAGAGTGTGCAGCACTATCCGAGTGTCAGTAATTGCGAGTGTGCAGCACTATCGGAGTGTCAGTAATTGCGAGTGTGCAGCACTATCAGAGTGTCAGTAATTGAGGGTGTGCAGCACTATCGGAGTGTCAGTAATTGCGAGTGTGCAGCACTATCGGAGTGTCAGTAATTGAGGCTGTGCTGCACTTTTGGAGTGTCAGTAATTGCGAGTGTGCAGTACTATCGGAGTGTCAGTAATTGAGGCTGTGCTGCACTATTGGAGTGTCAGTAATTGCGAGTGTGCTGCACTATTGGAGTGTCTAATGGAGGGTGCGCTGCATAATTGGAGTGTCAGTAATGGAGGGTGCGCTGCATAATTGGAGTATCAGTAATTGAGGATGCGCTGCACTCTTGGACTGTCAGTTATTGAGGGTGTGCTGCACTATTGGAGAGTCAATAATTGAGGCTGTGCTGCACTTTTGGAGAGTCAATAATTGAGGTTGTGCTGAACTATTGGAGTGTCAGTAATTGAGGATGCGCTGCGCTATTGGAAGATCAGTAATGGAGCGATTGCTGCAGTATTGGGGTATCAGTAATGGAGGGTGTGCTGCACTATTGGAGTGTCAGTAATTGAGGGTGCGCTGCACTATTGGAGTGTCAGGAATTGAGGGTGTGCTGCAATATTGGAGTGTCAGTAACTGAGGGTGTGCTGCATTATTGGAGTGTCAGTAATTGAGGGTGCGCTGCGCTATTGGAGTGTCAGTAATTGAGGATGTTTTGTGCTCTTGGGGTGTCAGTAACTGAGGGTGTGTTGCACTATTGGAGGATAAGTAATTGAGGGTGTACTGCATTACTGGAGTGTCAACAATTGAGGGTGTGCTGTCCTAATTGAGAGTCATTAATTGAGGGTACGCTGCACTATTGGAGTGTCAGTAATTGAGGGTGTTCTGCACTCTTGGTGTTTCAGTAATTGACGGTGTGCTGCACTATTGGAGTGTCAGTAATTGACGGTGTTCTGCACTCTTGGTGTTTCAGTAATTGACGGTGTGCTGCACTATTGGAGTGTCAGTAATTGAGGGTGTGCTGCATTATTGGAGTGTCAGTAATTGACGGTGTTCTGCACTCTTGGTGTTTCAGTAATTGACGGTGTGCTGCACTATTGGAGTGTCGGTAATTGAGTGTGCGCTGCACTATTGGAGTATCAGTAATTGAGGGTGTGCTGCACTATTGGTGTCAGTAATTCAGGGTGTGCTGCACTATTGGAGTGTCAGTAATTGAGGGTGTGCTGCACTACTGGAGTGTCAGTAATTGAGACTGTGCTGCACTATTGGAGTGTCAGTAATTGAGGGTGTGCTGCATTATTGGTGTTTCAGTAATTGACGATGTACTGCATTATTGGAGTGTCAGTAATTGAGGGTGTGCTGCACTATTGGAGTGTCAGTAATTGAGGGTGTGCTGCGCTATTGGAGTGCCAGTAATTGAGGTTGCGCTGCACTATTGGAGTGTCAGTAATTGAGGGTGTGCTGCACTATTGGAGTGTCAGTAATTGAGGGTGAGCAGCATTATTGGTGTCAGTAATTGAGGGTGCGCTGCACTATTGGAGTGTCAGTAATTGAGGGTGTGCTGCACTATTGGAGTGTCAGTAATTGAGGGTGTGCTGCATTATTGGTGTTTCAGTAATTGACGGTGTACTGCATTATTGGAGTGTCAGTAATTGAGGGTGTGCTGCGCTATTGGAGTGTCAGTAATTGAGGGTCTTCTGCACTAATGTTGTGTCATTAACTGAGGCTGTGCTGCACTATTGGAGAGTCAGTAATGGGAGAGTGCGCTGCGTTATTGGAGTGTCAATAATTGACGGTGTGCTGCTCAATTGGAGTGTCGGTAATTGAGGCTGTGCTGCACTATTGGAGTGTCAGTAACTGAGGGTGCGCTGCGCTCTTGGAAGATCAGTAATTGAGGGTGTGCTGCAGTATTGGTGTCAGTAATTCAGGGTGTGCTGCACTATTGGAGTGTCAGTAATTGAGGGTGTGCTGCACTACTGGAGTGTCAGTAATTGAGACTGTGCTGCACTATTGGAGTGTCAGTAATTGAGGGTGTGCTGCATTATTGGTGTTTCAGTAATTGACGATGTACTGCATTATTGGAGTGTCAGTAATTGAGGGTGTGCTGCACTATTGGAGTGTCAGTAATTGAGGGTGTGCTGCGCTATTGGAGTGCCAGTAATTGAGGTTGCGCTGCACTATTGGAGTGTCAGTAATTGAGGGTGTGCTGCACTATTGGAGTGTCAGTAATTGAGGGTGAGCAGCATTATTGGTGTCAGTAATTGAGGGTGCGCTGCACTATTGGAGTGTCAGTAATTGAGGGTGTGCTGCACTATTGGAGTGTCAGTAATTGAGGGTGTGCTGCATTATTGGTGTTTCAGTAATTGACGGTGTACTGCATTATTGGAGTGTCAGTAATTGAGGGTGTGCTGCGCTATTGGAGTGTCAGTAATTGAGGGTCTT
Source organism: Isurus oxyrinchus (assembly GCA_026770705.1). NCBI lineage: Eukaryota > Metazoa > Chordata > Chondrichthyes > Lamniformes > Lamnidae > Isurus > Isurus oxyrinchus. Next base: position 294,465 of record JANJGN010000652.1, read on the forward strand.
CTGCACTAATGTTGTGTCATTAACTGAGGCTGTGCTGCACTATTGGAGAGTCAGTAATGGGAGAGTGCGCTGCGTTATTGGAGTGTCAATAATTGACGGTGTGCTGCTCAATTGGAGTGTCGGTAATTGAGGCTGTGCTGCACTATTGGAGTGTCAGTAACTGAGGGTGCGCTGCGCTCTTGGAAGATCAGTAATTGAGGGTGTGCTGCAGTATTGGGGTATCAGTAATTGAGGGTGCCCTGCGCTATTGGAGGGTCAGTAATTGTGGGTGTGCTGCCATATTGGAGCATCAGTAATTGAGGTGTGTTGCGCTATTGTGGTGTCAGTAACTGAGGCAGTGCTGCACTATTCTAGTGTCGGTAATTGAGGGTGCGCTGTGCAATTGCAGTGTCAGTAATTGAGGGTGTGCTGCACTATTGGGGTGTCAGTAATTGAGGGTGTGCTGCACTATTGGAGTGTCGGTTATTGAGCGTGTGCTGCACTATTGGAGTGTCGGTTATTGAGGGTGTGCTGCGCAATTGCAGTGTCAGTAATTGAGGGTGTGCTGCGCTATTGGAGTGTCAGTTATTGAGGGTGTGCTGCGCAATTGCAGTGTCAGTAATTGAGGGTGTGTGCTGCGCTATTGTGGTGTCAGTAACTGAGGCTGTGCTGCACTATTCTAGTGTCGGTAATTGAGGGTGCGCTTTACTATTGGAGTATCAGTAATTGAGTGTGCGCTGCGCAATTGCAGTGTCAGTAATTGAGGGTGTGCTGCACTATTGGGGTGTCAGTAATTGAGGGTGTGCTGCACTATTGGGGTGTCAGTAATTGAGGGTGTGCTGCACTATTGGAGTGTCGGTTATTGAGGGTGTGCTGCGCAATTGCAGTGTCAGTATTTGAGGGTGTGCTGCACTATTGGTGTGTCAGTCATTGAGGTTGTGCTGCAATATTGGAGTGTCAGTAATTGAGGGTGTGCTGCACTATTGGTGTATCAGTAATTGAGGGAGCGCTGCACTATTGGAGTGTCAGTAATTGAGACTGTGCTGCACTGTTGGAGTGTCAGTAATTGAGGCTGTTTTGTGCTATTGGTGTGTCAGTAACTGAGGGTGTGCTGCACTATTGGAGTGTCAGTAATTGAGGGTGTGCTGCACTATTGGAGTGTCAGTAATTGAGGGTGAGCAGCATTATTGGTGTCAGTAATTGAGGGTGTGCTGCACTATTGGAGTGTCAGTAATTGAGGGTGTGCTGCACTATTGGAGTGTCAGTAATTGAGGGTGTGCTGCATTATTGGTGTTTCAGTAATTGACGGTGTACTGCATTATTGGAGTGTCAGTAATTGAGGGTGTGCTGCACTATTGGAGTGTCAGTAATTGAGGGTGTGCTGCGCTATTGGAGTGCCAGTAATTGAGGTTCCGCTGCACTATTGGAGTGTCAGTAATTGAGGGTGAGCAGCATTATTGGTGTCAGTAATTGAGGGTGTGCTGCCCTATTGGAGTGTCAGTAATTGAGGGTGTGCTGCACTATTGGAGTGTCAGTAATTGAGGGTGTGGTGCACTATTGGAGTGTCAGTAATTGAGGATGTGCTGCATTATTGGTGTTTCAGTAATTGACGGTGTACAGCATTATTGGAGTGTCAGTAATTGAGGGTGTGCTGCACTATTGGAGTGTCAGTAATTGAGGCTGTGCTGCACTATTGGAGTGTCAGTAATTGCGAGTGTGCAGCACTATTGGAGTGTCAGTAATTGAGGCTGTGCTGCACTATTGGAGTGTCAGTAATTGCGAGTGTGCTGCACTATTGGAGTGTCTAATGGAGGGTGTGCTGCATAATTGGAGTGTCAGTAATGGAGGGTGCTCTGCATAATTGGAGTGTCAGTAATTGAGGGTGCCCTGCACTATTGGACTGTCAGTTATTGAGGGTGTGCTGCACTATTGGAGAGTCAATAATTGAGGCTGTGCTGCACTATTGGAGAGTCAATAATTGAGGGTGTGCTGCACTATTGGAGTGTCAGTAATTGAGGATGCGCTGCGCTATTGGAAGTTCAGTAATGTAGCGATTGCTGCAGTATTGGGGTATCAGTAATTGAGGGTGTGCTGCATTATTGGAGTGTCAGTAATTGAGGGTGCGCTGTGCTATTGGAGTGTCAGTAATTGAGGCTGCGCTGTGCTATTGCAGTGTCAGTAATTGAGGATGTTTTGTGCTATTGGGGTGTCAGTACCTGAGGGTGTGTTGCACTATTGGAGGATAAGTAATTGAGGGTGTACTGCATTACTGGAGTGTCAACAATTGAGGGTGTGCTGTCCTAATTGGGAGTCATTAATTGAGGGTACGCTGCACTATTGGAGTGTCAGTAATTGAAGGTGTTCTGCACTCTTGGTGTTTCAGTAATTGACGGTGTGCTGCACTATTGGAGTGTCAGTAATTGAGGGTGTGCTGCACTATTGGAGTGTCAGTAATTGAGGGTGCGCTGCACTTTTGGAGTGTCAGTAATTGAGGGTGTGCTGCATTATTGGAGTGTCAGTAATTGAGGATGTGCTGCACAATTGGAGTGTTAGTAATTGAGGGTGTGCTGCACAATTGACGTGTCAGAAATTGAGCGTTTGCTGCACTATTGAAGTGCCAGTATTTGAGGATATGCGGTACTATTGGACTGTCAGTAATTGAGGGTGTGTTGCACAATTGAAGTGTCAATAACTGAGGATATGGTGTGCAATTGGATTGTCAGTAATTGAGGCTGTGCTGCACTATTGGAGTGTCAGCAATTGAGAGTTTGCTGCAGAATTCGCGTGTCAGTAATTGAGGGTGTGCTGCACTATTGGAGTGTCTGTAATTGAGGGTGTGCTGCATTATTGGAGTGTCTGTAATTGAGGGTGTGCTGTGCTATTGGAGTGTCATTAACTGAGGCTGTGCTGCACTGTTGGAATGTCATTAATGGAGGGTGTGCTGCTCTCTTGGAGTGTCAGTATTTCAGGGTGTGCTGCACTATGGAGTTTCAGTAATTGAGGGTGTGCTGCTCTATTGGAGTGTCAGTAATTCAGGGTGTGCTGCACTATTGGAGTGTCAGTAATTGAGGGTGCGCTGCGCTATTGGAAGATCAGTAATTGAGCGTGTGCTGCAGTATTGGGGTATCTGTAATTGAGGGTTCCCTGCGCTATTGTAGTGTCAGTAATTGTGGGTGTGCTGCCATATTGGAGAGTCAGTAATTGACGGTGTGTTGCACGATTGTGGTGTCAGTAACTGAGGCTGTGCTGCACTATTGGAGAGTCAGTAATTGAGGGTGTGCTGCACTATTGGTGTGTCGGTAATTGAGTGTGCGCTGCACTATTGGAGTGTCAGTAATTGAGGGTGTGCTGCACTATTGGAGTGTCAGTAATTGAGGGTGAGCAGCATTATTGGTGTCAGTAATTGAGGGTGTGCTGCACTATTGGAGTGTCAGTAATTGAGGGTGTGCTGCACTACTGGAGTGTCAGTAATTGAGGGTGTGCTGCACTATTGGAGTGTCAGTAATTGAGGCTGTGCTGCATTATTGGTGTTTCAGTAATTGACGGTGTACTGCATTATTGGAGTGTCAGTAATTGAGGGTGTGCTGCACTATTGGAGTGTCAGTAATTGAGGGTCTGCTGCGCTATTGGAGTGCCAGTAATTGAGGGTGTGCTGCACTATTGGAGTGTCAGTAATTGAGGGTGTGCTGCGCTATTGGAATGCCAGTAATTGAGGTTGCGCTGCACTATTGGAGTGTCAGTAATTGAGGGTGTGCTGCACTATTGGAGTGTAAGAATTTGAGGTTGCGCTGCACTATTGGAGTGTCAGTAATTGTGGGTGCGCTGCACTATTGGAGTGTCAGTAATTGAGGGTGTGCTGCGCTATTGGAGTGTCAGTAATTGAGGGTCTTCTGCACTAATGTTGTGTCATTAACTGCGGCTGTGCTGCACTATTGGAGAGTCAGTAATGGGAGAGTGCGCTGCGTTATTGGAGTGTCAATAATTGACGGTGTGCTGCTCTATTGGAGTGTCGGTAATTGAGGCTGTGCTGCACTATTGGAGTGTCAGTAACTGAGGGTGCGCTGCGCTCTTGGAAGATCAGTAATTGAGGGTGTGCTGCAGTATTGGGGTATCAGTAATTGAGGGTGCCCTGCGCTATTGGAGGGTCAGTAATTATGGGTGTGCTGCCATATTGGAGCATCAGTAATTGAGGTGTGTTGCGCTATTGTGGTGTCAGTAACTGAGGCAGTGCTGCACTATTCTAGTGTCGGTAATTGAGGGTGCGCTTTACTATTGGAGTGTCAGTAATTGAGTGTGCTCTGTGCAATTGCAGTGTCAGTAATTGAGGGTGTGCTGCACTATTGGGGTGTCAGTAATTGAGGGTGTGCTGCAATATTGGAGTGTCGGTTATTGAGGGTGTGCTGCACTATTGGAGTGTCGGTTATTGAGGGTGTGCTGCGCAATTGCAGTGTCAGTAATTGAGGGTGTGCTGCGCTATTGGAGTGTCAGTTATTGAGGGTGTGCTGCGCAATTGCAGTGTCAGTAATTGAGGGTGTGTGCTGCGCTATTGTGGTGTCAGTAACTGAGGCTGTGCTGAACTATTCTCGTGTCGGTAATTGAGGGTGCGCTTTACTATTGGAGTATCAGTAATTGAGTGTGCGCTGCGCAATTGCAGTGTCAGTAATTGAGGGTGTGCTGCACTATTGGGGTGTCAGTAATTGAGGGTGTGCTGCACTATTGGGGTGTCAGTAATTGAGGGTGCGCTGCACTATTGGAGTGTCGGTTATTGAGGGTGTGCTGCGCAATTGCAGTGTCAGTATTTGAGGTTGTGCTGCACTATTGGAGTGTCAGTCATTGAGGTTGTGCTGCAATATTGGAGTGTCACTAATTGAGGGTGTGCTGCACTATTGGTGTATCAGTAATTGAGTGAGCGCTGCACTATTGGAGTGTCAGTAATTGAGGGTGTGCTGCACTGTTGGAGTGTCAGTAATTGAGGCTGTTTTGTGCTATTGGTGTGTCAGTAACTGAGGGTGTGCTGCACTATTGGAGTGTCGGTAATTGAGGGTGTGTTGCGCTATTGGAGTGTCAGTAATTGAGGGTGCGCTGCACTATTGGAGTGTCAGTAATTGAGGGTTTGCTTCAGAATTGTCGGGTCAGTGATTGAGTTTGTGCTGCACTATTGGAGTATCAGTAATTGAGGGTGTGCTGCACTATTGGAGTGTCAGTAATTGAGGGTGAGCAGCATTATTGGTGTCAGTAATTGAGGGTGTGCTGCACTATTGGAGTGTCACTAATTGAGGGTGTGCTGCACTATTGGAGTGTCAGTAATTGAGGGTGTGCTGCATTATTGGTGTTTCAGTAATTGTCGGTGTACTGCATTATTGGAGTGTCAGTAATTGAGGGTGTGCTGCACTATTGGAGTGTCAGTAATTGAGGGTGTGCTGCGCTATTGGAGTGCCAGTAATTCAGGTTCCGCTGCACTATTGGAGTGTCAGTAATTGAGGGTGAGCAGCATTATTGGTGTCAGTAATTGAGGGTGTGCTGCACTATTGGAGTGTCAGTAATTGCGGGTGTGCTGCACTATTGGAGTGTCAGTAATTGAGGATGTGCTGCATTATTGGTGTTTCAGTAATTGACGGTGTACTGCGCTATTGGAGTGTCAGTAATTGAGGGTGCGCTGCACTACTGGACTGTCAGTTATTGAGGGTGTGCTGCACTATTGGAGAGTCAATAATTGAGGCTCTGCTGCACTATTGGAGAGTCAATAATTGAGGCTGTGCTGCACTATTGGAGAGTCAATAATTGAGGCTGTGCTGCACTATTGGTGTATCAGTAATTGAGGGTGTGCTGCAATATTGGAGTGTCAGTAACTGAGGGTGTGCTGCATTATTGGAGTGTCAGTAATTGAGGATGCGCTGTGCTATTGGAGTGTCAGTAATTGAGGGTGCGCTGTGCTATTGGAGTGTCAGTAATTGAGGATGTTTTGTGCTATTGGGGTGTCAGTAACTGAGCGTGTGTTGCACTATTGGAGGATAAGTAATTGAGGGTGTACTGCATTACTGGAGTGTCAGCAATTGAGGGTGTGCTGTCCTAATTGAGAGTCATTAATTGAGGGTACGGTGCACTATTGGAGTGTCAGTAATTGAGGGTGTTCTGCACTCTTGGTGTTTCAGTAATTGACGGTGTGCTGCATTATTGGAGTGTAAGTAATTGAGGATGTGCTGCACAATTGGAGTGTTAGTAGTTGAGGGTGTGCTGCACAACTGACGTGTCAGAAATTGAGCGTTTGCTGCACTATTGAAGTGCCAGTATTTGAGGATATGCGGTACTATTGGACTGTCAGTAATTGAAGGTGTGCTGCACTATTGAAGTGTCAATAACTGAGGGTGTGCTGTGCAATTGGATTGTCAGTAATTGAGGCTGTGCTGCACTATTTGAGTGTCAGCAATTGAGAGTTTGCTGCAGAATTAGCGTGTCAGTAATTGCGGGTGTGCTGCACTATTGGAGTGTCTGTAATTGAGGGTGTGCTGCACTATTGGTGTATCAGTAATTGAGGGTGTGCTGCAATATTGGAGTGTCAGTAACTGAGGGTGTGCTGCATTATTGGAGTGTCAGTAATTGAGGATGCGCTGTGCTATTGGAGTGTCAGTAATTGAGGGTGCGCTGTGCTATTGGAGTGTCAGTAATTGAGGATGTTTTGTGCTATTGGGGTGTCAGTAACTGAGCGTGTGTTGCACTATTGGAGGATAAGTAATTGAGGGTGTACTGCATTACTGGAGTGTCAGCAATTGAGGGTGTGCTGTCCTAATTGAGAGTCATTAATTGAGGGTACGGTGCACTATTGGAGTGTCAGTAATTGAGGGTGTTCTGCACTCTTGGTGTTTCAGTAATTGAGGGTGTGCTGCGCTATTGGAGTGCCAGTAATTGAGGGTGTGCTGCGCTATTGGAGCGCCAGTAATTGAGGGTGTGCTGCACTATTGCAGCGTCAGTAATTGAGGGTGCGCTGCACTATTGGAGTGTCAGTAATTGAGGGTGTGCTGCACTATTGGAGTGTCAGTAATTGAGGGTGTGCTGCACTATTGCAGTGTCAGTAATTGAGGGTGCGCTGCACTATTGGAGTGTCAGTAACTGAGGGTGTGCTGCACTATTGCAGTGTCAGTAATTGAGGGTGCGCTGCTCTATTGGAGTGTCAGTAATTGAGTCTGTGCTGCACTATTGGACTGTCAGTAATTGAGGGTGTGCTGCGCTACTGGAGTGCCAGTAATTGAGGTTGCGCTGCACTATTGGAGTGTCAGTAAATGAGGCTGTGCTGCACTATTGAGTGTCAGTAATTGCGAGTGTGCAGCACTATCGGAGTGTCAGTAATTGAGGGTGTGCAGCACTATCGGAGTGTCAGTAATTGAGGCTGTGCTGTACTATTGAGTGTCAGTAATGGAGCGTGTGCTGCAGTATTGGGGTATCAGTAATTGTGGGTGTGCTGCCATATTGCAGCGTCAGTAATTGACGGTGTGTTGCGCGATTGTGGTGTCAGTAACTGAGGCTGTGCTGCACTATTCCAGTTTCGGTAATTGAGGGTGTGCTGCACTATTGGTGTATCAGTAATTGAGGGCGTGCTGCACTTTTGGAGTGTCAATAATTGAGGGTGTGCTGCACTGTTTGAGTGTCAGTAATTGAGGCTGTTTTCTGCTATTGGTGTGTCAGTAACTGAGGGTTTGCTGCACTATTGAAGTGTAAGTAACTGAGGGTGTGCTGCACTATTGGAGTGTCAGTAATTGAGGGTGTGCTGCACTATTGGAGTGTCGGTAATTGAGGGTGTGCTGCACTATTGGAGTGTCGGTAATTGAGGGTGTGTTGCGCTATTGTGGTGTCTCTAACTGAGGTTGAGCTGCACTATTCGAGTGTCGGTAATTGAGGGTGCGCTGCACTATTGGAGTGTCAGTAATTGAGGGTGTGCTGCACTATTGGAGTGTCAGTGATTGAGGGTGCGCTGCACTATTGGAGTGTCAGCAATTGAGAGTTTTCTGCACAATTAGCGTGTCAGTAATTGCGAGTGTGCAGCACTATCGGAGTGTCAGTAATTGCGAGTGTGCAGCACTATCAGAGTGTCAGTAATTGCGAGTGTGCAGCACTATCAGAGTGTCAGTAATTGAGGCTGTGCTGCACTATTGGAGTGTCAGTAATTGCGAGTGTGCAGCACTATCGGAGTGTCAGTAATTGTGGCTGTGCTGCACTATTGGAGTGTCAGTAATGGAGGGTGCGCTGCATAATTGGAGTGTCAGTAATGGAGGGTGCGCTGCGTAATTGGAGTGTCAGTAATTGAGGGTGCACTGCACTATTGGACTGTCAGTTATTGTGGGTCTGCTGCACTATTGGAGTGTCAGTAATTGAGGATGCGTTCCGCTATTGGAAGATCAGTAATGGAGCGATTGCTGCAGTATTGGGGTATCAGTAACTGAGGGTGCACTGCGCTATTGGAGGGTCAGTAATTGTGGGTGTGCTGCCATATTGCAGCGTCAGTAATTGACGGTGTGTTGCACGATTGTGGTGTCAATAACTGAGGCTGTGCTGCAGTATTCTAGTGTTGGTAATTGAGGGTGTGCTGCACTACTGGAGTATCTGTAATTGAGGGTGTGCTGCGCTATTGGGGGTTCAGTAATTGAGGGTGTGTTGCACTATTGTGGAGTCAGTAACTGAGGGTGTGCTGCACTTTTGGAGTGTCGGTAATTGAAGGTGTGCTGCGCTATTGGAGTGTCATTAACTGAGGCTGTGCTGCACTGTTGGAGTGTCAGTAATTGTGGGTGTGCTGCACTATTGGAGTGTCAGTAATGGAGGGTGTGCTGCACTATTGGAGGGTCAGTAATGGAGGGTCCGCAGCGCTATTGGTGGGTGAGTAATTGTCTGTGTGCTGCACTATTGGTCTGTCAGTAATTGAGGGGGTGCTGCACTATTGGAGTGTCAGTAACTGAGGGTGTGCTGCACTATTGGAGTGTCAGTAATTGAGGGTGTGCTGTGTTTTGTACTGTCAGTAATTGAGGGTGTGCTGCACTATTGGAGTGTCAATAATTGACGGTATGCTGCACTATTGGAGTGTCAATAATTGAGGCTCTGCTGCACTATTGGAGTGTCAGTAATTGAGGGTGTGCTGCACTATTGGAGTGTCAGTAATTGAGGGTGTGCTGCACTATTGGAGTGTCAGTAATTGAGGGTGTGCTGCATTATTGGTGTTTCAGTGATTGACAGTGTACTGCATTATTGTAGTGTCAGTAATTGAGGGTGTGCTGCACTATTGGAGTGTCAGTAATTGAGGGTGTGCTGCGCTATTGGAGTGCCAGTAATTGAGGGTGAGCAGCATTATTGGTGTCAGTAATTGAGGGTGTGCTGCACTATTGGAGTGTCAGTAATCGAGGGTGTGCTGCACTATTGGAGTGTCAGTAATTGAGGGTGTGCTGCGCTATTAGAGTGCCAGTAATTGAGGTTGCGCTGCACTATTGGAGTGTCAGTAATTGAGGGTGTGCTGCGCTATTGGAGTGCCAGTCATTGAGGTTGCGCTGCACTATTGGAGTGTCAGTAATTGAGGGTGTGCTGCACTATTGGAGTGTCAGAAATTGAGGTTGCGCTGCACTATTGGAGTGTCAGTAATTGAGGGTGCGCTGCACTATTGGAGTGTCAGTAACTGAGGGTGTGCTGCACTATTGGAGTGTCAGTAATTGAGGGTGTGCTGCGCTATTGGGGTGTCAGTAATTGAGGGTGTGCTGCACTATTGGAGTGTCTGTAATTGAGGGTGTGCTGCACTATTGGAGTGTCAGTAATTGAGGGACTGCTGCCCTATTGGAGTGTCATTAACTGAGGCTGTGCTGCACTATTGGAGTGTCAGTAATTGAGGGTGCACTGCGCTGTTGGAGGGTCAGTAATTGTGGGTGTGCTGCGCTATTGGAGTGCCAGTAATTGAGGGTGTGCTGCGCTATTGGAGCGCCAGTAATTGAGGGTGTGCTGCACTATTGCAGCGTCAGTAATTGAGGGTGCGCTGCACTATTGGAGTGTCAGTAATTGAGGGTGTGCTGCACTATTGGAGTGTCAGTAATTGAGGGTGTGCTGCACTATTGCAGTGTCAGTAATTGAGGGTGCGCTGCACTATTGGAGTGTCAGTAACTGAGGGTGTGCTGCACTATTGCAGTGTCAGTAATTGAGGGTGCGCTGCTCTATTGGAGTGTCAGTAATTGAGTCTGTGCTGCACTATTGGACTGTCAGTAATTGAGGGTGTGCTGCGCTACTGGAGTGCCAGTAATTGAGGTTGCGCTGCACTATTGGAGTGTCAGTAAATGAGGCTGTGCTGCACTATTGAGTGTCAGTAATTGCGAGTGTGCAGCACTATCGGAGTGTCAGTAATTGAGGGTGTGCAGCACTATCGGAGTGTCAGTAATTGAGGCTGTGCTGTACTATTGAGTGTCAGTAATGGAGCGTGTGCTGCAGTATTGGGGTATCAGTAATTGTGGGTGTGCTGCCATATTGCAGCGTCAGTAATTGACGGTGTGTTGCGCGATTGTGGTGTCAGTAACTGAGGCTGTGCTGCACTATTCCAGTTTCGGTAATTGAGGGTGTGCTGCACTATTGGTGTATCAGTAATTGAGGGCGTGCTGCACTTTTGGAGTGTCAATAATTGAGGGTGTGCTGCACTGTTTGAGTGTCAGTAATTGAGGCTGTTTTCTGCTATTGGTGTGTCAGTAACTGAGGGTTTGCTGCACTATTGAAGTGTAAGTAACTGAGGGTGTGCTGCACTATTGGAGTGTCAGTAATTGAGGGTGTGCTGCACTATTGGAGTGTCGGTAATTGAGGGTGTGCTGCACTATTGGAGTGTCGGTAATTGAGGGTGTGTTGCGCTATTGTGGTGTCTCTAACTGAGGTTGAGCTGCACTATTCGAGTGTCGGTAATTGAGGGTGCGCTGCACTATTGGAGTGTCAGTAATTGAGGGTGTGCTGCACTATTGGAGTGTCAGTGATTGAGGGTGCGCTGCACTATTGGAGTGTCAGCAATTGAGAGTTTTCTGCACAATTAGCGTGTCAGTAATTGCGAGTGTGCAGCACTATCGGAGTGTCAGTAATTGCGAGTGTGCAGCACTATCAGAGTGTCAGTAATTGCGAGTGTGCAGCACTATCAGAGTGTCAGTAATTGAGGCTGTGCTGCACTATTGGAGTGTCAGTAATTGCGAGTGTGCAGCACTATCGGAGTGTCAGTAATTGTGGCTGTGCTGCACTATTGGAGTGTCAGTAATGGAGGGTGCGCTGCATAATTGGAGTGTCAGTAATGGAGGGTGCGCTGCGTAATTGGAGTGTCAGTAATTGAGGGTGCACTGCACTATTGGACTGTCAGTTATTGTGGGTCTGCTGCACTATTGGAGTGTCAGTAATTGAGGATGCGTTCCGCTATTGGAAGATCAGTAATGGAGCGATTGCTGCAGTATTGGGGTATCAGTAACTGAGGGTGCACTGCGCTATTGGAGGGTCAGTAATTGTGGGTGTGCTGCCATATTGCAGCGTCAGTAATTGACGGTGTGTTGCACGATTGTGGTGTCAATAACTGAGGCTGTGCTGCAGTATTCTAGTGTTGGTAATTGAGGGTGTGCTGCACTACTGGAGTATCTGTAATTGAGGGTGTGCTGCGCTATTGGGGGTTCAGTAATTGAGGGTGTGTTGCACTATTGTGGAGTCAGTAACTGAGGGTGTGCTGCACTTTTGGAGTGTCGGTAATTGAAGGTGTGCTGCGCTATTGGAGTGTCATTAACTGAGGCTGTGCTGCACTGTTGGAGTGTCAGTAATTGTGGGTGTGCTGCACTATTGGAGTGTCAGTAATGGAGGGTGTGCTGCACTATTGGAGGGTCAGTAATGGAGGGTCCGCAGCGCTATTGGTGGGTGAGTAATTGTCTGTGTGCTGCACTATTGGTCTGTCAGTAATTGAGGGGGTGCTGCACTATTGGAGTGTCAGTAACTGAGGGTGTGCTGCACTATTGGAGTGTCAGTAATTGAGGGTGTGCTGTGTTTTGTACTGTCAGTAATTGAGGGTGTGCTGCACTATTGGAGTGTCAATAATTGACGGTATGCTGCACTATTGGAGTGTCAATAATTGAGGCTCTGCTGCACTATTGGAGTGTCAGTAATTGAGGGTGTGCTGCACTATTGGAGTGTCAGTAATTGAGGGTGTGCTGCACTATTGGAGTGTCAGTAATTGAGGGTGTGCTGCATTATTGGTGTTTCAGTGATTGACAGTGTACTGCATTATTGTAGTGTCAGTAATTGAGGGTGTGCTGCACTATTGGAGTGTCAGTAATTGAGGGTGTGCTGCGCTATTGGAGTGCCAGTAATTGAGGGTGAGCAGCATTATTGGTGTCAGTAATTGAGGGTGTGCTGCACTATTGGAGTGTCAGTAATCGAGGGTGTGCTGCACTATTGGAGTGTCAGTAATTGAGGGTGTGCTGCGCTATTAGAGTGCCAGTAATTGAGGTTGCGCTGCACTATTGGAGTGTCAGTAATTGAGGGTGTGCTGCGCTATTGGAGTGCCAGTCATTGAGGTTGCGCTGCACTATTGGAGTGTCAGTAATTGAGGGTGTGCTGCACTATTGGAGTGTCAGAAATTGAGGTTGCGCTGCACTATTGGAGTGTCAGTAATTGAGGGTGCGCTGCACTATTGGAGTGTCAGTAACTGAGGGTGTGCTGCACTATTGGGGTGTCAGTAATTGAGGGTGTGCTGCGCTATTGGGGTGTCAGTAATTGAGGGTGTGCTGCACTATTGGAGTGTCTGTAATTGAGGGTGTGCTGCACTATTGGAGTGTCAGTAATTGAGGGACTGCTGCCCTATTGGAGTGTCATTAACTGAGGCTGTGCTGCACTATTGGAGTGTCAGTAATTGAGGGTGCACTGCGCTGTTGGAGGGTCAGTAATTGTGGGTGTGCTGCCATATTGAAGCGTCAGTAATTGAGGGTGTGTTGCGCTATTGTGGTCTCTGTAACTGAGCCGGGGCTGCACTATTCGAGTGTCGGTAATTCAGGGTGCACTGCACTATTGGAGTGTCAGTAATTGAGAGTTTTCTGCACAATTAGCGTGTCAGTAATTGCGAGTGTGCAGCACTATCGGAGTGTCAGTAATTGCGAGTGTGCAGCACTATCGGAATGTCAGTAATTGCGAGTGTGCAGCACTATCAGAGTGTCAGTAATTGCGAGTGTGCAGCACTATCAGAGTGTCAGTAATTGCGAGTGTGCAGCACTATCGGAGTGTCAGTAATTGAGGGTGTGCAGCACTATTGGAGTGTCAGTAATTGAGGGTGTGCAGCACTATCGGAGTGTCAGTAATTGAGGCTGTGCTGCACTATGGAGTGTCAGTAATGGAGCGTGTGCTGCAGTATTGGGGTATCAGTAATTGTGGGTGTGCTGCCATATTGCAGCGTGAGTAATTGACGGTGTGTTGCGCGATTGTGGTGTCAGTAACTGAGGCTGTGCTGCAGTATTCTAGTGTCGGTAATTGAGGGCTTGCTGCACTATTGGTGTATCTGTAATTGAGTGTGCGCTGCGCGATTGGAGGGTCAGTAATTGAGGGTGTGCTGCACTATTGGGGAGTCAGTAACTGAGGGTGTGCTGCAATTTTGGAGTGTCGGTAATTGAAGGTGTGCTGCACTATTGGAGTGTCATTAACTGAGGCTGTGCTGCATTGTTGGAGTGTCAGTAATTGAGGGTGTGCTGCACTATTGGAGTGTCAGTAATGGAGGGTGCGCAGCGCTATTGGAGGGTGAGTAATTGTCTGTGCGCTGCACTATTGGAGTGTCAGTAATTGAGGGTGTGCTGCACTATTGGTCTGTCAATAATTGAGGGTGTGTTGCACTATTGGAGTGTCAGTAATTGAGGGTGTGCTGCACTATTGGAGTGTAAGTAATTGAGAGTTTGCTGCAGAATTATGGTGCCAGTAATTGAGGGTTTGCTTCAGAATTGGCGTGTCAGTAATTGAGGGTGTGCTGCTCTATTGGAGTGTCGGTAATTGAGGGTGTGCTGCGCTATTGGAGGGTCAGTAATTGAGGGTGTGCTGCAGTATTGGGGTATCAGTCATTGAGGATGTGTTGCACTATTGGAGTGTCAGTAATTGAGGGTTTGCTGCACTATTGGAGTGTAAGTAATTGAGGGTGTGTTGCACTATTTCAGGGTTCAGTAAATGTGGGTGTGCTGCACTATTGGAGTGTCAGCAATTGAGAGTTTGCTGCAGAATTATGGTGCCAGTAATTGAGGGTTTGCTTCAGAATTGGCGTGTCAGTAATTGAGGGTGTGCTGCACTATTGGAGGGTCAGTAATTGAGGGTGTGCTGCAGTATTGGGGTATCAGTCATTGAGGGTGTGCTGCTCTATTGGAGTGTCAGTAATTGCGAGTGTGCAGCACTATCGGAGTGTCAGTAATTGCGAGTGTGCAGCACTATCGGAGTGTCAGTAATGGAGGGTGCGCTGCATAATTGGAGTGTCAGTAATGGAGGGTGCGCTGCGTAATTGGAGTGTCAGTAATTGAGGGTGCACTGCACTATTGGACTGTCAGTTATTGAGGGTGTGCTGCAATATTGGAGAGTTAGTAATTGAGGATGCGTTCCGCTATTGGAAGATCAGTAATGGAGCGATTGCTGCAGTATTGGGGTGTCAGTAACTGAGGGTGCACTGCGCTATTGGAGTGTCATTAACTGAGGCTGTGCTGCACTGTTGGAGTGTCAGTAATTGAGGGTGTGCTGCACTATTGGTGTGTCAGTAATTGTGGGTGTGCTGCACTATTGGAGTGTCAGTAATGGAGGGTGTGCTGCACTATTGGAGGGTCAGTAATGGAGGGTCCGCAGCGCTATTGGAGGGTGAGTAATTGTCTGTGCGCTGCACTATTGGTCTGTCAGTAATTGAGGGGGTGCTGCACTATTGGAGTGTCAGTAACTGAGGGTGTGCTGCACTATTGGAGTGTCAGTAATTGAGGGTGTGCTGCGTTATTGTAGTGTCAGTAATTGAGGATGTGCTGCACTATTGGAGTGTCAATAATTGACGGTGTGCTGCACTATTGGAGTGTCAATAATTGAGGCTCTGCTGCACTATCGGAGTGTCAGTAATTGAGGGTGTGCTGCACTATTGGAGTGTCAGTAATTGAGGGTGAGCTGCACTATTGGAGTGTCAGTAATTGAGGGTGTGCTGCACTATTGGAGTATCAGTAATTGAGGGTGTGCTGCACTATTGGAGTGTCAGTAATTGAGGGTGTGCTGCACTATTGGGGAGTCAGTAACTGAGGGTATGCTGCACTTTGAGTGTCAGTAATTGAGGGTGTGTTGCACTATTGGAGTGTCATTAACTGAGGCTGAGCTGCACTATTGGAGTGTCAGTAATGGAGGGTGCACTGCGCTATTGGAGGGTGAGTAATTGTCTGTGTGCTGCACTATTGGTCTGTCAGTAATTGTGGGTGTGCTGCCATACTGGATCGACAGTAATTGACAGTGTGTTGCGCTATTGTGGTGTCAGTAACTGAGGCTGTGCTGCACTATTCTAGTGTTGGTAGAGTGTGTGCTGCACTATTGGAGTATCAGTAATTGAGGGTGTGCTGCACTTTTGGAGTGTCGGTAATTGAGGGTGTGTTGCGCTACTGGAGGGTAAGTAACTGATGGTGTGCTGTACTTTGGAGTGTCGGTAATTGAGTGTGCGCTGCGCTATTGGAGTGTCAGTAATTGAGGGTGTGCTGCACTATTGGAGTGTCAGTAATTGAGGGTGTGCTGCACTATTGGAGTGTCAGTAATTGAGGGTGTGCGGCATTATTGGTGTTTCAGTAATTGACGGTGTACTGCATTATTGGAGTGTCAGTAATTGAGGGTGTGCTGCACTATTGGAGTGTCAGTAATTGAGGGTGTGCTGCGCTATTGGAGTGCCAGTAATTGAGGTTGCGCTGCACTATTGGAGTGTCAGTAATTGAGGGTGTGCTGCACTATTGGAGTGCCAGTAATTGAGGTTGCGCTGCACTATTGGAGTGTCAGTAATTGAGGGTGTGCTGCACTATTGGAGTGTCAGTAATTGAGGTTGAGCAGCATTATTGGTGTCAGTAATTGAGGGTGTGCTGCACTATTGGAGTGTCAGTAATTGAGGGTGTGCTCCACTATTGGAGTGTCAGTAATTGAGGGTGTGCTGCACTATTGGAGTGACAGTAATTGAGGGTGTGCTGTATTATTGGTGATTCAGTAATTGACGGTGTTCTGCATTATTGGAGTGTCAGTAATTGAGGGTGTGCTGCACTATTGGAGTGTCAGTAATTGAGGGTGTGCTGCGCTATTGGAGTGCCAGTAATTGAGGGTGTGCTGCACTATTGCAGTGTCAGTAATTGAGTGTGCGCTGCACTATTGGAGTGTCAGTAATTGAGGGTGTGCTGCTCTATTGGAGTGTCAGTAATTGAGTCTGTGCTGCACTATTGGAGTGTCAGTAATTGAGGGTGTGCTGCGCTACTGGAGTGTCAGTAATTGAGGCTGTGCTGCACTATTGGAGTGTCAGTAATTGAGGGTGTGCTGCGCTACTGGAGTGTCAGTAATTGAGTCTGTGCTGCACTACTGGAGTGCCAGTAATTGAGGTTGCGCTGCACTATTGGAGTGTCAGTAATTGAGGCTGTGCTGCACTATTGAGTGTCAGTAATTGCGAGTGTGCAGCACTATCGGAGTGTCAGTAATTGAGGGTGTGCAGCACTATCGGAGTGTCAGAAATTGAGGCTGTGCTGTACTATTGAGTGTCAGTAATGGAGCGTGTGCTGCAGTATTGGGGTATCAGTAATTGTGGGTGTGCTGCCATATTGCAGCGTCAGTAATTGACGGTGTGTTGCGCGATTGTGGTGTCAGTAACTGAGGCTGTGCTGCACTATTCCAGTTTCGGTAATTGAGGGTGTGCTGCACTATTGGTGTATCAGTAATTGAGGGCGTGCTGTACTTTGGAGTGTCAATAATTGAGGGTGTGCTGCACTGTTTGAGTGTCAGTAATTGAGGCTGTTTTGTGCTATTGGTGTGTCAGTAACTGAGGGTGTGCTGCACTATTGGAGTGTAAGTAACTGAGGGTGTGCTGCACTATTGGAGTGTCAGTAATTGAGGGTGTGCTGCACTATTGGAGTGTCGGTAATTGAGGGTGTGCTGCACTATTGGAGTGTCGGTAATTGAGGGTGTGTTGCGCTATTGTGGTGTCTCTAACTGAGGTTGAGCTGCACTATTCGAGTGTCGGTAATTGAGGGTGCGCTGCACTATTGGAGTGTCAGTAATTGAGGGTGTGCTGCGCTATTGGGGTGTCAGTAACTGAGGGTGTGCTGCACTATTAGAGTGTTGGTATTGAGGGCATGCTGCACTATTGCAGTATCTGTAATTGAGTGTGCGCTGCGCTATTGGAGGGTCAGTAATTGAGGGTGTGCTGCACTATTGGAGTGTCTGTAATTGAGGGTGTGCTGCACTATTGGAGTGTCAGTAATTGAGGGACTGCTGCCCTATTGGAGTGTCATTAACTGAGGCTGTGCTGCACTATTGGAGTGTCAGTAATTGAGAGTGCACTGCGCTGTTGGAGGGTCAGTAATTGTGGGTGTGCTGCCATATTGAAGCGTCAGTAATTGAGGGTGTCCTGCATTATTGGAGTGTCAGTAATTGAGGGTGTGTTGCGCTATTGTGGTCTCTGTAACTGAGCCGGGGCTGCACTATTCGAGTGTCGGTAATTCAGGGTGCACTGCACTATTGGAGTGTCAGTAATTGAGAGTTTTCTGCACAATTAGCGTGTCAGTAATTGCGAGTGTGCAGCACTATCGGAGTGTCAGTAATTGCGAGTGTGCAGCACTATCAGAGTGTCAGTAATTGCGAGTGTGCAGCACTATCGGAGTGTCAGTAATTGAGGGTGTGCAGCACTATTGGAGTGTCAGTAATTGAGGGTGTGCAGCACTATCGGAGTGTCAGTAATTGAGGCTGTGCTGCACTATGGAGTGTCAGTAATGGAGCGTGTGCTGCAGTATTGGGGTATCAGTAATTGTGGGTGTGCTGCCATATTGCAGCGTGAGTAATTGACGGTGTGTTGCGCGATTGTGGTGTCAGTAACTGAGGCTGTGCTGCAGTATTCTAGTGTCGGTAATTGAGGGCGTGCTGCACTATTGGTGTATCTGTAATTGAGTGTGCGCTGCGCGATTGGAGGGTCAGTAATTGAGGGTGTGCTGCACTATTGGGGAGTCAGTAACTGAGGGTGTGCTGCAATTTTGGAGTGTCGGTAATTGAAGGTGTGCTGCACTATTGGAGTGTCATTAACTGAGGCTGTGCTGCATTGTTGGAGTGTCAGTAATTGAGGGTGTGCTGCACTATTGGAGTGTCAGTAATGGAGGGTGCGCAGCGCTATTGGAGGGTGAGTAATTGTCTGTGCGCTGCACTATTGGAGTGTCAGTAATTGAGGGTGTGCTGCACTATTGGTCTGTCAATAATTGAGGGTGTGTTGCACTATTGGAGTGTCAGTAATTGAGGGTGTGCTGCACGATTGGAGTGTAAGTAATTGAGAGTTTGCTGCAGAATTATGGTGCCAGTAATTGAGGGTTTGCTTCAGAATTGGCGTGTCAGTAATTGAGGGTGTGCTGCTCTATTGGAGTGTCGGTAATTGAGGGTGTGCTGCGCTATTGGAGGGTCAGTAATTGAGGGTGTGCTGCAGTATTGGGGTATCAGTCATTGAGGGTGTGTTGCACTATTGGAGTGTCAGTAATTGAGGGTGTGCTGCACTATTGGAGTGTAAGTAATTGAGGGTGTGTTGCACTATTTCAGGGTTCAGTAAATGTGGGTGTGCTGCACTATTGGAGTGTCAGCAATTGAGAGTTTGCTGCAGAATTATGGTGCCAGTAATTGAGGGTTTGCTTCAGAATTGGCGTGTCAGTAATTGAGGGTGTGCTGCACTATTGGAGGGTCAGTAATTGAGGGTGTGCTGCAGTATTGGGGTAACAGTCATTGAGGGTGTGCTGCTCTATTGGAGTGTCAGTAATTGAGGGTGTGCTGCGCAATTGCAGTGTCAGTAACTGAGGCTGTGCTGCACTATTCCAGTTTCGGTAATTGAGGGTGTGCTGCACTATTGGTGTATCAGTAATTGAAGGCGTGATGCACTTTGGAGTGTCAATAATTGAGGGTGTGCTGCACTGTTTGAGTGTCAGTAATTGAGGCTGTTTTGTGCTATTGGTGTGTCAGTAAGTGAGGGTGTGCTGCACTATTGGAGTGTAAGTAACTGAGGGTGTGCTGCACTATTGGAGTGTCAGTAATTGAGGGTGTGCTGCACTATTGGAGTGTCGGTAATTGAGGGTGTGCTGCACTATTGGTGTATCAGTAATTGAGGCTGTTTTGTGCTATTGGTGTGTCAGTAACTGAGGGTGTGCTGCACTATTGGAGTGTCGGTAATTGAGGGTGTGTTGCGCTATTGTGGTGTCTCTAACTGAGGTTGAGCTGCACTATTCGAGTGTCGGTAATTGAGGGTGCGCTGCACTATTGAAGTGTCAGTAATTGAGGGTTTGCTTCAGAATTGTCGGGTCAGTGATTGAGTTTGTGCTGCACTATTGGATTGTCAGCAATTGAGAGTTTTCTGCACAATTAGCGTGTCAGTAATTGCGAGTGTGCAGCACTATCAGAGTGTCAGTAATTGCGAGTGTGCAGCACTATCGGAGTGTCAGTAATGGAGGGTGCGCTGCATAATTGGAGTGTCAGTAATGGAGGGTGCGCTGCGTAATTGGAGTGTCAGTAATTGAGAGTGCACTGCACTATTGGACTGTCAGTTATTGAGGGTGTGCTGCAATATTGGAGAGTCAGTAATTGAGGATGCGTTCCGCTATTGGAAGATCAGTAATGGAGCGATTGCTGCAGTATTGGGGTGTCAGTAACTGAGGGTGCACTGCGCTATTGGAGGGTCAGTAATTGTGGGTGTGCTGCCATATTGCAGCGTCAGTAATTGACGGTGTGTTGCGCGATTGTGGTGTCAATAACTGAGGCTGTGCTGCAGTATTCTAGTGTTGGTAATTGAGGGTGTGCTGCACTACTGGAGTATCTGTAATTGAGAGTGTGCTGCGCTATTGGGGGTTCAGTAATTGAGGGTGTGTTGCACTATTGGGGAGTCAGTAACTGAGGGTGTGCTGCCCTTTTGGAGTGTCGGTAATTGAAGGTGTGCTGCGCTATTGGAGTGTCATTAACTGAGGCTGTGCTGCACTGTTGGAGTGTCAGTAATTGAGGGTGTGCTGCACTATTGGTGTGTCAGTAATTGTGGGTGTGCTGCACTATTGGAGTGTCAGTAATGGAGGGTGTGCTGCACTATTGGAGGGTCAGTAATGGAGGGTCCGCAGCGCTATTGGAGGGTGAGTAATTGTCTGTGCGCTGCACTATTGGTCTGTCAGTAATTGAGGGGGTGCTGCACTATTGGAGTGTCAGTAACTGAGGGTGTGCTGCACTATTGGAGTGTCAGTAATTGAGGGTGTGCTGCGTTATTGTAGTGTC
This sequence comes from Isurus oxyrinchus, assembly GCA_026770705.1. NCBI lineage: Eukaryota > Metazoa > Chordata > Chondrichthyes > Lamniformes > Lamnidae > Isurus > Isurus oxyrinchus. The sequence goes on from JANJGN010000652.1 coordinate 314,919, forward strand.
AGTAATTGAGGATGTGCTGCACTATTGGAGTGTCAATAATTGACGGTGTGCTGCACTATTGGAGTGTCAATAATTGAGGCTCTGCTGCACTATTGGAGTGTCAGTAATTGAGGGTGTGCTGCACTATTGGAGTGTCAGTAATTGAGGGTGAGCTGCACTATTGGAGTGTCAGTAATTGAGGGTGTGCTGCACTATTGGAGTATCAGTAATTGAGGGTGTGCTGCACTATTGGAGTGTCAGTAATGGAGGGTGCGCTGCGCTATTGGAGGGTGAGTAATTGTCTGTGTGCTGCACTATTGGTCTGTCAGTAATTGTGGGTGTGCTGCCACATTGGATCGACAGTAATTGACGGTGTGTTGCGCTATTGTGGTGTCAGTAACTGAGGCTGTGCTGCACTATTCTAGTGTTGGTAGAGTGTGTGCTGCACTATTGGAGTATCAGTGATTGAGGGTGTGCTGCACTTTTGGAGTGTCGGTAATTGAGGGTGTGTTGCGCTACTGGAGGGTAAGTAACTGATGGTGTGCTGCACTATTGGAGTGTCGGTAATTGAGTGTGCGCTGCACTATTGGAGTGTCAGTAATTGAGGGTGTGCTGCACTATTGGAGTGTCAGTAATTGAGGATGTGCTGCATTATTGGTGTTTCAATAATTGACGGTGTACTGCATTATTGGAGTGTCAGTAATTGAGGGTGTGCTGCATTATTGGAGTGTCAGTAATTCAGGGTGTGCTGCACGATTGGAGTGTCAGTAATTGAGGGTGTGCTGCGCTATTGGAGTGCCAGTAATTGAGGTTGCGCTGCACTATTGGAGTGTCAGTAATTGAGGGTGTGCTGCACTATTGGAGTGCCAGTAATTGAGGTTGCGCTGCACTATTGGAGTGTCAGTAATTGAGGGTGTGCTGCACTATTGGAGTGTCAGTAATTGAGGTTGAGCAGCATTATTGTTGTCAGTAATTGAGGGTGTGCTGCACTATTGGAGTGTTAGTAATTGAGGGTGTGCTGCACTATTGGAGTGTCAGTAATTGAGGGTGTGCTGCACTATTGGAGTGACAGTAATTGAGGGTGTGCTGTATTATTGGTGATTCAGTAATTGATGGTGTTCTGCATTAATGGAGTGTCAGTAATTGAGGGTGTGCTGCACTATTGGAGTGTCAGTAATTGAGGGTGTGTTGCGCGATTGTGGTGTCAGTAACTGAGGCTGTGCTGCACTATTCCAGTTTCGGTAATTGAGGGTGTGCTGCACTATTGGTGTATCAGTAATTGAGGGCGTGCTGCACTTTTGGAGTGTCAATAATTGAGGGTGTGCTGCACTGTTTGAGTGTCAGTAATTGAGGCTGTTTTGTGTTATTGGTGTGTCAGTAACTGAGGGTGTGCTGCACTATTGGAGTGTAAGTAACTGAGGGTGTGCTGCACTATTGGAGTGTCAGTAATTGAGGGTGTGCTGCACTATTGGAGTGTCGGTAATTGAGGGTGTGCTGCACTATTGGAGTGTCGGTAATTGAGGGTGTGTTGCGCTATTGTGGTGTCTCTAACTGAGGTTGAGCTGCACTATTCGAGTGTCGGTAATTGAGGGTGCGCTGCACTATTGGAGTGTCAGTAATTGAGGGTGTGCTGCACTATTGGAGTGTCAGTGATTGAGGGTGTGCTGCGCTACTGGAGTGCCAGTAATTGAGGTTGCGCTGCACTATTGGAGTGTCAGTAATTGAGGCTGTGCTGCACTATTGAGTGTCAGTAATTGCGAGTGTGCAGCACTATCGGAGTGTCAGTAATTGAGGGTGTGCAGCACTATCGGAGTGTCAGTAATTGAGGCTGTGCTGTACTATTGAGTGTCAGTAATGGAGCGTGTGCTGCAGTATTGGGGTATCAGTAATTGTGGGTGTGCTGCCATATTGCAGCGTCAGTAACTGACGGTGTATTGCGCGATTGTGGTGTCAGTAACTGAGGCTGTGCTGCACTATTCCAATTTCGGTAATTGAGGGTGTGCTGCACTATTGGTGTATCAGTAATTGAGGGCGTGCTGCACTTTTGGAGTGTCAATAATTGAGGGTGTGCTGCACTGTTTGAGTGTCAGTAATTGATGCTGTTTTGTGCTATTGGTGTGTCAGTAACTGAGGGTGTGCTGCACTATTGGAGTGTAAGTAACTGAGGGTGTGCTGCACTATTGGAGTGTCAGTAATTGAGGGTGTGCTGCACTATTGGAGTGTCGGTAATTGAGGGTGTGCTGCACTATTGGAGTGTCGGTAATTGAGGGTGTGTTGCGCTATTGTGGTGTCTCTAACTGAGGTTGAGCTGCACTATTCGAGTGTCGGTAATTGAGGGTGCGCTGCACTATTGGAGTGTCAGTAATTGAGGGTGTGCTGCACTATTGGAGTGTCAGTGATTGAGGGTGCGCTGCACTATTGGAGTGTCAGCAATTGAGAGTTTTCTGCACAATTAGCGTGTCAGTAATTGCGAGTGTGCAGCACTATCGGAGTGTCAGTAATTGCGAGTGTGCAGCACTATCAGAGTGTCAGTAATTGCGAGTGTGCAGCACTATCGGAGTGTCAGTAATTGAGGCTGTGCTGCACTATTGGAGTGTCAGTAATTGCGAGTGTGCAGCACTATCGGAGTGTCAGTAATTGTGGCTGTGCTGCACTATTGGAGTGTCAGTAATGGAGGGTGCGCTGCATAATTGGAGTGTCAGTAATGGAGGGTGCGCTGCGTAATTGGAGTGTCAGTAATTGAGGGTGCACTGCACTATTGGACTGTCAGTTATTGAGGGTCTGCTGCACTATTGGAGTGTCAGTAATTGAGGATGCGTTCCGCTATTGGAAGATCAGTAATGGAGCGATTGCTGCAGTATTGGGGTATCAGTAACTGAGGGTGCACTGCGCTATTGGAGGGTCAGTAATTGTGGGTGTGCTGCCATATTGCAGCGTCAGTAATTGACGGTGTGTTGCGCGATTGTGGTGTCAATAACTGAGGCTGTGCTGCAGTATTCTAGTGTTGGTAATTGAGGGTGTGCTGCACTACTGGAGTATCTGTAATTGAGGGTGTGCTGCGCTATTGGGGAGTCAGTAACTGAGGGTGTGCTGCACTTTTGGAGTGTCGGTAATTGAAGGTGTGCTGCGCTATTGGAGTGTCATTAACTGAGGCTGTGCTGCACTGTTGGAGTGTCAGTAATTGAGGGTGTGCTGCACTATTGGTGTGTCAGTAATTGTGGGTGTGCTGCACTATTGGAGTGTCAGTAATGGAGGGTGTGCTGCACTATTGGAGGGTCAGTAATGGAGGGTCCGCAGCGCTATTGGAGGGTGAGTAATTGTCTGTGTGCTGCACTATTGGTCTGTCAGTAATTGAGGGGGTGCTGCACTATTGGAGTGTCAGTAATTGAGGGTGTGCTGCATTTTGTAGTGTCAGTAATTGAGGGTGTGCTGCACTATTGGAGTGTCAATAATTGACGGTGTGCTGCACTATTGGAGTGTCAATAATTGAGGCTCTGCTGCACTATTGGAGTGTCAGTAATTGAGGGTGTGCTGCACTATTGGAGTGTCAGTAATTGAGGGTGTGCTGCACTATTGGTGTATCTGTAATTGAGTGTGCGCTGCGCCATTGGAGGGTCAGTAATTGAGGGTGTGCTGCACTATTGGGGAGTCAGTAACTGAGGGTGTGCTGCAATTTTGGAGTGTCGGTAATTGAAGGTGTGCTGGACTATTGGAGTGTCATTAACTGAGGCTGTGCTGCATTGTTGGAGTCTCAGTAATTGAGGGTGTGCTGCACTATTGGAGTGTCAGTAATGGAGGGTGCGCAGCGCTATTGGAGGGTGAGTAATTGTCTGTGCGCTGCACTATTGGAGTGTCAGTAATTGAGGGTGTGCTGCACTATTGGTCTGTCAATAATTGAGGGTGTGTTGCACTATTGGAGTGTCAGTAATTGAGGGTGTGCTGCACTATTGGAGTATAAGTAATTGAGAGTTTGCTGCAGAATTATGGTGCCAGTAATTGAGGGTTTGCTTCAGAATTGGCGTGTCAGTAATTGAGGGTGTGCTGCTCTATTGGAGTGTCGGTAATTGAGGGTGTGCTGCGCTATTGGAGGGTCAGTAATTGAGGGTGTGCTGCAGTATTGGGGTATCAGTCATTGAGGGTGTGTTGCACTATTGGAGTGTCAGTAATTGAGGGTGTGCTGCACTATTGGAGTGTAAGTAATTGAGGGTGTGTTGCACTATTTCAGGGTTCAGTAAATGTGGGTGTGCTGCACTATTGGAGTGTCAGCAATTGAGAGTTTGCTGCAGAATTATGGTGCCAGTAATTGAGGGTTTGCTTCAGAATTGGCGTGTCAGTAATTGAGGGTGTGCTGCACTATTGGAGGGTCAGTAATTGAGGGTGTGCTGCAGTATTGGGGTAACAGTCATTGAGGGTGTGCTGCTCTATTGGAGTGTCAGTAATTGAGGGTGTGCTGCACTATTGGAGTATCTGTTATTGAGTGTGCGCTGCGCTATTGGAGGGTCAGTAATTGTGGGTGTGCTGCCATATTGGAGCGTCAGTAATTGAAGTGTGTTGCGCTATTGTGGTGTCAGTAACTGAGGCTGTGCTGCACTATTGGAGTATCAGTAATTGAGTGTGCGCTGCGCAATTGCAGTGTCAGTAACTGAGGCTGTGCTGCACTATTCCAGTTTTGGTAATTGAGGGTGTGCTGCACTATTGGTGTATCAGTAATTGAGGCTGTTTGGTGCTATTGGTGTGTCAGTAACTGAGGGTGTGCTGCACTATTGGAGTGTCGGTAATTGAGGGTGTGTTGCGCTATTGTGGTGTCTCTAACTGAGGTTGAGCTGCACTATTCGAGTGTCGGTAATTGAGGGTGCGCTGCACTATTGGAGTGTCAGTAACTGAGGGTGCGCTGCACTATTGGTGTGTCAGTAATTGAGGGTTTGCTTCAGAATTGTCGGGTCAGTGATTGAGTTTGTGCTGCACTATTGGAGTGTCAGCAATTGAGAGTTTTCTGCACAATTAGCGTGTCAGTAATTGCGAGTGTGCAGCACTATCAGAGTGTCAGTAATTTCGAGTGTGCAGCACTATCGGAGTGTCAGTAATGGAGGGTGCGCTGCATAATTGGAGTGTCAGTAATGGAGGGTGCGCTGCGTAATTGGAGTGTCAGTAATTGAGGGTGCACTGCACTATTGGACTGTCAGTTATTGAGGGTGTGCTGCAATATTGGAGAGTCAGTAATTGAGGATGCGTTCCGCTATTGGAAGATCAGTAATGGAGCGATTGCTGCAGTATTGGGGGGTCAGTAACTGAGGGTGCACTGCGCTATTGGAGGGTCAGTAATTGTGGGTGTGCTGCCATATTGCAGCGTCAGTAATTGACAGTGTGTTGCGCGATTGTGGTGTCAATAACTGAGGCTGTGCTGCAGTATTCTAGTGTTGGTAATTGAGGGTGTGCTGCACTACTGGAGTATCTGTAATTGAGAGTGTGCTGCGCTATTGGGGGTTCAGTAATTGAGGGTGTGTTGCACTATTGGGGAGTCAGTAACTGAGGGTGTGCTGCCCTTTTGGAGTGTCGGTAATTGAAGGTGTGCTGCGCTATTGGAGTGTCATTAACTGAGGCTGTGCTGCACTGTTGCAGTGTCAGTAATTGAGGGTGTGCTGCACTATTGGTGTGTCAGTAATTGTGGGTGTGCTGCACTATTGGAGTGTCAGTAATGGAGGGTGTGCTGCACTATTGGAGGGTCAGTAATGGAGGGTCCGCAGCGCTATTGGAGGGTGAGTAATTGTCTGTGCGCTGCACTATTGGTCTGTCAGTAATTGAGGGGGTGCTGCACTATTGGAGTGTCAGTAACTGAGGGTGTGCTGCACTATTGGAGTGTCAGTAATTGAGGGTGTGCTGCGTTATTGTAGTGTCAGTAATTGAGGATGTGCTGCACTATTGGAGTGTCAATAATTGACGGTGTGCTGCACTATTGGAGTGTCAATAATTGAGGCTCTGCTGCACTATTGGAGTGTCAGTAATTGAGGGTGTGCTGCACTATTGGAGTGTCAGTAATTGAGGGTGAGCTGCACTATTGGAGTGTCAGTAATTGAGGGTGTGCTGCACTATTGGAGTATCAGTAATTGAGGGTGTGCTGCACTATTGGAGTGTCAGTAATTGAGGGTGTGCAGCACTATTGGGGAGTCAGTAACTGAGGGTATGCTGCACTTTGAGTGTCGGTAATTGAGGGTGTGTTGCACTATTGGAGTGTCATTAACTGAGGCTGTGCTGCACTATTGGAGTGTCAGTAATGGAGGGTGCGCTGCGCTATTGGAGGGTGAGTAATTGTCTGTGTGCTGCACTATTGGTCTGTCAGTAATTGTGGGTGTGCTGCCATATTGGATCGACAGTAATTGACGGTGTGTTGCGCTATTGTGGTGTCAGTAACTGAGGCTGTGCTGCACTATTAGAGTGTTGGTATTGAGGGCATGCTGCACTATTGGAGTATCAGTAATTGAGGGTGTGCTGCACTTTTGGAGTGTCGGTAATTGAGGGTGTGTTGCGCTACTGGAGGGTAAGTAACTGATGGTGTGCTGCACTATTGGAGTGTCGGTAATTGAGTGTGCGCTGCACTATTGGAGTGTCAGTAATTGAGGGTGTGCTGCACTATTGGAGTGTCAGTAATTGAGGGTGTGCTGCACTATTGGAGTGTCAGTAATTGAGGGTGTGCTGCATTATTGGTGTTTCAGTAATTGACGGTGTACTGCATTATTGGAGTGTCAGTAATTGAGGGTGTGCTGCACGATTGGAGTGTCAGTAATTGAGGGTGTGTTGCGCTATTGGAGTGCCAGTAATTGAGGTTGCGCTGCACTATTGGAGTGTCAGTAATTGAGGGTGTGCTGCACTATTGGAGTGCCAGTAATTGAGGTTGCGCTGCACTATTGGAGTGTCAGTAATTGAGGGTGTGCTGCACTATTGGAGTGTCAGTAATTGAGGTTGAGCAGCATTATTGGTGTCAGTAATTGAGGGTGTGCTGCACTATTAGAGTGTCAGTAATTGAGGGTGTGCTGCACTATTGGAGTGTCAGTAATTGAGGGTGTGCTGCACTATTGGAGTGACAGTAATTGAGGGTGTGCTGTATTATTGGTGATTCAGTAATTGACGGTGTTCTGCATTATTGGAGTGTCAGTAATTGAGGGTGTGCTGCACTATTGGAGTGTCAGTAATTGAGGGTGTGCTGCGCTATTGGAGTGCCAGTAATTGAGGGTGTGCTGCACTATTGCAGTGTCAGTAATTGAGGGTGCGCTGCACTATTGGAGTGTCAGTAATTGAGGGTGTGCTGCTCTATTGGAGTGTCAGTAATTGAGTCTGTGCTGCACTATTGGAGTGTCAGTAATTGAGGGTGTGCTGCGCTACTGGAGTGCCAGTAATTGAGGTTGCGCTGCACTATTGGAGTGTCAGTAATTGAGGCTGTGCTGCACTATTGAGTGTCAGTAATTGCGAGTGTGCAGCACTATCGGAGTGTCAGTAATTGAGGGTGTGCAGCACTATCGGAGTGTCAGTAATTGAGGCTGTGCTGTACTATTGAGTGTCAGTAATGGAGCGTGTGCTGCAGTATTGGGGTATCAGTAATTGTGGGTGTGCTGCCATATTGCAGCGTCAGTAATTGACGGTGTGTTGCGCGATTGTGGTGTCAGTAACTGAGGCTGTGCTGCACTATTCCAGTTTCGGTAATTGAGGGTGTGCTGCACTATTGGTGTATCAGTAATTGAGGGCGTGCTGCACTTTTGGAGTGTCAATAATTGAGGGTGTGCTGCACTGTTTGAGTGTCAGTAATTGAGGCTGTTTTGTGCTATTGGTGTGTCAGTAACTGGGGGTGTGCTGCACTATTGGAGTGTAAGTAACTGAGGGTGTGCTGCACTATTGGAGTGTCAGTAATTGAGGGTGTGCTGCACTATTGGAGTGTCGGTAATTGAGGGTGTGCTGCACTATTGGAGTGTCGGTAATTGAGGGTGTGTTGCGCTATTGTGGTGTCTCTAACTGAGGTTGAGCTGCACTATTCGAGTGTCGGTAATTGAGGGTGCGCTGCACTATTGGAGTGTCAGTAATTGAGGGTGTGCTGCACTATTGGAGTGTCAGTGATTGAGGGTGTGCTGCGCTACTGGAGTGCCAGTAATTGAGGTTGCGCTGCACTATTGGAGTGTCAGTAATTGAGGCTGTGCTGCACTATTGAGTGTCAGTAATTGCGAGTGTGCAGCACTATCGGAGTGTCAGTAATTGAGGGTGTGCAGCACTATCGGAGTGTCAGTAATTGAGGCTGTGCTGTACTATTGAGTGTCAGTAATGGAGCGTGTGCTGCAGTATTGGGGTATCAGTAATTGTGGGTGTGCTGCCATATTGCAGCGTCAGTAATTGACGGTGTGTTGCGCGATTGTGGTGTCAGTAACTGAGGCTGTGCTGCACTATTCCAGTTTCGGTAATTGAGGGTGTGCTGCACTATTGGTGTATCAGTAATTGAGGGCGTGCTGCACTTTTGGAGTGTCAATAATTGAGGGTGTGCTGCACTGTTTGAGTGTCAGTAATTGAGGCTGTTTTGTGCTATTGGTGTGTCAGTAACTGAGGGTGTGCTGCACTATTGGAGTGTAAGTAACTGAGGGTGTGCTGCACTATTGGAGTGTCAGTAATTGAGGGTGTGCTGCACTATTGGAGTGTCGGTAATTGAGGGTGTGCTGCACTATTGGAGTGTCGGTAATTGAGGGTGTGTTGCGCTATTGTGGTGTCTCTAACTGAGGTTGAGCTGCACTATTCGAGTGTCGGTAATTGAGGGTGCGCTGCACTATTGGAGTGTCAGTAATTGAGGGTGTGCTGCACTATTGGAGTGTCAGTGATTGAGGGTGCGCTGCACTATTGGAGTGTCAGTAATTTAGAGTTTTCTGCACAATTAGCGTGTCAGTAATTGCGAGTGTGCAGCACTATCGGAGTGTCAGTAATTGCGAGTGTGCAGCACTATCAGAGTGTCAGTAATTGCGAGTGTGCAGCACTATCGGAGTGTCAGTAATTGAGGCTGTGCTGCACTATTGGAGTGTCAGTAATTGAGTGTGTGCTGCACTATTGGAGTGTCAGTAATTGCGAGTGTGCAGCACTATCGGAGTGTCAGTAATTGTGGCTGTGCTGCACTATTGGAGTGTCAGTAATGGAGGGTGCGCTGCATAATTGGAGTGTCAGTAATGGAGGGTGCGCTGCGTAATTGGAGTGTCAGTAATTGAGGGTGTGCTGCACTATTGGAGTGTCAGAAATTGAGGTTTTGCGCTGCACTATTGGAGTGTCATTAATTGCGAGTGTGCAGCACTATCGGAGTGTCAGTAATTGTGGCTGTGCTGCACTATTGGAGTGTCAGTAATGGAGGGTGCGCTGCATAATTGGAGTGTCAGTAATGGAGGGTGCGCTGCGTAATTGGAGTGTCAGTAATTGAGGGTGTGCTGCACTATTGGAGTGTCAGAAATTGAGGTTTTGCGCTGCACTATTGGAGTGTCAGTAATTGAGGGTGCGGTGCACTATTGGAGTGTCAGTAATTGAGGGTGTGCTGCACTATTGGAGTGTCAGTAATTGAGGGTGTGCTGCGCTATTGGAGTGCCAGTAATTGAGGTTGCACTGCACTATTGGAGTGTCAGTAATTGAGGGTGTGCTGCGCTATTGGGGTGTCAGTAACTGAGGGTGTGCTGCACTATTAGAGTGTTGGTATTGAGGGCATGCTGCACTCTTGCAGTATCTGTAATTGAGTGTGCGCTGCGCTATTGGAGTGTCAGTAATTGAGGGTGTGCTGCACTATTGGAGTGTCAGTAATGGAGGGTGCGCTGCATAATTGGAGTGTCAGTAATGGAGGGTGCGCTGCGTAATTGGAGTGTCAGTAATTGAGGGTGTGCTGCACTATTGGAGTGTCAGAAATTGAGGTTTTGCGCTGCACTATTGGAGTGTCAGTAATTGAGGGTGCGGTGCACTATTGGAGTGTCAATAATTGAGGGTGTGCTGCACTATTGGAGTGTCAGTAATTGAGGGTGTGCTGCGCTATTGGAGTGCCAGTAATTGAGGTTGCACTGCACTATTGGAGTGTCAGTAATTGAGGGTGTGCTGCGCTATTGGGGTGTCAGTAACTGAGGGTGTGCTGCACTATTAGAGTGTTGGTATTGAGGGCATGCTGCACTATTGCAGTATCTGTAATTGAGTGTGCGCTGCGCTATTGGAGTGTCAGTAATTGAGGGTGTGCTGCACTATTGGAGTGTCTGTAATTGAGGGTGTGCTGCACTATTGGAGTGTCAGTAATTGAGGGACTGCTGCCCTATTGGAGTGTCATTAACTGAGGCTGTGCTGCACTATTGGTGTGTCAGTAATTGAGGGTGCACTGCGCTGTTGGAGGGTCAGTAATTGTGGGTGTGCTGCCATATTGAAGCGTCAGTAATTGAGGGTGTGCTGCATTATTGGAGTGTCAGTAATTGAGGGTGTGTTGCGCTATTGTGGTCTGTGTAACTGAGCCGGGGCTGCACGATTCGAGTGTCGGTAATTCAGGGTGCACTGCACTATTGGTTTGTCAGTAATTGAGGGCGCGCTGCACTATTGGAGTGTCAGTAATTGAGAGTTTTCTGCACAATTAGCGTGTCAGTAATTGCGAGTGTGCAGCACTATCGGAGTGTCAGTAATTGCGAGCGTGCAGCACTATCAGAGTGTCAGTAATTGCGAGTGTGCAGCACTATCAGAGTGTCAGTAATTGAGGGTGTGCAGCACTATTGGAGTGTCAGTAATTGAGGGTGTGCAGCACTATCGGAGTGTCAGTAATTGAGGCTGTGCTGCACTATGGAGTGTCAGTAATGGAGCGTGTGCTGCAGTATTGGGGTATCAGTAATTGTGGGTGTGCTGCCATATTGCAGCGTGAGTAATTGACGGTGTGTTGCGCGATTGTGGTGTCAGTAACTGAGGCTGTGCTGCAGTATTCTAGTGTCGGTAATTGAGGGCGTGCTGCACTATTGGTGTATCTGTAATTGAGTGTGCGCTGCGCGATTGGAGGGTCAGTAATTGAGGGTGTGCTGCACTATTGGGGAGTCAGTAACTGAGGGTGTGCTGCAATTTTGGAGTGTCGGTAATTGAAGGTGTGCTGCACTATTGGAGTGTCATTAACTGAGGCTGTGCTGCATTGTTGGAGTGTCAGTAATTGAGGGTGTGCTGCACTATTGGAGTGTCAGTAATGGAGGGTGCGCAGCGCTATTGGAGGGTGAGTAATTGTCTGTGCGCTGCACTATTGGAGTGTCAGTAATTGAGGGTGTGCTGCACTATTGGTCTGTCAATAATTGAGGGTGTGCTGCACTATTGGAGTGTCAGTAATTGAGGGTGTGCTGCACTATTGGAGTGTAAGTAATTGAGGGTGTGCTGCAGTATTGGGGTATCAGTCATTGAGGGTGTGTTGCACTATTGGAGTGTCAGTAATTGAGGGTGTGCTGCACTATTGGAGTGTAAGTAATTGAGGGTGTGTTGCACTATTTCAGGGTTCAGTAAATGTGGGTGTGCTGCACTATTGGAGTGCCAGTAATTGAGGGTTTGCTTCAGAATTGGCGTGTCAGTAATTGAGGGTTTGCTGCACTATGGGAGGGTCAGTAATTGAGGGTGTGCTGCAGTATTGGGGTAACAGTCATTGAGGGTGTGCTGCTCTATTGGAGTGTCAGTAATTGAGGGTGTGCTGCACTATTGGAGTATTTGTTATTGAGTGTGCGCTGCGCTATTGGAGGGTCAGTAATTGTGGGTGTGCTGCCATATTGGAGCGTCAGTAATTGAAGTGTGTTGCGCTAATGTGGTGTCAGTAACTGAGGCTGTGCTGCACTATTGGAGTATCAGTAATTGAGTGTGCGCTGCGCAATTGCAGTGTCAGTAACTGAGGCTGTGCTGCACTATTCCAGTTTTGGTAATTGAGGGTGTGCTGCACTATTGGTGTATCAGTAATTGAGGCTGTTTGGTGCTATTGGTGTGTCAGTAACTGAGGGTGTGCTGCACTATTGGAGTGTCGGTAATTGAGGGTGTGTTGCGCTATTGTGGTGTCTCTAACTGAGGTTGAGCTGCACTATTCGAGTGTCGGTAATTGAGGGTGCGCTGCACTATTGGAGTGTCAGTAACTGAGGGTGCGCTGCACTATTGGTGTGTCAGTAATTGAGGGTTTGCTTCAGAATTGTCGGGTCAGTGATTGAGTTTGTGCTGCACTATTGGAGTGTCAGCAATTGAGAGTTTTCTGCACAATTAGCGTGTCAGTAATTGCGAGTGTGCAGCACTATCAGAGTGTCAGTAATTGCGAGTGTGCAGCACTATCGGAGTGTCAGTAATGGAGGGTGCGCTGCATAATTGGAGTGTCAGTAATGGAGGGTGCGCTGCGTAATTGGAGTGTCAGTAATTGAGGGTGCACTGCACTATTGGACTGTCAGTTATTGAGGGTGTGCTGCAATATTGGAGAGTCAGTAATTGAGGATGCGTTCCGCTATTGGAAGATCAGTAATGGAGCGATTGCTGCAGTATTGGGGTGTCAGTAACTGAGGGTGCACTGCGCTATTGGAGGGTCAGTAATTGTGGGTGTGCTGCCATATTGCAGCGTCAGTAATTGACGGTGTGTTGCGCGATTGTGGTGTCAATAACTGAGGCTGTGCTGCAGTATTCTAGCGTTGGTAATTGAGGGTGTGCTGCACTACTGGAGTATCTGTAATTGAGAGTGTGCTGCGATATTGGGGGTTCAGTAATTGAGGGTGTGTTGCACTATTGGGGAGTCAGTAACTGAGGGTGTGCTGCCCTTTTGGAGTGTCGGTAATTGAAGGTGTGCTGCGCTATTGGAGTGTCATTAACTGAGGCTGTGCTGCACTGTTGGAGTGTCAGTAATTGTGGGTGTGCTGCACTATTGGAGTGTCAGTAATGGAGGGTGTGCTGCACTATTGGAGGGTCAGTAATGGAGGGTCCGCAGCGCTATTGGAGGGTGAGTAATTGTCTGTGCGCTGCACTATTGGTCTGTCAGTAATTGAGGGGGTGCTGCACTATTGGAGTGTCAGTAACTGAGGGTGTGCTGCACTATTGGAGTGTCAGTAATTGAGGGTGTGCTGCGTTATTGTAGTGTCAGTAATTGAGGATGTGCTGCACTATTGGAGTGTCAATAATTGACGGTGTGCTGCACTATTGGAGTGTCAATAATTGAGGCTCTGCTGCACTATTGGAGTGTCAGTAATTGAGGCTGTGCTGCACTATTGGAGTGTCAGTAATGGAGGGTGCGCTGCGCTATTGGAGGGTGAGTAATTGTCTGTGTGCTGCACTATTGGTCTGTCAGTAATTGTGGGTGTGCTGCCATATTGGATCGACAGTAATTGACGGTGTGTTGCGCTATTGTGGTGTCAGTAACTGAGGCTGTGCTGCACTATTCTAGTGTTGGTAGAGTGTGTGCTGCACTATTGGAGTATCAGTGATTGAGGGTGTGCTGCACTTTTGGAGTGTCGGTAATTGAGGGTGTGTTGCGCTACTGGAGGGTAAGTAACTGATGGTGTGCTGCACTATTGGAGTGTCGGTAATTGAGTGTGCGCTGCACTATTGGAGTGTCAGTAATTGAGGGTGTGCTGCACTATTGGAGTGTCAGTAATTGAGGGTGTGCTGCACTATTGGAGTGTCTGTAATTGAGGGTGTGCTGCGCTATTGGAGTGCCAGTAATTGAGGTTGCGCTGCACTATTGGAGTGTCAGTAATTGAGGTTGCGCTGCACTATTGGAGTGTCAGTAATTGAGGGTGTGCTGCACTATTGGAGTGTCAGTAATTGAGGGTGTGCTGCGCTATTGGAGTGCCAGTAATTGAGGTTGCGCTGTGCTATTGGAGTGTCAGTAATTGAGGGTGTGCTGCACTATTGGAGTGCCAGTAATTGAGGTTGCGCTGCACTATTGGAGTGTCAGTAATTGAGGGTGTGCTGCACTATTGGAGTGTCAGTAATTGAGGTTGAGCAGCATTATTGGTGTCAGTAATTGAGGGTGTGCTGCACTATTGGAGTGTCAGTAATTGAGGGTGTGCATCACTATTGGAGTGTCAGTAATTGAGGGTGTGCTGCACTATTGGAGTGACAGTAATTGAGGGTGTGCTGTATTATTGGTGATTCAGTAATTGACGGTGTTCTGCATTATTGGAGTGTCAGTAATTGAGGGTGTGCTGCACTATTGGAGTGTCAGTAATTGAGGGTGTGCTGCGCTATTGGAGTGCCAGTAATTGAGGGTGTGCTGCACTATTGCAGTGTCAGTAATTGAGGGTGCGCTGCACTATTGGAGTGTCAGTAATTGAGGGTGTGCTGCTCTATTGGAGTGTCAGTAATTGAGTCTGTGCTGCACTATTGGAGTGTCAGTAATTGAGGGTGTGCTGCGCTACTGGAGTGCCAGTAATTGAGGTTGCGCTGCACTATTGGAGTGTCAGTAATTGAGGCTGTGCTGCACTATTGAGTGTCAGTAATTGCGAGTGTGCAGCACTATCGGAGTGTCAGTAATTGAGGGTGTGCAGCACTATCGGAGTGTCAGTAATTGAGGCTGTGCTGTACTATTGAGTGTCAGTAATGGAGCGTGTGCTGCAGTATTGGGGTATCAGTAATTGTGGGTGTGCTGCCATATTGCAGCGTCAGTAATTGACGGTGTGTTGCGCGATTGTGGTGTCAGTAACTGAGGCTGTGCTGCACTATTCCAGTTTCGGTAATTGAGGGTGTGCTGCACTATTGGTGTATCAGTAATTGAGGGCGTGCTGCACTTTTGGAGTGTCAATAATTGAGGGTGTGCTGCACTGTTTGAGTGTCAGTAATTGAGGCTGTTTTGTGCTATTGGTGTGTCAGTAACTGAGGGTGTGCTGCACTATTGGAGTGTAAGTAACTGAGGGTGTGCTGCACTATTAGAGTGTCAGTAATTGAGGGTGTGCTGCACTATTGGAGTGTCGGTAATTGAGGGTGTGCTGCACTATTGGAGTGTCGGTAATTGAGGGTGTGTTGCGCTATTGTGGTGTCTCTAACTGAGGTTGAGCTGCACTATTGGAGTGTCAGTAATTGAGGGTGCGCTGCACTATTGGAGTGTCAGTAATTGAGGGTGTGCTGCACTATTGGAGTGTCAGTGATTGAGGGTGTGCTGCGCTACTGGAGTGCCAGTAATTGAGGTTGCGCTGCACTATTGGAGTGTCAGTAATTGAGGCTGTGCTGCACTATTGAGTGTCAGTAATTGCGAGTGTGCAGCACTATCGCAGTGTCAGTAATGGAGGGTGCGCTGCATAATTGGAGTGTCAGTAATGGAGGGTGCGCTGCGTAATTGGAGTGTCAGTAATTGAGGGTGCACTGCACTATTGGACTGTCAGTTATTGAGGGTCTGCTGCACTATTGGAGTGTCAATAATTGAGGATGCGTTCCGCTATTGGAAGATCAGTAATGGAGCGATTGCTGCAGTATTGGGGTATCAGTAACTGAGGGTGCACTGCGCTATTGGAGGGTCAGTAAATGTGGGTGTGCTGCCATATTGCAGCGTCAGTAATTGACGGTGTGTTGCACGATTGTGGTGTCAATAACTGAGGCTGTGCTGCAGTATTCTAGTGTTGGTAATTGAGGGTGTGCTGCACTACTGGAGTATCTGTAATTGAGGGTGTGCTGCGCTATTGGGGGTTCAGTAATTGAGGGTGTGTTGCACTATTGGGGAGTCAGTAACTGAGGGTGTGCTGCCCTTTTGGAGTGTCGGTAATTGAAGGTGTGCTGCGCTATTGGAGTGTCATTAACTGAGGCTGTGCTGCACTGTTGCAGTGTCAGTAATTGAGGGTGTGCTGCACTATTGGTGTGTCAGTAATTGTGGGTGTGCTGCACTATTGGAGTGTCAGTAATGGAGGGTGTGCTGCACTTTTGGAGTGTCGGTAATTGAAGGTGTGCTGCGCTATTGGAGTGTCATTAACTGAGGCTGTGCTGCACTGTTGGAGTGTCAGTAATTGAGGGTGTGCTGCACTATTGGAGTGTCAGTAATGGAGGGTGTGCTGCACTATTGGAGGGTCAGTAATGGAGGGTCCGCAGCGCTATTGGAGGGTGAGTAATTGTCTGTGTGCTGCACTATTGGTCTGTCAGTAATTGAGGGGGTGCTGCACTATTGGAGTGTGAGTAACTGAGGGTGTGCTGCACTATTGGAGTGTCAGTAATTGAGGGTGTGCTGCGTTTTGTAGTGTCAGTAAATGAGGGTGTGCTGCACTATTGGAGTGTCAGTAATTGACGGTGTGCTGCACTATTGGAGTGTCAATAATTGAGGCTCCGCTGCACTATTGGAGTGTCAGTAATTGAGGGTGTGCTGCACTATTGGAGTGTCAGTAATTGAGGGTGTGCTGCACTATTGGAGTGTCAGTAATTGAGGGTGTGCTGCATTATTGGAGTGTCAGTAATTGAGGGTGTGCTGCGCTATTGGAGTGCCAGTAATTGAGGTTGCGCTGCACTATTGGAGTGTCAGTAATTGAGGGTGTGCTGCACTATTGGAGTGTCAGAAATTGAGGTTGCGCTGCACTATTGGAGTGTCAGTAATTGAGGGTGCGGTGCACTATTGGAGTGTCAGTAATTGAGGGTGTGCTGCACTATTGGAGTGTCAGTAATTGAGGGTGTGCTGCGCTATTGGAGTGCCAGTAATTGAGGTTGCACTGCACTATTGGAGTGTCAGTAATTGAGGGTGTGCTGCGCTATTGGGGTGTCAGTAACTGAGGGTGTGCTGCACTATTAGAGTGTTGGTATTGAGGGCATGCTGCACTATTGCAGTATCTGTAATTGAGTGTGCGCTGCGCTATTGGAGTGTCAGTAATTGAGGGTGTGCTGCACTATTGGAGTGTCTGTAATTGAGGGTGTGCTGCACTATTGGAGTGTCAGTAATTGAGGGACTGCTGCCCTATTGGAGTGTCATTAACTGAGGCTGTGCTGCACTATTGGTGTGTCAGTAATTGAGGGTGCACTGCGCTGTTGGAGGGTCAGTAATTGTGGGTGTGCTGCCATATTGAAGCGTCAGTAATTGAGGGTGTGCTGCATTATTGGAGTGTCAGTAATTGAGTGTGTGTTGCGCTATTGTGGTCTGTGTAACTGAGCCGGGGCTGCACTATTCGAGTGTCGGTAATTCAGGGTGCACTGCACTATTGGTTTGTCAGTAATTGAGGGCGCGCTGCACTATTGGAGTGTCAGTAATTGAGAGTTTTCTGCACAATTAGCGTGTCAGTAATTGCGAGTGTGCAGCACTATCGGAGTGTCAGTAATTGCGTGCGTGCAGCACTATCAGAGTGTCAGTAATTGCGAGTGTGCAGCACTATCGGAGTGTCAGTAATTGAGGGTGTGCAGCACTATTGGAGTGTCAGTAATTGAGGGTGTGCAGCACTATCGGAGTGTCAGTAATTGAGGCTGTGCTGCACTATGGAGTGTCAGTAATGGAGCGTGTGCTGCAGTATTGGGGTATCAGTAATTGTGGGTGTGCTGCCATATTGCAGCGTGAGTAATTGACGGTGTGTTGCGCGATTGTGGTGTCAGTAACTGAGGCTGTGCTGCAGTATTCTAGTGTCGGTAATTGAGGGCGTGCTGCACTATTGGTGTATCTGTGTGTGCGCTGCGCGATTGGAGGGTCAGTAATTGAGGGTGTGCTGCACTATTGGGGAGTCAGTAACTGAGGGTGTGCTGCAATTTTGGAGTGTCGGTAATTGAAGGTGTGCTGCACTATTGGAGTGTCATTAACTGAGGCTGTGCTGCATTGTTGGAGTGTCAGTAATTGAGGGTGTGCTGCACTATTGGAGTGTCAGTAATGGAGGGTGCGCAGCGCTATTGGAGGGTGAGTAATTGTCTGTGCGCTGCACTATTGGAGTGTCAGTAATTGAGGGTGTGCTGCACTATTGGTCTGTCAATAATTGAGGGTGTGCTGCACTATTGGAGTGTCAGTAATTGAGGGTGTGCTGCACTATTGGAGTGTAAGTAATTGAGGGTGTGCTGCAGTATTGGGGTATCAGTCATTGAGGGTGTGTTGCACTATTGGAGTATAAGTAATTGAGGGTGTGTTGCACTATTTCAGGGTTCAGTAAATGTGGGTGTGCTGCACTATTGGAGTGTCAGCAATTGAGAGTTTGCTGCAGAATTATGGTGCCAGTAATTGAGGGTTTGCTTCAGAATTGGCGTGTCAGTAATTGAGGGTGTGCTGCACTATGGGAGGGTCAGTAATTGAGGGTGTGCTGCAGTATTGGGGTAACAGTCATTGAGGGTATGCTGCTCTATTGGAGTGTCAGTAATTGAGGGTGTGCTGCACTATTGGAGTATCTGTTATTGAGTGTGCGCTGCGCTATTGGAGGGTCAGTAATTGTGGGTGTGCTGCCATATTGGAGCGTCAGTAATTGAAGTGTGTTGCGCTATTGTGGTGTCAGTAACTGAGGCTGTGCTGCACTATTGGAGTATCAGTGATTGAGTGTGCGCTGCGCAATTGCAGTGTCAGTAACTGAGGCTGTGCTGCACTATTCCAGTTTCGGTAATTGAGGGTGTGCTGCACTATTGGTGTATCAGTAATTGAGGCTGTTTGGTGCTATTGGTGTGTCAGTAACTGAGGGTGTGCTGCACTATTGGAGTGTCGGTAATTGAGGGTGTGTTGCGCTATTGTGGTGTCTCTAACTGAGGTTGAGCTGCACTATTCGAGTGTCGGTAATTGAGGGTGCGCTGCACTATTGGAGTGTCAGTAACTGAGGGTGCGCTGCACTATTGGTGTGTCAGTAATTGAGGGTTTGCTTCAGAATTGTCGGGTCAGTGATTGAGTTTGTGCTGCACTATTGGAGTGTCAGCAATTGAGAGTTTTCTGCACAATTAGCGTGTCAGTAATTGCGAGTGTGCAGCACTATCAGAGTGTCAGTAATTGCGAGTATGCAGCACTATCGGAGTGTCAGTAATGGAGGGTGCGCTGCATAATTGGAGTGTCAGTAATGGAGGGTGCGCTGCGTAATTGGAGTGTCAGTAATTGAGGGTGCACTGCACTATTGGACTGTCAGTTATTGAGGGTGCGCTGCAATATTGGAGAGTCAGTAATTGAGGATGCGTTCCGCTATTGGAAGATCAGTAATGGAGCGATTGCTGCAGTATTGGGGTGTCAGTAACTGAGGGTGCACTGCGCTATTGGAGGGTCAGTAATTGTGGGTGTGCTGCCATATTGCAGCGTCAGTAATTGACGGTGTGTTGCGCGATTGTGGTGTCAATAACTGAGGCTGTGCTGCAGTATTCTAGTGTTGGTAATTGAGGGTGTGCTGCACTACTGGAGTATCTGTAATTGAGAGTGTGCTGCGCTATTGGGGGTTCAGTAATTGAGGGTGTGTTGCACTATTGGGGAGTCAGTAACTGAGGGTGTGCTGCCCTTTTGGAGTGTCGGTAATTGAAGGTGTGCTGCGCTATTGGAGTGTCATTAACTGAGGCTGTGCTGCACTGTTGGAGTGTCAGTAATTGAGGGTGTGCTGCACTATTGGTGTGTCAGTAATTGTGGGTGTGCTGCACTATTGGAGTGTCAGTAATTGAGGGTGTGCTGCACTATTGGACGGTCAGTAATTGAGGGTGTGCTGCACTATTGGAGTGTCAGTAATGGAGGGTGTGCTGCACTATTGGAGGGTCAGTACTGGAGGGTCCGCAGCGCTATTGGAGGGTGAGTAATTGTCTGTGCGCTGCACTATTGGTCTGTCAGTAATTGAGGGGGTGCTGCACTATTGGAGTGTCAGTAACTGAGGGTGTGCTGCACTATTGGAGTGTCAGTAATTGAGGGTGTGCTGCGTTATTGTAGTGTCAGTAATTGAGGATGTGCTGCACTATTGGAGTGTCAATAATTGAGGGTGTGCTGCACTATTGGAGTGTCAATAATTGAGGCTCTGCTGCACTATTGGAGTGTCAGTAATTGAGGGTGTGCTGCACTATTGGAGTGTCAGTAATTGAGGGTGAGCTGCACTATTGGAGTGTCAGTAATTGAGGGTGTGCTGCACTATTGGAGTATCAGTAATTGCGGGTGTGCTGCACTATTGGAGTGTCAGTAATTGAGGGTGTGCTGCACTATTGGGGAGTCAGTAACTGAGGGTATGCTGCACTTTGAGTGTCGGTAATTGAGGGTGTGTTGCACTATTGGAGTGTCATTAACTGAGGCTGTGCTGCACTATTGGAGTGTCAGTAATGGAGGGTGCGCTGCGCTATTGGAGGGTGAGTAATTGTCTGTGTGCTGCACTATTGGTCTGTCAGTAATTGTGGGTGTGCTGCCATATTGGATCGACAGTAATTGATGGTGTGTTGCGCTATTGTGGTGTCAGTAACTGAGGCTGTGCTGCACTATTCTAGTGTTGGTAGAGTGTGTGCTGCACTATTGGAGTATCAGTAATTGAGGGTGTGCTGCACTTTTGGAGTGTCGGTAATTGAGGGTGTGTTGCGCTACTGGAGGGTAAGTAACTGATGGTGTGCTGCACTATTGGAGTGTCGGTAATTGAGTGTGCGCTGCACTATTGGAGTGTCAGTAATTGAGGGTGTGCTGCACTATTGGAGTGTCAGTAATTGAGGGTGTGCTGCACTATTGGAGTGTCAGTAATTGAGGGTGTGCTGCATTATTGGTGTTTCAGTAATTGACGGTTGTACTGCATTATTGGAGTATCAGTAATTGAGGGTGTGCTGCACTATTGGAGTGTCAGTAATTGAGGGTGTGCTGCGCTATTGGAGTGCCAGTAATTGAGGTTGCGCTGCACTATTGGAGTGTCAGTAATTGAGGGTGTGCTGCACTATTGCAGTGTCAGTAATTGAGGTTGCGCTGCACTATTGGAGTGTCAGTAATTGAGTCTGTGCTGCACTATTGGAGTGTCAGTAATTGAGGGTGTGCTGCGCTACTGGAGTGCCAGTAATTGAGGTTGCGCTGCACTATTGGAGTGTCAGTAATTGAGGCTGTGCTGCACTATTGAGTGTCAGTAATTGCGAGTGTGCAGCACTATCGGAGTGTCAGTAATTGAGGGTGTGCAGCACTATCGGAGTGTCAGTAATTGAGGCTGTGCTGTACTATTGAGTGTCAGTAATGGAGCGTGTGCTGCAGTATTGGGGTATCAGTAATTGTGGGTGTGCTGCCATATTGCAGCGTCAGTAATTGACGGTGTGTTGCGCGATTGTGGTGTCAGTAACTGAGGCTGTGCTGCACTATTCCAGTTTCGGTAATTGAGGGTGTGCTGCACTATTGGTGTATCAGTAATTGAGGGCGTGCTGCACTTTTGGAGTGTCAATAATTGAGGGTGTGCTGCACTGTTTGAGTGTCAGTAATTGAGGCTGTTTTGTGCTATTGGTGTGTCAGTAACTGAGGGTGTGCTGCACTATTGGAGTGTAAGTAACTGAGGGTGTGCTGCACTATTGGAGTGTCAGTAATTGAGGGTGTGCTGCACTATTGGAGTGTCAGTAATTAAGGGTGTGCTGCACTATTGGAGTGTCAGTAATTGAGGGTGTGCTGCACGATTGGAGTGTCAGTAATTGAGTGTGTGCTGCGCTATTGGAGTGCCAGTAATTGAGGTTGCGCTGCACTATTGGAGTGTCAGTAATTGAGGGTGTGCTGCACTATTGGAGTGCCAGTAATTGAGGTTGCGCTGCACTATTGGAGTGTCAGTAATTGAGGGTGTGCTGCACTATTGGAGTGTCAGTAATTGAGGGTGTGCTGCGCTATTGGAGTGCCAGTAATTGAGGTTGCGCTGCACTATTGGAGTGTCAGTAATTGAGGGTGTGCTGCACTATTGGAGTGCCAGTAATTGAGGTTGCGCTGCACTATTGGAGTGTCAGTAATTGAGGGTGTGCTGCACTATTGGAGTGTCAGTAATTGAGGTTGAGCAGCATTATTGGTGTCAGTAATTGAGGGTGTGCTGCACTATTGGAGTGTCAGTAATTGAGGGTGTGCTGCACTATTGGAGTGTCAGTAATTGAGGGTGTGCTGCACTATTGGAGTGACAGTAATTGAGGGTGTGCTGTATTATTGGTGATTCAGTAATTGACGGTGTTCTGCATTATTGGAGTGTCAGTAATTGAGGGTGTGCTGCACTATTGGAGTGTCAGTAATTGAGGGTGTGTTGCGCTATTGGAGTGCCAGTAATTGAGGTTGCGCTGCACTATTGGAGTGTCAGTAATTGAGGGTGTGCTGCACTATTGGAGTGCCAGTAATTGAGGTTGCGCTGCACTATTGGAGTGTCAGTAATTGAGGGTGTGCTGCACTATTGGAGTGTCAGTAATTGAGGTTGAGCAGCATTATTGGTGTCAGTAATTGAGGGTGTGCTGCACTATTGGAGTGTCAGTAATTGAGGGTGTGCTGCACTATTGGAGTGTCAGTAATTGAGGGTGTGCTGCACTATTGGAGTGACAGTAATTGAGGGTGTGCTGTATTATTGGTGATTCAGTAATTGACGGTGTTCTGCATTATTGGAGTGTCAGTAATTGAGGGTGTGCTGCACTATTGGAGTGTCAGTAATTGAGGGTGTGCTGCGCTATTGGAGTGCCAGTAATTGAGGGTGTGCTGCTCTATTGGAGTGTCAGTAATTGAGTCTGTGCTGCACTATTGGAGTGTCAGTAATTGAGGGTGTGCTGCGCTACTGGAGTGCCAGTAATTGAGGTTGCGCTGCACTATTGGAGTGTCAGTAATTGAGGCTGTGCTGCACTATTGAGTGTCAGTAATTGCGAGTGTGCAGCACTATCGGAGTGTCAGTAATTGAGGGTGTGCAGCACTATCGGAGTGTCAGTAATTGAGGCTGTGCTGTACTATTGAGTGTCAGTAATGGAGCGTGTGCTGCAGTATTGGGGTATCAGTAATTGTGGGTGTGCTGCCATATTGCAGCGTCAGTAATTGACGGTGTGCTGCGCGATTGTGGTGTCAGTAACTGAGGCTGTGCTGCACTATTCCAGTTTCGGTAATTGAGGGTGTGCTGCACTATTGGTGTATCAGTAATTGAGGGCGTGCTGCACTTTTGGAGTGTCAATAATTGAGGGTGTGCTGCACTGTTTGAGTGTCAGTAATTGAGGCTGTTTTGTGCTATTGGTGTGTCAGTAACTGAGGGGTGTGCTGCACTATTGGAGTGTAAGTAACTGAGGGTGTGCTGCACTATTGGAGTGTCAGTAATTGAGGGTGTGCTGCACTATTGGAGTGTCGGTAATTGAGGGTGTGCTGCACTATTGGAGTGTCGGTAATTGAGGGTGTGTTGTGCTATTGTGGTGTCTCTAACTGAGGTTGAGCTGCACTATTCGAGTGTCGGTAATTGAGGGTGCGCTGCACTATTGGAGTGTCAGTAATTGAGGGTGTGCTGCACTATTGGAGTGTCAGTGATTGAGGGTGTGCTGCGCTACTGGAGTGCCAGTAATTGAGGTTGCGCTGCACTATTGGAGTGTCAGTAATTGAGGCTGTGCTGCACTATGAGTGTCAGTAATTGCGAGTGTGCAGCACTATCGCAGTGTCAGTAATTGAGGGTGTGCAGCACTATCGGAGTGTCAGTAATTGAGGCTGTGCTGTACTATTGAGTGTCAGTAATGGAGCGTGTGCTGCAGTATTGGGGTATCAGTAATTGTGGGTGTGCTGCCATATTGCAGCGTCAGTAATTGACGGTGTGTTGCGCGATTGTGGTGTCAGTAACTGAGGCTGTGCTGCACTATTCCACTTTCGGTAATTGAGGGTGTGCTGCACTATTGGTGTATCAGTAATTGAGGGCGTGCTGCACTTTTGGAGTGTCAATAATTGAGGGTGTGCTGCACTGTTTGAGTGTCAGTAATTGAGGCTGTTTTGTGCTATTGGTGTGTCAGTAACTGAGGGTGTGCTGCACTATTGGATGGTAAGTAACTGAGGGTGTGCTGCACTATTGGAGTGTCGGTAATTGAGGGTGTGTTGCGCTATTGTGGTGTCTCTAACTGAGGTTGACCTGCACTATTGGAGCGTCGGTAATTGAGGGTGTGTTGTGCTATTGTGGTGTCTCTAACTGAGGTTGAGCTGCACTATTCGAGTGTCGGTAATTGAGGGTGCGCTGCACTATTGGAGTGTCAGTAATTGAGGGTGTGCTGCACTATTGGAGTGTCAGTGATTGAGGGTGTGCTGCGCTACTGGAGTGCCAGTAATTGAGGTTGCGCTGCACTATTGGAGTGTCAGTAATTGAGGGTGTGCTGCGCTATTGGAGTGCCAGTAATTGAGGTTGCGCTGCACTATTGGAGTGTCAGTAATTGAGGGTGTGCTGCACTATTGGAGTGCCAGTAATTGAGGTTGCGCTGCACTATTGGAGTGTCAGTAATTGAGGGTGTGCTGCACTATTGGAGTGTCAGTAATTGAGGTTGAGCAGCATTATTGGTGTCAGTAATTGAGGGTGTGCTGCACTATTGGAGTGTCAGTAATTGAGGGTGTGCTGCACTATTGGAGTGTCAGTAATTGAGGGTGTGCTGCACTATTGGAGTGACAGTAATTGAGGGTGTGCTGCGCTATTGGAGTGTCAGTAATTGAGGGTGTGCTGCACTATTGGAGTGTCGGTAATTGAGGGTGTGTTGCGCTATTGTGGTGTCTCTAACTGAGGTTGAGCTGCACTATTCGAGTGTCGGTAATTGAGGGTGCGCTGCACTATTGGAGTGTCAGTAATTGAGGGTGTGCTGCACTATTGGAGTGTCAGTGATTGAGGGTGCGCTGCACTATTGGAGTGTCAGCAATTGAGAGTTTTCTGCACAATTAGCGTGTCAGTAATTGCGAGTGTGCAGCACTATCGGAGTGTCAGTAATTGCGAGTGTGCAGCACTATCAGAGTGTCAGTAATTGCGAGTGTGCAGCACTATCGGGAGTGTCAGTAATTGAGGCTGTGCTGCACTATTGGAGTGTCAGTAATTGCGAGTGTGCAGCACTATCGGAGTGTCAGTAATTGCGAGTGTGCAGCACTATCAGAGTGTCAGTAATTGCGAGTGTGCAGCACTATCGGAGTGTCAGTAATTGCGAGTGTGCAGCACTATCGGAGTGTCAGTAATTGTGGCTGTGCTGCACTATTGGAGTGTCAGTAATGGAGGGTGTGCTGCATAATTGGAGTGTCAGTAATGGAGGGTGCGCTGCGTAATTGGAGTGTCAGTAATTGAGGGTGCACTGCACTATTGGACTGTCAGTTATTGAGGGTCTGCTGCACTATTGGAGTGTCAGTAATTGAGGATGCGTTCCGCTATTGGAAGATCAGTAATGGAGCGATTGCTGCAGTATTGGGGTATCAGTAACTGAGGGTG